>KZ505661.1:360084-431602 GCA_002844005.1 Limosa lapponica baueri
GCTGTGGATGCCCCATCCCTGGAGGTGTTCAAGGCCAGGCTGGATGGGGCTTTGAGCAACCTGGTCTAGTGGGAGGTGTCCCTGCCCATGGCAGGAGAGTTGGAACTCCATGATCTTTAAGGTCCCTTCCAACTCTAATCATTCTATGATTTACTTACAACCGTATTTGGCTATATATACACAAAGTCATATAACAAAGTTATAAAACTTCATTATTTGCAATCATGTTGCTTTTCAGCTGCATTTATAAATGCTATAAGAATATAAAAATTAGATATGACTACTTGTCTTACTAGTCAGTAGATTCTTAAAACTAAGTAATGACTATCACTAATATTCTTGAAATTAAAAGCTTTTGCTCCAACTACAATAAAAGTCAGTCTCATAAACATTAAGAACAAATGTACACAAACATTTTGAACGGTTTCAAGGATATTGAGTAGCTCTGCCAGATTGCTCTAGCAATATCCGAACATCTTATTTTGCCTTTTTACAGTGGCTCTAGCGCATCAATTTAACTTTTTCAGGTTGACCATCTGTATAAGAAAATAGCTCTTGGTTCAATTATTACCTTACATAAAAAGCTTTTAGCATCTATATGATTATATTAACTTTTTGTTTCTTCCGTATCAAGAGTGAGCACTTGCATCTGTATTCTACCCTGTATCCTATTTTTGGTGAAATATTTTTGCCTCCTTTAGTCTTTTTCTGACTGCGGACCAGGATTTCCTCTGCATTAAGAGGGAAATTTGGTTAATCTGTGAAACACATGCCACTTCCTCAAGAAGATAATGCCAAATAAGCCATACTGTGGTTGGGTATAGACTTATGGCAATCAATTACTTCAATATTTATATAATTTGTAAAACTTCATGCATATTATCACACAGTTAATCAGAGCTGCTTGGCAGCTTCTTCCCTCAACCTTTAATGAGTATGTCAATCCTCATACTGTATAGTGATACATACTAAGGTATTTACTTCAGAGCAGAAAACTAAAATCAGATTTTGAAACACTGAGGTTAATGTTATTAAAATAAAAAATGTAATGGTTCTTCTACTGTATGTTTAGTTGGCCCCCCCACGAAAAAGCAGTCCCACAGGAAGAAGCAGGAAGCTACTAGTTGGGTTCATATCTTGCTGTAAGAGAAAAAGAAAGTAACGGGTAATCAATCATAATTTCTCTTCCTCACAGCAAGAACCCTGATCAACATTTATGTGAATATTTTTTTTTGCTGTGGATACTAAGAGTTTAGATGTGTTCATGGGGAAGCAAGAAAGCTCAAGAGAAGCAAAATCTACAGAAGATTAGCAGATAAACAGAAACTATTCTTGCCTTCAACCTTTAAGTCCCTGAATATTTAAAGACAAGGAGAGCCCTTGGAGAAATAAAATATAAACTTGTCATATCTTTGTATTTCTCATTAGGCATTAGCATTTGGTGGTATCAGAAAGAGGACATGGGCTATAGACTTTTTGTCTGATCCAGTATGACCACAGTCATCATCTTGGCATGTGTTACAGATGAAAGATGTCCAGAAAAATAAACAAACCAACCAAACCAAAATAAAGATGACACTGCTTCCTGTTCCTATCAATTCTTCATTACTTGCATTATGAAAGCACACAGAACCTGTCTAATCATGGGCCAAAACCTCACAGCACTTAGAGTTATACTAACTCAAAACAGAATAACATTCAGTACCTCTAATAATTTTTGATCAAGCCTACCTGTATTTCTGCAATACTGCCTCTCTTTTGAGTGGCAAGACTATAGATGTATTTTTCTGCAGTGCTTTATTTATGATTTGTCAACACTTTGTAAAGTACAGTTCATCTCCCACTACATTCCCTTTATGCTACTATGCCTCAGATGTTTTCTATTTTAAACAGAAAACCCAGATGTTTTTGCACAATATTAACTTACTCAGAGTTCACATTCAGATTAAACCTGAATTGTTAAGAAAAGTACAGTATTTCAAATTAATGTTGCAAGCCATCAGGCCATAACAGAGCTAATAACAAGTTACTTCCTCACCTTTTAAAGACGACATTATTGGTTTGCTCCTTCTGAACAGCAATATTGAAGAGCTGAGCACAGAATTTCCTCATGTTCCCTTAAACTTTTTTTTGCTATTTCTTTATTTCAAGTAATTTCAAGGAAGAATGGTCCCTTCTTGCTTAGGTGCTGCTCACAGAATGGGTTAATTTTTCTCCAAATAAATTATAAAAAACTCCAACAACCCTTAAATCTGTTTAGCACAGAAGCCCTCTGATTTGGAGTTGGTATTTTGTGACAGCTTTAATACAGTCCTATTGCTGACTCTGTCATTCTTCAATGTCTGTGCTCTTAGCTCTTGGAGAAGACTTAAATGGTACTCCTGTATGCTAAAGCACATTACAAACATACTACCTTCTAGTTCATTCAGTTTGATCTAAAACAGCTACCTTGAGTAACAACTAATATTGATATTGCCTATACTGTGAGACTGTTAAAATTTAATCACTAGGTTTTCTTAATCTGATTAAGCAATTAAACTGCCTAACTGAAAACTACAGGCAATTGATTTATATGAAGGTACTAAGAAATTCTATTTGAAGTTTAAGAACAAATCCCTACCAAAGATAAACACGTGAAAGCTCAAATTGCAAAAGCGTATTTCAGTATTAGCTGTTATAGTATTGCTGGCCTTTTCATTGTTTATTGATTCTATTTACTGAAGCGGTCATTCCTGGCTTCCATTTTCTAAAAGTCACTAACAAAATGGGCACTCTGTTCTGCTAATGCAAACTACAGTGTAATTGAAGGCTCTTCATACACTGTAAGTGTAGCTCATCATTAAACTGGGAGAAGAACTACTGCCTCTGTGTCTTTAGCTATAAAAATTTTCTTAAAAATGTCTAGGTTCCCTTCTTTCCGTTTGGATCATAAAGTATTCGCTGTAATGAGACAGAAGGAAAGAGGTGGAGCTTTCAATGTGAAGTCATGTAGGTCTGAAAGGAGTTACTGCTGCAGAAACGCTTATTGTCGCTAAGGTTTGAGCAACACGGAAAGGAGCAGGACTACCTGCAAGGTAAGTACCTGCTCAAAACAAGCAACAAGGGCAGAGCTCGCTCTACATTTGATCATTGTACTGTTTCTTTTACTCTAGGTGAGTATCAGGAGATTCTTGCATCACCAGTGAAATGAAATACTAAACATACAAAAGGGTGCCAGAACCTAGCCAAGACTCCCCTAAAAAAACCAAACCAAACCAAAACCAATCAACAACCCAAAAACACATGGAAAGAGGGTTGTGTTGATCTGCATACATGGTGCTAGGAAGCCAGGGCTTTTCTCACTAAACAGAAGTGAACATGTTGTCTTGGCTCGAAGCAATCAAGCACGTATGCACAACTCTTGTCACTAAGAACATTCACTACCTACACGTAGTACTTTCTCTGTTGCTTCAGTGTCTTGCAGGGTGAAGAGCAGTATACAAGCCAGGTAAGCTAATCACAGACACACACCACTGTGCTAACTGGTGAGTGCTCAGGTCAGAATTTTAAGAAATTTCTTGTGGGCTCTTCCATGAAGGGACGAAGAAGGGTAGAAAATGAAAAGGGAAACTAGGGAAGCAGAGTCTATATAGGGATCGGATTTTATAAAATATTAAGTACTTTCTCTTGGAAAACAAATGCTTTTACTTTTCAGCTTCAATCTTGTGCCCTATAACTCACGACCTCCCATTTTATTTCTAATAGCTAAGATACTTAATCTTTTTATACCTCCACTCTTATCATTCCAAATCCAGATGTTTAGGCCCAGTACTAGCTTCTTGAAGTCAAAGTGATTCTTTAAAGCATATGTGGCTTATAGACTACAGCAGGATCTATCTACATAGTTTGCTATATTAATAAAGAAACATTTTTATTTGTTTACACATACAGTAATACTGTATCTACTACGTACTAAATAAAATGCATTATTTATTTGCATTTTTCTGTCTGATTTTCTGAAAAGGCTCATGAAATTTTAATGAAAGTGGATAAGGCAACAGCCTATGTATTAAAATTATATACAAAAAATGACCTTAAAGGAGTACTATTAACATTGCAAAGTAAAGCGCTTGGGCTTGGAGAATGCCACAGGAGAGGTATCCATTGTTAACTTATCTCTCTCTCTGCACTCATTGTAATAGACTTTCACTTTATGTTCCAAATACATTATGACAATTTTATTTACAAAACTCCAGCTTCCTTCTTTCAGGAGAGATCTACAAATATTTTCTTCCTCATGTACAGCAATTACCCTCCATTTTATTCAACAAACACTTTAATACCTGCTCTGACATCAGCATTAAACAGTCCTTCATGCATCTTTCTCTGAAACACCTTATAAAGTAGTAAATTTTTTAATAAACACTAACGACATCATTTTAAGAAAAACATGCACTGTCTGTATCTCAGAGACAAGGAAGTGAAACAGAAGGATGAAGATCAATTCAAGTTCCCATTTTAAGATTCTCAAGGCCCAATTCCCCTGCCATCCACTCCCTCTTCTGAATACTTAACATCTAGCATTTCCTGCGCTCACAGCACTATTGCCACTCACTTCGGTTGCAGCATGAATACACTGAGCACTTCTACAAATTGGCACACATGCAGGTCAGGCACCACCAAGGTGAAAACACTATCCCATTGCATGTGGGATGCTCTCCACTCTCAGCAATTCTGGGGTAAAGGCACAGCTAGAAAATAATTCAAGTAGCCTTTAATGGCTAGAAAACAGAAAAAAAATGTTCCTTTTTCCCTGAGATCATCTACAACACTAACAGCACAGCCTCCAATCACAATATGCCAGACAGTCACACATCTCAAAACTTCAATAATAAATAAGGCAAGGGTTGGGCCTTACACAACAGCCTCCATTACCTTTAAAAGCAGAACCCTCTTCTGCTCTGAAAGTAAAGTCTTCGGGAAGAACTAGCTTTCTCACACCATCAGCATCCACTAAACGGGTCTGGGTTGCCTTTGCAGGCATCCTTACAGCCTTTCCAGCTTCAGACACCTTAAACCTTCAAACTTACGTTTTTTCAGTAGAGTTTGTGTACACAGTTTCCTAGGTGTAGGGTCTTGGTGTTTTGTTTTGTTTTTTCAGCTTGTTCAGTTTTGTGGGGTTTTTTTTCAGTTTGTTTAGTTTTGTTTGTTTTAAAGAAAAGCAGACTTTTCTTTACTGCAATGCTGGCTTCCAACATGCTTTCCCACGTGGCTTCTGGATCCACTGTCCAGCACAAGCTACTCTGCCCCTCTCTATCACTTAATGTCACCCTTTCCCACGCTGAGTCTTCTCACCTAACCACATGCCCAATCTCCCTTTTCTCTCCCATCCCTTTTCTAGCTACCCCCCACTGGCTTGCTATCTTCCCAGCCTTTAGCCATATATTCTTACCTTTTCCACTCCTACAAATATCAGAGTTATTTTAGGAGACAGTAAAAGAACAACCTCTGTCAAAAAAAGCAAATAAAACCCACGCTTCAATTGACACTTGAATGGAAAGTTTTACTTCAAACGGCTCCGATTTCACAGAAATTGTAATGGGATGTGTCACGCATGACACTTAACAGGTGATAACACAGTGACTCCTGCACACTACACCCATACTTTATACACAAAAAGAGAAAAGAAAAAGCAAACCATGAGTAAAACAAACCAAAGGGTTTTCCTGAGACTTAATGATTTACCCGTGTTTTCTTCAGCATGGCAGAAAAAGAATGATTATAAGAAAATTTTTCTCCTGTATGTTCTCTTCTTCTTTTTAAAAAATGTATTTGCTCTTTTAATATAAACTCAGACTGAGAATTATTCTTTGTAGCTATTTTCTGATGTGCATTTCAGTAATAAGCAGTGAGTTATTTGGCGCAAAGGCTGACAAAATTTAGTCCTGAATGTAATACTCATTCTTTTTCGTACCTTTAAAATTAAAACCAGTGTGCTTTTTTTTTGAGAAGAATTAAAATCTAGAAGCTTTGATCAAACAATTTTGTCATTTTGTTTTCAGAATTAAGCATCTGAGCAGATTATAAAGCAGTAAAAAAAACCAGAGGCATCTGAGTAACTACACTATATTGGATTTCTCTTTCAGAACATCTCTGTTTGTCAACAGCAGTATTACAACTGGCAACCAAAAAAATCAAGCCCTTTTTTGAATACAGGAATTTATGCCAACTGCAGATAGCAACAAAAATTGTAATTACATGAAAACCCCAAACAAATCAAAGCCAGATCCTCTGTTCTGGTCCTACTGCACAAAGAGGCTTGAAAATTGCCATAGCAAATTAACTGAGTTTGTTTGCAACCTTTGTAAGTGCAATAACCCTTCAGTAACGGATGCAAACTTCTAGTGCCAAGTTCTAGCTCTGTTCCATTTGACCCTCCATTTGCCAGGTCCCGACCATAGCACAGGAAGGGAACTGATCCCTATTGAAGCTTTCAGTGCAGCAGAGTCAGGGTCTTCCTGCTGTATGGCACTAAGGAAACCATCATTCTGAAACTGGGCAAATTGTAGAATTGCCTCTCTCCAGTGAGAGTATTCAACTGTCCTCAGGACCTGACTATGCCCTATGTGCTCTCCTTGCCACAGGTGACAAGAGGGGAACCATAAGCAGAACAGCAGGCAGACGGCTTTGTACAAACTAGTACCAGAATGACCAAAAGAACTCAATGAAGTAAAGGTTATGTAGATATAACTGTGCTAAGTCTTCTAATGTCCTTGAAAATCTGGAGGTAAAGCTTTCAGGTCACAGATTTGCTCCCCTCCCAGACAGATATCCAATCCAGAAAGGTTTCCTTCCAATTTAAGAGCCAGCTTGAAGAAGAGGGAAGGATTAAAGAAAGCATTTTTATAACAGAAGGCAAAGAAGAAGAGGGGCAGGAATCAGATATAGGATAGCTTCCATATAGATGCCAGACTACTTGGGGAAAAAAAAAAACAAACCAGCATTTAAATTTCTTGAAAAAAACCCAGACAAACATAAATAAGCTTGGTCTCATGTCGACAGGAATCTTTTGTGCACTCATAGGGTTAAGATATCAATCGTTATGCTTATTACCTGTAGACAAAAATTAAATGCTTGGAAACTACATCAACCCATGCAAGACTAAATTAAGGCCAATGATAAATTTTATGTCAAGACATTAGGCAGAAAAAAGGGTAAATGCTACAGAAACTTATATGTTTTGAAAGGGCAGCACGGCACCATTGCCGGAGGTAGGAGGAAAGTACCTGCTGGTAGTTGATGGTAACTCAAGGAAGTGTTTTCTACTCTTCTATGAAATGCTTTTTATTTGGGTTGCCACTGGCATGTGCAGAAAAACTCTCCCACTCTGCACTTAGGTCAAAAAAAGCATTTCAGTAGGACACTTAATTAGGGATGATATTCTAGGTACTTTTGGAGTGCTGTATAGGTAAGTGCTAAGCAGCATTGCTGTATTGAAAGACTCACTAAAAATAATGCTGTTTCATGAGACATACAAATAGCAATATAATTCTTTTCTTCAAAGTTTAATTTGTGAACCGTATTGCTCTGCACAGCTTTTATCACACAAAGATGTGCATTAATAAATAGCACCAGCAACCCATTTTATATAATAAAACCTTATTTCAAATGTTATGAAGGAAAACACTGTATAAGATACTATTCCAGAAGTGAGCTGGACTAGAAGTATCAATTACTGGTAGACACCTTCAAAATCCTTCTTATTGACATGGCAACATGATGGGACTGCAAAATAAAAAATGAAGAAGAATAATTTCAAGTGGAGAATTACAAATGCTTCCCTGCCTATATTCAAGCCCCAAAAGGTAATGTAACTGCCAAATACATGTTATTACAAAATTTTTAAAAACACCACAACCCAAAGACAAACAAACAAAAAACCCAAATAAAACCACAGCAGTTAAATCTTCTGTGGGGCTACATAATTTTAATCTTTGACAACTAGATTAAAAAAAAGTGTCCCATTCCCCTCTTCAGCCAGTAGCTCATTTATTTCAGTGCTCTTCTTTCTGTGTCTCATACTCCAAAATGTAAGTTAGAGGGCCAGATGTATTATCTGGGAAGTTTTCCAAATTCATTAACTCCTTGGCACCAATGACTTCAGGATAGCCACTGCCAGCACCGAATATTATGCCCAGCAAAAACCCAGCTCCTGGAGGGAAAGGATTAATAAAATGAGGCATTCGGCAGTGGCTGTTGGTCTCTGGTCACAACAAGCAACTAAAAGAACCACAGTAGCTGCCAACACTGATCACAGCCAACTTTTCAGTACCTAGTACTCTGAAGGTCTTTTCTGAACATCTGCAGATCAATCACCACAAAGCTTGAAAAATGTGCAGATACTGCTTGAAGTCAGAGAAGAGATTGGCAGGAAGACTGTGACTCCAGTTCTAATTGCAGAGGGTGGTAAATGTTACCCAGGAGCATTAGCATCACATGGACACTTTCTCCTCAATTACAGAAGATGCAGTCTGAGGCAACTCATTTTGCTTTCTGAAATGGATGCAGGCTGGCTGTCACCAGCTAAAGGGCTGCTGACTGAAGAGTCTTACAAGGCCCTAGAAATGCAGGAGACCTGATGGATCCAGTTCCTGTTTTCAGCTTTCTTCTTATGGCCAAGGGGGCAGTTCCATGAAGGAAACCAGCTTACTATCACTCATGCAGGCACTTTCATGAGCCATCTGTTTGGGCATCATCACTAGAGAAGCTCTCTGATTTAAAGATCAACACACAGCAAGAGGTCCCCAGGATTTTAAACATTATACTTGTTTTGCTAGTTGCTGTGCCTTAGTTTGAATCTCCACAGTTTCAATAAAAAGCACACCAAATTCTTTACATTCTTCAAGCATCAAACTTGTTGTTTCTTATTCTTTGATTAAGTTTAGTGCCAGCTTTCTTTTTTTTTAACATTTTGCCATCTCCAATCACTTCAAATTTAGTGATGATTCTTACTGGGTATGATATTCCAGAATCCAGAGATGCCAAGATCTCAAGTTCTAATAATCACTTCTGCAGAACTGCCGTATCGATTATCCTGTGTGAAATTCTGCACTAACACAGTTACACAGCTTCTGCTTTCAGAGAAAGCTTTATTTCTGCCTGATATAGCAATCCTTATATAGACACATCCACCGTATTTACAAGCTCTCCTACCCTCACATCAGAGACCACTTGGAATATGAGGCAGCAGAAAGCTCCAACTCAAAGCAGAAACTTTCAGCAAAGACATGAAATGTGGCAGGCTCAGCACAGACAGTCATAGGGAAAAATATCACCAGGTCTCAGGAAGCGAATGCATGCCCCTAACAGCCTACAACTGATAACTCATGCCAGCACCACACCATTTACTAGAGAGAGTATTTCAGCTTGCAGCAGATACAGATGTCTGCAGGCATACCTCCCGTTCAGCCCACTGCAAACTGACACAGACAATGTATTTACTAGAGAAAGATGATCACTTATTTCAAATACTAGCAGGCCTTATGGTAAGTGGATGTGTTCATTACAAGTATTAAAAGTATGCACTTTGTTTCATTTCATATTACTTAAGCATTCTGGGTTTTTAAATACTCTCTTGACTTGAATTCTGCAGAGAACAACATTCAGCAATACTGACCAGGGGGAGAAATAGCAACTAGGAAGTGTGAACATCAACCACCACCCCCGCAAGCCTCAGTTAATATAACAATATGTCCAGAATCACTTCAGGAAATCAAAGAGAAAAAAAAAAAAAAGGAGGTAGAAGAAATATGAATGTATGAGTTGTATGAGTATCTTGGCTGGAAAAAATTCTTGCGTGCTGGGTTTTTTTTCTTCCTAGTCACTTCTCCTACTTCTGTATCATAAGGACACTTTAACATCGGGTAACTGCTGAGCATGAAATTTCCCAGGTCACATTAAACACAGTTCCTGCCCCTTTCTCTGCCCCGGAGCGAAGAATACTCCCCAAGGAAAATGGCTGTTGGTTTGCAATCCCTGGATGGCAACAATTCATACTGGGTAATGCCTAATTCCCATGTTGCTGAGATGTGATGGAAAAGAAGTAAATCTTTCACCTCTGTTGTTTATTTTTGAAGACTGTAGTTTGGATATCTGCCAGACCAGCCCTTCTCCTCTGAGAAAGGTCCATCATTACTGCCATGCAGACTTCCCACTCCAAGTTTACCCACACATAAAAACGAGGCATTCCTAACACCCAGAATCACTCTCCAGCATCTTGCTCTAATAAACTTAATATCGCAGCTAGCAGGCATTTCCCTTGCTATGTATTTACAGGAGCGCTTTGTATAGTTCCTATCTGCAGGAACTCTCGAGTTTCATTTCATTGGGGTCAAATTGAAACATCTATCTTTGGTACACTCTTAGGACACAAGCTTCCTTCACAGAGAAGTCCAAGCTGTTCAGGACTTTTGGGTCCTGAACATGCACTGTACATGCACTTTTGTTCTTAAAGTGGGAACATGGAAAGGGCTTTGCTGTTGAAGCTAGGCTTGTTTTACTACACTTTTGTAGTACAGAAAATTCACATTTGCTGGGTGAGACTGAGACAGAGTGAAATAAAAGCTTCTGTTCAACTTATGCTTTTACAGGGTCATTTGTTCTCTGGATCAGCAGCTTTCTGTGATCAGCTGGACTGAAAGAAACCCTATCCAGTCCCTGTGGTTCTTAAGGAAAATTGTCCTCCTCTCTAAGCTGCCTGTTCACTCTATATAGCACGTACAAAAGCTCCCTGCTTGTCAGACTCAGCTGCTCCCAAGGACTGCTCAGTCTCTCTCACTCCTTAGGACAGGACCAGTCTGAACAAAGCGAAAAGATAGCCATAGCCCTATAACAGCAAGTAACATCACACAGTCAAAAAAACACAAACCCAAGTTTCACTGGCCATTAAACAAACCTCTCAGAAACTCACTTTCTGTTTAGTCTTCAGGACAAGAAATAGAGACTCAAACTTGCTTCTCCACTTCCTTTCTTTCAGCACAAAGACATCTCTGAAGATCTGCAAATCTTCTTTCATCCATGCTTTCTCCTTCAGATGTGTCTCTACCCCTCCACCCCAGTCAACTTCCTTAAGCTCAGGCTGAACCCGGGACCAAAAACTGTCAGTTACAAAATCATTCTTCTCTTCTCCTGAACTTCCTTTTTCTTGCTCCCTTGGCTAAGCCAGAATACTACTCTTTTTCGTAGAATTATTTTTTTCTGTTAGGTTAGTTTCCCCCACAACAGATCAGCATGTCATTGTAAGAATAATAATGCTGGCATACAGAGAAAGGGGGCAGAAACGTGTGGGTAGGCATTTATGAATACAAAGGTATAATGGGATACTGTTCAGGAGACAGGAAAACATTAAATCAGCTACGCTATGTTATAAAACCTCAATCATAGATCCTTGAATATGATTCCATGCTGCCGTTGGTCTACATTCAGTTCTGCTCTAGATCCTAAATCTCACACAAGAACATTGAGGGAAACAGGTTTCTCCCGCAGGTTTGTTATTGTTGTCAGCAGATCAGATCTATTCACTTTAATGACTGCAGTTCAAAGAAAGATCAATGGGGACTGCTCTGCCTTATCTTAATACACACCTAGAGTCAGCCACAGAACACAAAGAATTCATAAAATCAAAGTGAATAAGTGATTTAAGAAAAGATTCTTGCAATTCAAGGACGAGACAGCAGGAATGCTCTTCTTCAGTTTGAAGAAGGTTTATTCAGAGGTTTATTGCCACTTTTTATTCCCTGCTCCTGCCACTGGGAAAGTAATTTTATCCATGACAAGTAAAATAGCTTTGGGAAAAAAAAATTCAATGTAAGTTTGGCATTTGAATTTAACAAGGATATGGTTTGACATGGCAGATAAGGTCATTTAATAGGCAGCTGCCTCTGAAAGCCACAATTTTCATGTCCATCCACTTGCCGAGTTTCCCTTCTACTGGCACACAAACTTGACTCTCTCAAATAAATGGTTCAAGGAGACAGGCCCAGCACTATTCACTTCTGTCTTCCTTGTTTTAGTTTTTGGCTAGTTTAGCTCTCTCAACCACCTCATCAGCTAAGCTGTGGGACCGAAAGAAAAGTAGTACTGGGAACCAGGCAGCTGTGGGTAGGAGGTATGGTGACTAAGACTGTCTCTTTCTGCAGCAGCAAGCTTTTAGATCAACATCGTAACATCAAACCACACCCTCAAGTGAGGGACTTTCATCAACAGATGACTTTTCTCAGGACCTAACAAAAAGGGGGTCACAACAATCATCATCACATAGCTAATAAAGTCTTCAAAAATAAGAAAAGAAAGCTGTCAAAGGAACAGTTACAGCTGGTGAGTTACTGGGGCACACAATGATTCTTCTCAGAGTAAAAATGAGAGCTTGTTTCCCTTCATAGAGGGGAATCACCTAACTAGTTATCCATGAGAGCTGTTTATCAGCCACATAGGCCTGGCAGGCAAGGGGGACTGTAAAGACTGCCAGTCTGGCATTCAGAAGAAATTTTGACCAGCAAACTGCTAATCACTGAAATTCAACAAAACAACAAGCTCTGTTGATTTAGAATAATTGTTTGAAGCACAGGAACTGAGAAGTGTCCAGCCTTCCTTTTCCTGAGTCACTGAAAAATCAAACTTCTTATGCAGAAATACGTACAATTGGGAGGGTGGGGGCAGGCAGGAGAGGGGAGAAAAAGAGAGACTACTGCATCTGTCCCATTTTTAATAGCCTCTTAAAAATAATCAATATGTGAAATGTCCAGTCTAAGCTTGTCTTGCTCAAAAAAAAAAAAAATTAGAACTTGACAAGAGTTCTAATATTGATTTCATCTTGTTTCAATACACTTTCCTATCTCTGACAGGTTAAAATACATGAAGTTCCAACAGACAAATGAAAGTTTTTCCAACTAAACATTCATTCTTTACATTTAGCACTCTAAATACTAGACAAAATTAAAAGAGCATTTTTCTCAATGCTAATTCTTAAGAGTCAGCTCATGAAAGTTGGCTCAGAATTTAGTCCTACAGACTTTGACCCTTAAGACATGGAAAAACCTTGCAGGCCAGCAGTTCAGTATTGTGCTGTCCTGTCCCATAGACTCAGTCACAGCACAGTTTCGGTTCTTGTGCAGCCAGGCAGTGTTAAACAAGCACCGCCACCCCTCAAAGCTGTAACCAATGTAGAGGGTTAGAACAATCTACAACATGAAAACCATTATACATTTTAAAAAAAAACAAACAAACCAACCTTAGAAAATGAAGTCCACTAAAAAAAGGGTAGTAAAGCCTTATTGGCATAGAGTACTAAGTAAATTAATGTATCATTCCAGTTTCTCTAAACAAACTGTGTTTGAAGATAAGAAAAAAACCACAGTAGGCAGAGATTCAATGAAAGCTAAGCATTTTAACTTTTGGACTAGAAATCCGTATAAACCCCAACAATATTATAGATTCAATGTAACATCTTTGACTTTAGACCTTACCAAATATAAGTATAGATGAAAACATTACCTCTGTAAGGTAATTTTTCCTCTGCAGGAAAAATTAATCTTATTTTTTGTTTCTTCACTGCATGAGTCAATGCAGACTCTCAGATGACAACAATTTATTTGGAACTATGTGGTCAAAGGTACACTTTTGCTTGGAGAATCATAATCAAAGTTGATAATAATAATAACAACAACAACGCTATTAACAATACCACCACCACGAGAAAAGAATCATCCAGGAAGAGAAGCCCAAAGTGAAGGTAACAGTAAAGGATTAAAATCTTACAAAAATATTTCCAGTAATAAACTATCAAACCTAACCCGTAGCTTAACAATTAAAAATTTAAAGAGGCATGGGTTATGGGTAATAACTTAAGCATCACAAAAAGATATTTGCATTTGTTTTTGTGTCAGCCAAACTGAAATAGCACCAAGCACCATGCTGTCTGGATTAAAGGAAAATCACATTGCACAGCTTCAGTGCTGCCACAGTTTGCTTGCCCCCAGTACCCAAGCCAAGATATACAGGTTAGGTTAGGCTGCACTGGTATTGCTAAGGTATGCTGCAGTCTGCAAAGTAGGCAATTCCTCTTCACACTTGTAAGAATGATTGACACAGCCAAGTATTACACTCTTATTATCAAAGAGAAATAAAATGAACTAAGATCAGCCTTTTTTCTCCTCTCACAAACGCAAAGACAAGTGTCAGATTCTATGTGCCACATGCTTTCAGTTAGATAGTGGCAAGGTCCTTGTTTGGACAGGCACTTCACTTGCATATGCCAGGCAGGTCAGCCACTCATCATGAGTCTTTTCGACTGTGGATCTAGTTACTATATAAATCCTTATGAACTCAGTACTAAACCCAATGCCCCCTTTGAAAAGCTCTGCTTTAATAACATCTACAGCAGCGAGAAGGCTTATTTAATAAAATTATGAGATCTGACATCAGGAGAGGAGAACACCACTTCCCTACGCACCTCTTCAACATAATTGTGTTACCTGCAAATCAAAAGCAAAACAGAAGCCAAACTTGCTAAAATGGCACTGGCCTCAAACGAGCCCAGCAGAATCCACAAAGCTTCCTCTAGTTCTTCCTAACCCAACTATTAACCCCCAACAAAATCCTTAATTAAAAGAAAGCCTTTTGTGTTACATAATTATGCATAAACCACTGGATTTTGCTGGTGTTCCAATAGCTCAACCTTTGCACAATTCCTCCAGTTAAAAAAAAAAAAAGGAAAAAAGCTCTCCAGTTTTGTCTGCCCTTTGAAGTCTGAATTCAAATTGCAACTATAAGCTTAGCCTAGCCATTATACACTGTTACCAGAATAAACTTTAACACACTGAATTCTGCCTTTACCAGACCCTATTTTGACCCTGCACCAGCCACTATTTTGTCACTGCAAAAAAACTAAGCAGGAGTTCTTAAAATCATACTTTATATTTATATTTGCAAATTTAGCAGTGACTGGGCACAGCTGAGTTTACTCGAATGTAATCATTTACACTGTAAGTGTTACAACAGCTCTTCTGCCCTCGCAAACACTTCCTAGAAATGGTTCAGGAGGTAGAATATATCAGGCACAGCTTCCAGAGGCAACCTGTAGCCCTATTCCAGTGGGTCATATAAATTCTACCAATAAGCCTAACTTTTCAACCACTCCTGTGTCCTAAACCATAATCTTGATCCTCATCCTAGCCATATAAAACCATAGTAAAATGTATTTAATGCAGAGTACATCCTGTCATTAAAGGATGCAGAAATACATCAAGACCCTACCTTATTCCAAACTATCTCCAGCCCCAATCTGAATCCTATTTTAAACACAACTCAAAGCTTACTCCTTTTAAACTCTTAGTTTACCCATACACAAAGCAGTACAGTCTGGAGGTTTACCAGAACTGTCAGCACTCAGACCTCATCATAGCCCCAACCTTGCAGGATTTAGCCGTTTGCCTACCTCTTCAAGCCTTCTTTTCCAGAACACTAATCCTACTCACAGGCTGAACAGAAACAGCAAAATTAACAGTAAGGATGTCCTGGTTTCAGTGGCCAGTCGGGCCCAAGCCACGACAAAGGGGCAGAACCTGACCAGCAGGATCCTTCAAACTATCCCAATGGGCCTTTTCCTACTCAGGTCCTAATCCTATCTATAACCCTATCTCTTGCCATATAGCATTAATTCAAATTCAGCTTGGTAACAGAACCACCCCTGTCTTATTCAATCTTGCCAGTACTAATTCATAGCCCAGTCACGTGTTCCTCACATTGCAGCCAGCAAGAAAATAAGATCTTCAACTCATCTTGTCTCAAAACTGTCTCGAAACATAACAGCAGCCAAAAGCATGGTCTAGTGACATTAAAATAAAAATAGGAAAGCTTTTTTGCCCATTTTGCTAATTAATATGTCAGAGCTCATAAAGACAGACTCATCAGCTTTTCTCCAGCACTGCATCATCTGAAAGAGCTGTGTCAGCAGAGACCTCACAGCAGACAGTCAATACATACTAAAAGTGTTCCAAGCAGTAAATCAGAACACAAAAAAGGAATTTCAGAAAAAAATAAAAATAGCTGTGAAGAATTCAGTACTCTATTTCAGTATTTGATATAAATCAGGTTATATTTGATGTACAACAGTCTTGCCTGTCCTTATGAAGGATATTGTCCCAGCTGCCCTGGAATCACTTCTCTGAAAATCTAAGGGTTCATGAAAAACTGAGCTAAAGTTTGCTGATTTTTCATCTTTGTGAATTTCCAGGGATCTTTGCTTTACAATAGAAGCTTCACTTGCCTGCTTCTCATTCTCGTTTCTGAAACTGAGTTTAGGGAATACGGATGCACCATTGCTGAGCACACACAAAGCTTACAGAGGACAAAATCCTCCTTAGAGGATTCAGAGAAGATGCCTTACACACACACACACTCTGAAATATGGCATTTTCCAGAATGGACTGAGTACCCTGCATCAATACAGCACTCCAGTGCTTTTACCAATGGTATTGTGGAAAACATTTGCAACACTAAACACACCCATGAGCATTGCAGGAATCTTCCATCCGGCAGGAAGACGGACAGGCCAGCTATGAGAACAAGAATTCAGATGCATTTCTGCAAGGGTGAAATACAGAAACAAGTCTCCAGCCATCTCTCCCATAGAACATGCTTATAAGCTCAGGATGTGTCCAGACATGCTTCTAAAAATAAAATCTACATTTTAAGGAAAAAAAAATAAAAAAGGATCTGCTGTTTGTGGGTGCAATAAATAAAAAGACAGAAAGATGGGGCTACAGCTACAGATCCTTCCAATGCCTTGGTCTTCTGCAGAATTGTGATAAAGCTTTTTGAAATAAATGCATGCTACTAACTTCTGCTGCTGCTGCTCAGTAACATGTAGTATGTGACAGATACAGCAGCTACACCAAAAGCTGAGACTAAATGCCTGAAGAGCCACTGCCCCAGAAGGAATAGAAAGGATATTTCCCTAGAGAGAGTTACTCAACTGTGTATTTCACAGAACAAGTCATGTTGAAGGAGAGAAGGGATAATTGCATTGATTGTTAGTAGGTGGTAATTAATTCTGTAGAGAAATATGTTTAATTTCCTGAAGTCTAGAACAGGATGGAGACTCTTCGTTCTGTAATGAGAAAATAACGGTGTTTTGCTCCCAGCACAAAAAGCTGCAACGTCTCCCTCACTGTGTTCTTAAAAGAGGTACCTATAGGGAAGGCAGCACAATGAACAATGTTAAAACAAGAGTTCTGTGATGTGACTGAATGCCAACAAGATGCATGTATGACATACAATTCCAAAAAGCATATGGTAAAAAGAGACCAAAGAAAAAGAACGCCACGTTCTTGAACAAACCTTTGAAATAAACATTTGAAAGGAACAATGAGAAAACTGAAACTGCTGCTTGATTTCTCTTTATGAAGGGTTAGGGAATGAAACAGAGAGAGAAGAGAAATATTTTACAACAGTAATTGAACAGTATTTGAAAGTGGACCAAGAACGAAGAAAGGTCATTTACACTCCAGCTTTCTCAGAAGTTAGCTACTTCCTTTTATTCTGAAAGGGAAAAAAAAGAAACAATCTATAGGATTTTCTATATCTACTCCTTAGGTGATCTGTTGACCACTGATTTTAGTCTAAGAAAAAAGATTTCAGGTACACATAAGAGGTCTGTGAAGGATAATGTGAAGGATAACTAAAGCAAACAAGTTCAATAAGCATGGTACACATTTTCACATAAAATTTGCAGGTGTCTTCAAACAAAAAAAAATTTCAAAGCCATGGTTTTCAAGAATCTGGAGAAGTGAGCAGAAGAAAGATCAAATGCTGCTAAAAGTAATATTATAAAGCTTAATGTACCTATAACAACAGATTGTCAAAGAGTTATGATCTCACTAGGTTTCCTTCCAATATTCTTTGATAGCAGTGAATTCCACTGATCTTTGGAAAACTGCATGATGTTGCAATGTTTGTAGTAATTTTTCTGCACAGGAAAATACTCAAGGGCAACACCCATAGCTTCTTCAAGTTGACAAGATCATTTCTTTGAAGCTTTCACATTCCCAAAACAAGAAGTTGAAAGAATTTTTTCCGCCCACGAGTGACAATGTTACAAGACATATGAACTACCCCTTGATTCAGAAAGAGAATCCAAGAAGTTCACAGACTTAGGAAAGATGCCAGAAAAATCTAAAAAGAATTTGTCTACTAAGTTCAGGAAAAGGTCTTCAGATAAGGAAAATCCACACCAGAGAAACAAAGAACTAAAGAAGGACACCCAGTTGCACAGAGAAGGAATACCATAAACAATCAGGAACCTCATAGTTGACCTTCTTTTACATAAACTCAGTTTTAGTTTATGTAAAAAAAATCTATCTTTTTAGTTCTAACAAAGGAGTGGAAAAAGGTAACACTCAATCACGCTACAAATGGGCAGCCTGAAACTTCAGGGGTTTCTGACATCAGAAGAGATTGCTGAATAACTTGAGTTTCCTAGAAAGTTTAAGGTTTCTTATGTCAGTTTATCCACGGCTTGTGAAAAATTACAATCTTATGTGACATTTTTTGAAAGTTCTAATAATACAAGAACTGCAAGTTGTACAGTACCATGGTGTGGTTTGTGCAACTTATTAATAAGTAGGTACAGTAATGACAGCACTATGGACTAATTTCTTTTCTTACCATGGCCTGAAAAGCTTAAGAAAAAATAAATTATTTCTACTGCACAAGCACAATGAAAGGAAAAGCTATGACATTCTTTTTTTTAATCTGTAGAATTTTTTTTAGTGTTATCTTCAATATTCCTGGTAATGGAAGTGGAACTCATAGCAATGAGAAAAAGCAGGAAATACTTATATTTTTCAAAATACGTATCGGTTAAGGCTCTACGCTCCACAAGACACATTGCACTTGCCCTTATTTGAAAGGGCATCTTCTTCAACCTACAACATCTGCACTGAAAAAAAAGTTACATGTGTTCCTGCAAATGACTCAGCTACCTACACTGTCTGGCAAAGAACAATCCTTAATTCATCATTGTACAACTTGGAGTCAGTGCACACAAAGTAATGCCTTAATTTGCAACTCTTTTAGTCACCACAGTTTCTATAAGCTCATTTCATTTACTGCCCATACTACTTTCAAGTTGCTGACTTTTCCTCCAAAATAGGAGAACAGCTTACCCGACTTGTGTCCGGCCAACAAACCAACTTTGCTTTCATCTGCCACTGGAGGAATAAAAGAAAAGACACAAAGATCAGAAACTTATTTAAATTCACAAGCCTTTGAAACACCATCAAATTATTTCAGACACAGAGCATCCTGAATCTTTAAATTATAATCACTTGTAAAAAGCCTTTTTTTTTTACCTAATCCATCCGGGATGCTTCAAAGTCCAAATATCTGAATGAAAGCCCACTAAAACCAATAAAAGGACTACCAGCAGTCCTTGTGGGTTACATATCAGGACTTCAGCACTTACACACTCAAAACTGAGTTGTCAGAAGAGCAATTGCATTTGTATATAAGTCATCTTGCCAGACAAATCACAGGGCATAGGAGAGTTGTGACATTTTCAGATCAAAAACCTCAATTTGTCAAATGAATCTAGATGTGGAAACTTTCCCATCTGCAAGACACCTCACTGACTCACAGGACCCTCTACAGACAACGGATCTTTTGGAAGGCTTATGCTTTTTTCTATGTTATGATTTATTTTATCTGTAAATTGTACCTTTATAGTATTTCACAACATATAAAGAAAGATGTTTACAGTAGCAGGAGTTTGCAGACTAGTGGAGAAGCAAATTCTGAATGTAACAAAAATCATAATTTTTCTTCAGTAACTGTACTTCAGTTTGTTATCATATATCTCATGAAACTAATTAAAACATTCTCCCAGAGGGCTGAGGGGGAAGAACCAATCACCATTTCTTAAAATGAATTCTATGCAAAGAAATGGTGTTAATGTAATGTTAGGGATGATAAAACAAGCACAGGAAATGAATGTTAGGGTTGAAAGCTTATCCTTCAACCCTGCCTGCCCAAGCACTCCCTTATATTATGCCTTAAAACGTGATTTCTTTATATGATAAATTGTCAAGTCATACCAAAAATACTAAAGATGGGAACTCTTACACAAATTTTGCACAGTGGTCATCATAAGTTTACATACAGGGTTACCTGCAAAGATACAGGAATGTGCTATTTTCTACCCAGGAAAGAGCAGTGTAGTAGTTAGTGACATTTAAGAGCTACTACTGTGAAAATAATCACAGTAAATGTTTTCCTATATTGTCTCCCTACTTCACTTTTAGGGAAGCTTTCCCCCCCCCAGAAAACAGCATCGGATTCAGGACTGGGATTCACAATTGGAATCATGAATCCACAACTGACCATCGTATCTCTTCTACACCTTTGTAATCTGATTGTCATATGATTATCAGTAAAATTGACACGGTGCAGTTTTGTTGTGGGACATCGATGCTAATAAAGTGAGACTAATACTGTATGCGGCATTATGCAGTGATGTTATGAAACAAAATAGCACTGAGGCTAGTGAAAATTGGAAGGGCAACCAAAATTCAAGGCACTTCTGTACTCCTTGTTTAACCTTTCTTCTAGTTTTTTCTAGTCCCTGGAAATAACTACTTACCTCCTTGCTATGCAGTTTGATCCCATAATGCAAAATGACCGGACAAGGATTTGCTATAAGCACAGTTCAAACTCCTTTTCCTCCCCCTTCCACCCAAATTTATCTCTAAGCAGAACAACCATGGAAAACTTTAGTCCCAAAGGTTAGTGTTTTGACAAGTTATGATTGTGTGAAAACAAGAGATTATAATGGAAACTGATTTGCAACCTTAATTATAGCAGTCACTAATGGCAACCACTATAATATATGATAATTACTTGGAGTAGGTTATGTTACAGTACATAGGAGCTTTAAAAAAAATAGATACTAACGTTCACAGCATTTTTTAAAAACTACACTGATGACTTGGGTTGCCTGAAACTAAGTTTTACATTATTAAAAGGGATAAATCCATTTAACTCAATCATACTTTACACACCAGCTTCACACACAAAAATTAGATTTTAATACTGGAGGGAAAAAAGGAAGAATAAGATGATTAGAAAATGAAAAATAATCTTACCAGAATACAAAGTTAGCATTATGAGTTTAAGCACACACACAAAAATGGGAAAATGCAAAAATTAAAAGTTTTATATAAAAGTTTGAGCAAAAAATGTGTGTTCCTCCACAGGGTAACTTTCATTTCATGGGATATTAAACTTAGGCGATGACTTCTAGGTTTGCCATCTTTCATTAGAGAGAACAGGAGTGGCACAGACAAGTCCACCGAATGAGAATCCCATTCCTTCCCTTGTTTCTTCTGGGAACAAGATGATGACAGAAGAAAAGGGAAAGGCTAATGTGAGATAAATACTTTGTATGCCAAAACTGAAAACTTTGTAACTAAAGATTTCAGTTAGGAAGTATATAAGATGATCTATTCAACAAAACAGCATCTGAAAACAC
The DNA here is from genome assembly GCA_002844005.1 of Limosa lapponica baueri. Lineage (NCBI taxonomy): Eukaryota > Metazoa > Chordata > Aves > Charadriiformes > Scolopacidae > Limosa > Limosa lapponica. The sequence goes on from KZ505661.1 coordinate 381,647, forward strand.
TGCTCTGCGTGATGTTAAAAATTCAGGCAATCATTCAGTTATGACAAAAATAGTATTCCTCTGGCTATCTCCCTTGGCTTTTGAAAAATGTCTTTAAAGGCACCTGAAAGATTTTAAACAGGGAACAAAAATACTGTCTAGTCTTAAAATTCAAGTAAAAAAAAAGAATTCTAATTATTTTTATATTGCAACATCAAGAGTAATTACATTGCAACTATCTATGAAAAATTTCAGCTCAAGAGGACCACACTTGGGAATGTGCACTGCCAGACTGAAATATATCAGGAAAACATTTATAACAAAATTTCAACTGTAATGATTTTTATGAGGAGACTAGACATACTATGTATTCTTGAGCTTCAATTGTTAAATGGAAAATACCTTTTAAAAATGAAACCACCTAATTTGGGGACTGTAAAGACAAAACTCAAACAAAAACATGGGAAGGATCAATGAAAGGGAGCAAATACATTTACAAACAAGAAGAAACTTCTTAACTTGTAAATCCAATAGATAGTTTACATTTTGAAATGCCCCTGGAACTCCACAGGATGTTAGTTCACAATGTTATTAATGTTGGTCAGTATAAAACACGCTAGCTCTTTTAAAGGAACATCTATAATTTAGGAACTGGAAGAAGCCAGTTATGTATTCATCGTCAGTACTTAACTGCTGAAATAAAAGTGACAGAAGTTCTACAGCTATTAAATAAAAGCATGGACATTTGGGGGACTACCAAGACTACAGATTACGAAAGATGGAATATTACTAAAACAAATAAATCTTTCCAGCTGCTAGCAAACAGCTGATACTTCTTTTTTAAAAAAAAAAACAAAAAAGTATGCCAACAACCACAACAAAGGGCAATCCCCCCCAACCCTCTATGCCATGAATAATCAGTGTATTAGGACTTCCTGTGGCAATATTCTATAGTGCTGTTTTGCTTTAAGAAAATAAGTAGTATTGTTCATCAAAAACCACTCAACAACATACCCATGTCCTTCCACATAATCTTTTGATTGCCATTTTCTGCACTTATTGAAGATAACCAACGCAGCCATTTTATTTGAATTGCATGATTTTCAATGGTTTAGTACACAACAAGCCTTCTGTACTGCCCCAAAAGTTTGCATCAAAATACAGTCCAGGTTTACTTAAAGGTCAACAAACTACTTCCCCACTATGGTTTAGAGAAGCACAAACCGATGCTGCTGCCAATTGTGATAACCAATTTCTGTCTTTTTGCCCAGCTCAATCGCTGTACCATTATATTATTTTTCCCCCAGTCAAGGAGTTACTACTACTCACAAGTTACAACTTACTACTATTCAACTTAGTGCCTCTTTTCTGAAGGATCTGTTTTGCACTTTGACTAAGAGCTACTTAAAATCTTCTAAACATGTCAAAGTTACTTGTATTTCTGCTGGACAAACTGACACATACCTTTGAAGACCAGCTGCAGTTCTGCACTCAGAAAAGAAGCAAACACAAGCATTAAAATTACAATCAATAAGAAATAATAAGAAGATAGACTGAAACATCAAAGAATTTCCTAGAAAACAAATTTCCTGATACCTTTATTAGTCTACAGGAAGCCCAATATAAAATTTTTATACATTAATCAATTAAGGGCTGTATTCCCAAATCACATATAAATGATGCTTCCATGCTTTTCAGAATCCATCAGTTTCTAAGGTATAAACACATGAAAATAAAGCAAATCTACAAATTAGTCACTGTTTTTTTCTGATGAAATGTATTCTTACCCAGCCCTTTCATCATAATGAAGGCACTGCATCATCAATTAATTTTAGTCAATGATAGCACCGATGACATAATTGTCCTACCATTTTTATTTTCTTGGTGAAGCGTTTCCCCATCTAGGAGTGGCATAAATCACTCGGAGAAATAGTGTTGAATGTTGGCTCACAACCATCACTTAGAAAATCCTGCTTGCTATTCTAGGTTTGCCCTGTAGTACTGTGTACAAAGACTACAGGCTTTTATACTAAAATCTACAGGAGTAATAAAATGTGTGTATTAGGAAGGGTAAACTTGCACTGTCTTAAAATATTTTCCCTCAGTAATTCCCCCTCCTCCCCTCTTTAGTGACAGTGAAACTTCACATACAGGCCCCATCTCTCCTGTTCCGGGGTCACCTGGTTATCCACCAGCTACTCATTCTTGAAGGATTATACTCCTTGATACATTCCTGCTCACTTCAATGTTGAAAAGCAGCGAGACTAGCAAAAAGCTTGCACAAGGGCCAAGGATAACTTATACTTATGTGGTAAAAAAGGTAAACCTTTTCCAAAATGGTATCTAACACAACATTTGGGATGCCTTGTTCAGCGCATTCAAAGACAGGAATAAATCACATCCAAACCAAGATTCTGGATTCTTTTTCTGACCTGTACAAAGTTTTCTCTAATTAGATTTTTCAGAACAATTTTGTTACAACTGATTTAATACTTCAATTCAATTGCATTCAGAGAGGGTCCCTAGGGGATACATCTTGTATGTTAGCACATGAGAATGAAAATGCCTAAGCGTGCATTCACTATTACTACTACTTGTTACTAAAGAACCAGCAGTACAGTTGAAGCTGTCCACTGGACACATTTACCTTAAAATGGAAGACTTTCTCATGGCAGAAAATAAGATTGTTCTACAATTTCCCTGCCAGCGTGATATAGATTTCTTCATTTTCTTCTAGTGGCACAACAACTACTCATTCTTGAAGGTTACACTGGTAATTGAGGCCATCACGGCTTCTTTTACACTTTTGTTGTCTTCTCTAATCCTCTCTCACCTCTGTTCCAGAGAAACTGTACCCAGCTAAAACTGATCCAACTCCCCCACTACATTTCTCCCGCACGTCATTAACACTTCTTCCAGACTCCTAGGGTTAAACCACAAGTTCCTAATCTAATCTGTCATTCACTGGTTGAAAACATTGATAGGGAACAGATTTAAGACAAAGCGTGGGGAACAGATTTATAGCAAAGTGTTCTTAAAAGTTACTTCATTATCATCTGTACTTTCTTTCTCATAGTAGCTATACATTAACTTAATTGCTATTTTCTCCCCCTAATACTTTAATAATCTAAGTGCATTAACAGATCAACTCACTTCAAACTAACACTAAAGCAGCGTAAGAAACTACCACCTTAACCATGTGTTACCATTTTCTTAGCTCTATCATCATCACAGCTCATATAATGTGCCCAGTCTGCTCCACAGCAAGCTTCCTTGAATCTTAGAAGATTTTCTACAAAACAAGTTGATATTCCCTTCTGCCCACTTCTGCCTTTATGCCACAGCTCACATTCCCCTCCATTGCATCAATGCAGATTTGGTGTAAAACCGAGTAACATAATTGACCTTGTTAAAAGCCTTTCTTCTCATACAGAATAAACCTATTTTCAATCTCATTTCGATTCAATTCACAGAGTCCCTATCACTTAATAAATGGTTTTGTTTCATTCTCTACTTACAGATCTTACAAACAGAAATTTGAAAGTCACTTAAACTAAGAAAACTACATCATGTTAATTTCTAAAAGTTTATTCTGCAGAGTGGCCTCAGAAAATATACATCTAATCTGACAGTACTAGAAAGTTACTCATGTCATAAACTAGAATAATTTTAAAATCTCTTTTGACCCTTGATCCCAAAGACAAATCACAACCATAAGCAATATAGTTCTTCCTAAACCCATGACATTTTTTTTGAATAGTTTTCCTCTTCAAGAGATAATTTGTTAAATTACTGTTATAAGCCAGTAACACTGAAAAGTCTGTTAGAATTCTGAGCCATCTTCTTCATTTCTTCATTAATGTTCTGAAGAGCCTAACTGGCTCCTAAATGCAGTTCTGAAGTTGGTTTCAACCCAAACCAACCTGACAAATGTATTCCATCCATACAACATGCTTAATACAATGATGATTTTTGTCCCACTAATCCTGTAACTCTCACTAAAGACCTTCCAAAATGTATACTTTTAACTTTATTTGAATCAAAATATTGCTTAAAAAAAGTTATCTCCAGCAGCTCTGCCTGGTCCTCATTTGGTTATGTTTGAGATATTTATTTCAATATCCAAAATTACACTCAGAGTAAGAACAATCGGTTTCAGAGCAAACCAGGAAGTAGCTAATAGCATCTTGATTGCATTTTCCACATCCTTCTGGATGTGAAAGGCGGTTTTCTCTTTGTTTCAAGGTGTTTTAAAAGTATAAACTGTAATCAAATGCACCCCTTCACTAACAAAGAAATTAGCATTTCGTTAAATATTGGCTTCCTTGCAGAATACTTTATACCCTACATCTTACATATTCATTTGCTAATTATTCCTAAATACATAAATAAATTGGTCGATATCTTTACTAAATATGCCCCAAGGCTAAGGGTCTCTGAGTATGTCTAATGATGTTTTAGCAAACAATATTTCGCTCACATTTAAAATCCAGTAAAGGATATTTCCATTTCTTCAGGCTGCAGAGTTTAATCAGTTAAGATCTATGGGTTTTTGCTTTTAATGGGGAAAGGAAGGGAGAGTTGAGCAGTATCTTAGGACAGTGGTCACGGGTTATTATACCAATATCCTCAAATATAACATAGTACTTTGCCTGAATTGAAACACAAAAAAAATGCTATATACTCACATGATTCAATTTCACGTTGCTTCAGGTTAAAACAAGCTACACTTTCATGTGTTTGAATACAATTCCCATGGCTGTAGTTTTTACAGTATATTTATATATAGCCTAAATCACTCCTGTGCATAAAGATTTATGGAAAATAAGGGTATTTGAGATAAATAATAAAACATCTTCTTTCCTTTCTATTTCTTAAAGCATGCTGATTTTCACCTTCCAATACAACATTTAAAAAAAATAATCCATATTGCCACTCATTCTCCTTTTAAATACAGCTAAAAGAAAGAAAAAACACTACTGAAAATGGATTCTGATGAATAATTACATAGAAATTCTTCTCTAGACAACTTAGGTAATGTATCGGAAAATGTGTGGGTATAGAAGATTGTTAAAGGAAAGGGAAAATCATCCTTCCAATAACTTGTATAGAAACCATTGATTTCTTCTTCATTTTCTATCTGCCATTAAGGTTCAAAAAAAGAATATCACTTAAGTGGGAAGGGACAACACAATATTTATTTCTAGCATTTCTGGATTTGTCCTGCTTATTTTTAACACTATGCTATAAGCACAAGTCCAAACTTGGCATGCAGTCTAAATCTGTGAGCACAGGCAGACACTCTTAAGTCAAACTTCAGTTGGTCAAATTCTTGAAATCACAGCATAAGGAGCTTCTTTTCTTTGCTAACATATTCAAACACCATCATCCATAACAAAATAATTTATGCAACTGAGTGGACGTGTCAGGTGCCAGATCAGCAGAAGAAAAGGGATGGCTGGGCTCTTTGGTCAGCACCAGTTCAAAATAAAAGTAGACAAGGCAAAGAAAAGATATACCATAAGACACAGGATATGAACTCTACCAGTCATCCAGAAAGTACTTTCATTATCTCAACACAGCAGCACGGAAGAACATTAGGACTGATCTGGAACTATAATATGGATATTATAGCTGATATAGAACTAATCTGTACCCTATTACTCTGAATGAAGCTGTACATTTTGAGAAGTCTTTGACCGCTGTGTAAATGATGGATGTAAAGCAGGGAACCAGTAACCCTGCCTCCATAGGCTTTGCGCAAGGACATCTGTACATATTAGGCAAGGTGTTGTTCATGCTAGCAAAACCAAAGAAATTATCACAGTACTTGCCTTTTTACCTTTTTTAAATTTCTATGACAGTAACTCAGTAACTCACACATGCCACTGACTTTATTTTATTTTATTTTTTCAAGTACACTCAAGCAAAAACTAACTCATCTGCAAATAACTTGAGTTCTTCAAATACACTAACTTCAGACAATACTCCTTTTGGATTCATGCTATTCATGAATTTAGCAGTTAAGACTTGTGTCAGTTCATATGACTCATGGCATGTGCGTGACAGCATAGAGCCCTGCCTAAACAGCCAGGCGGCTGCAGTTCATGCCTTCTGCTCCTGTCCAGCTGTCCAATCTACAATAGAGAAATGCACTGAGAGTCAATAAACTAAACCATATCTGCCCTACTGGCAAGCAACCTGCAACTTTTGTTCCATGCACCAACTTCCTTCCATTGCAAGATTTTCTCTGGAGACTGACAAATTGATGCAACATGTTAGCAGTACTGAACACTTTTTGATGACCCACCCTTATTTCCTGATATTATTCACTGAGGATATTAATTTATAATTATAATTACTATTATTCAGTAAATAGATACGACTGGAAAAGAGATTAAGTACTCAAAGGTTTCTGGGCCTAAAATATATAAAACTGAAAAGATAAACATCAATGTTAAATGCGTTTCCATTGTGAATCTATGTAATTATAGACTAGTCTTTACTTAACAGATTTGTTTCTTGTGTATACATCAACCCTCATCAAAGCCAGAAAAGACGCTTACTATACAATTTTATTAGCTCCCAATTTCAATTTATTTACTATTTACTCATAAGGTTCCCACTCTGTAGCGGTATCTGGATTCTCAGGGCTCTCCTGTTCAAAATTTTCTGTTATCTGCCATTAATGATCCTTCTGATGGTGATGCCATTATGTAATTCATAGAATGGTTTGGGTTTGAAGGGACCTTAAAGATCATCGAGTTCCAACCCCCCTGCCATGGGCAGGGACACCTCCCACTAGACCAGGTTGCTCAAAGCTCCATCCAGCCTGGCCTTGAACACTTCCAGGGATGGGGCAGCCACAACTTCCCTGGGCAACCTGTTCCAGTGTCTTACCACCCCCACAGTGAAAAATTTCTTCCTAATATCTAGCCTAAATCTACCCTCTTTCAGTTTAAGACCATTACACCTCGTCCTATCGCTACACTCCCTGATACAGAGTCCCTCCCCATCTCTCCTGTAGGCCCCCTTTAGCTACTGGAAGGCCACTGTAAGGTCTCTCCGGAGCCTTCTCTTCTCTAGGCTGAAGAACCCCAACTGTCTCAGCCTGTCTTCATAGGAGAGATGCTCCAGCCCTCCGAACATCATCATGGCCCTCCTCTTTGTAATCTTATAATTAGGCAATGGATGCATTATACAAGTTTCAAGGTAAAGTAGAATGCTTCCTAAGTGAATAGCAGGACACATTTCACTTTATGCCCTGTGTTACACTAATTCTGTTGTCAGTACCGAGTTCAAGATGTTATTCTGGTCTACATACATCCAGGTAATTTCTGGACCTTGTAACCGGAAAGGCTGGTTATGTCTTCCCAGATCTACAAAGACACCTGATTCCAAGACAACTTGGTTTAAAAGCAAAGAAACTGCATCTAAGTCACATTTTGTAAGGTCTCAGAGCTCTCCTCCTGGACTCTAATTCTGTGATTTTTCTGTTCATCATGTAAGATTTATTTTGGAAGGAATTAGCAAAACTTGAGAACAAAAGAAAAGTAATAACTGGGCAGCATCCCATGATCGCTTGGAAAAAGAGGACCTAGCCATTACAAAAGCATTTTCAGATAGGGAACACCTCTCTTCTTTGTTACCAAATCTGCTGCATAGTTCCTCTATGGTGCTGAACACATCTTTCTCAAAACCTCAACTCTGGGTCTGAAAGATGAAGACTTCCCATCCTTTTTCTTTTCTTTTTTTTTTTTTTTTAATTGTGGCAAACAATGCACTGAAATCAATAGTGGGTACACAGCTGCACGTTGGGATGAGAAGTTACTATGAGTCATGACTGCAGTTAAGTAATGAGCAAAGTATAAAAACAAACTCAGAAATAACTCTGCTTCCCCAAAAATCCATTTTGGAGTGTGCATTATATGAATGCTCTATTTGGAAGCACAGGTTTATGTACCAAATTATTGGGATTTTATTTGTATTAGAAGCATTTTATATTGCAATTACTTAATTTAAGATTTTCATGTTCCTTTCCCTTTTCCAGCCAAAAGCTTCTGCTTAAAAAGCTTTCAAAAGGTGGAAAGTTGAACGTGGTAGTTCACTGCTTGATAGAGAACAACTGCAAAAAGCCCCAGCTTTCATCTTCCTCAGTTTCTTTATTTGCCAAGCTATGTACAAGAAATTTTACTTCATCTATTACTTATATAACACAGGATGGGTGCAGTTCTTTCATAGTCCTTCCAGTTCTTTAAATTATTATCTCAGGTAACAGATTTACCTTCACATCGCCATATACGAAGAGGATAAAACATTAGTGCCTCCAATCAGACTGATTATTATCCCCTATGGTTTTTACTTTCATAGCAGAAAGGGCATTTTCAACAGCTACCTTCTATGAGCAACAATTTTTGAAAGATCTTAAAGACATCTTTGTACCAAATTTCTATTTACTTTTTGCAGCCAATTTTATTTTAGTTTTTAACCCCTATGATTTAGTGACTCATATACATTCTCAAAACATTGTTTCTGGATGTCAAGAGCAGATTGCTTACATGAATTTGAATCTCACAATATAAATGAACACTGACCAGGACCAAAGGAAGGAAAAGTTACCTGGCAGTTCTGAATATGCTCTCAAGTGCACTTCCATTGTGTAATTTTACATTGGTGTTTGTGAACACTCTTTCTAGTGACTTTTGTGGGAGGTGTAAGTAAACCTTTCTAAAAGACGATTCAGTAGAGTTGAATATTATTTTTTCTTGTAGACTACATACAATATACATTTTGACTCAAGTCTGTAAACTTATACCCTTGTTGAGGAGCATTTCCATTCTTAAACAAAACAAACAAAAAAAAAAAGATCACCTAATACATTACTCTTCATCAAAACCGTGGAACACAACTGCAAAAGGATGAATTTCTGGTCTGATCATGCTGTTGCTTTAAAAGTCTGCCCTAAGAACTCCCTTAAATGAATTCTTATCCATTCTTATCCTGCATTAATAACTATTTGACTTTCCTCACACTCCATTAGAAACATACACACATTTTATGTTATATCACAATATTACATTAAGATGACAATAAAAACCAACAATACAAAAACTAAGACCAACCTAGAACATTTCAGGAAAAAAAAAATCAGCACCACGAAAAAGCTTCCTTGAAACTATATATAAAATGAATCATTTTCTATTAATGATGTACAAAATCTGATCCAACAAAATACACAAATCTATGGTTAAAGACATCCTAATGGTAGGTCTCAAAGTTACTACATCAACACTTGAATTTGGGAAAAAAAGAAAAGATAAAGAATGAATGCCACAAAGAAGAATTAAAAGGAAAAAGAAAAGCATATTTGGTTTTCTTTGAGGCTTAAGAACTTTGTGAATTTTTCCTTGAATTTTCATTAAAACATGACTCGGTTTTCAAATGCAATAACCTTTCAATCTTCCACCCACAAATGCTTTCCCAGCACTGAAAGAACCATTTACTTTCTGCTTCACCCACCCTGCAAGATTTTCTGCACAGCATTGATGGGTAGAGGACCATAACCTTACCACTCTTCAAGCATTTATAAAGATCTACTGCAACGGTTCGATTGCGTGTGTTTGTCACTGTCACTGAAGAAATATACAACTTGTCCTACGAAAGCTAGCCTTTGTCCAGTGTAGTTTTGCAATCATTTATATTCTGTATCAAAATGACGTTTGTTATTGCTGTTTTGCTTTTTTAAGATACCTAAAACTTGTACAGCAATTCTTTCTACTCATTTCTACAAACGCTCCCTCTTTTCCTCAGCTAGGATTTCAATACAACAGATAGAATGACCTCTAAGAAAAAAAAAAACAACCAACCAACCTTTCTACAGCTTCAATAAAAAGGGTACTTGCAATTAGATGCCACAGGAGGCAGACCATTGTCCCCATCACTGCAGCTCCTCTGCAGAACTTACTCCCTGATGTTTGCGTTTAAGAAACAAAAGCAAGAAACAGAGATGGTGCAGATGGGCTAAGGCTAAAAAGCTGACCTATATGTCACCCCACCCCTTCTTACCCAGATCCATGCTTTTTGAGGCTTTCAGATTAATTGATTCAGACTGCTTGGATGGTGTCAAAGATCTGAAGTTGATGTGCTGATCTGTTAAATGCACTGCTGAATTTATGATGGGGCTGCAGGAAAAAAAAAAAAAAAAAGACATGTAAAATATTTAGGCACCAGTTCAAAACACAAGCGAACTAATTAATGCACAAATATACATGTGTTTCTTCCTCCAGTTGCTTGTGGCCATGCATTTTAAGACCAGTTATTGATCCTCAACTTTCTTTTCTAGGACTTAGCACCTCCAGTCACTTGTTTTTCATCATGGATGCAAATAAAAATGCTTACTGATAATTGCTTTTAAACAATTAATATTTTTCTTATTTTTCCTGCATTTTGCTAGTCCTATTTAACCACTGCATTTCCAAGTAACATGCTACAGAAACTTGGAAAAATACTGCCAATGCACATGGCTCAATTCTACTTCATCTGCTAATAAAAAAGCTATTTTATAGCCTTGCACTGCTTCTGCAGAGGCTGGAGCCTGGGGGACTTATGGAGGGTGTCATAACACTGAAGAATTCCAAGGTATCGTGGTTTGGTTTGTTGGTTTTTTTTGTTTGTCTGTTTTGCTTTTAATTATTTTACTTCAAGTTAGGCAAATACCTACACATTTCAACATTCCACCTGAGTGAAACTCAATGTAACTTTCACCTATGAGGAGTCAAAACACCTCACTGCAATGCATCTGAAATCTTCCGTGTCTCTTTTCAATTAGAAACACAAATATATTTTTTAAATACTCTAAAACCAGAAAACAATTCCAAAATTAAAAACATTTATTTCCAAACTATTCAGTCAAAAGCTTTGGTTTTACAGTGTCAAAACACCTTCCCCATTTTTTTGCTGAAATGCAGTTTCAATGAAATCAGCGTGACTCAACACAGCAATTCAATTTCAACAGAACTGAAGTTCCAAATAGAAAACCAAAACAACACTGGAAAAAAGTCAGGGTTGGAGAAGGTGCTTGTAAATTCATCATCATTTTAATACATATTTATCATTTAAGAGAACGCTTTTGCTCCCAGCTTATTGAAAATTAGGAATAGGTTCTAGCAAACAACAGCAGTTGAGAATGTAACGCAGAGTTCTATTAGCCTATGCAGACTTTTGTTTGTTTACCATGTCCTACATACCTACGTACCTGCCTGGACCAGAAATTATGAAATTACTCTAGTGAAATTACTCTATGTTAGCAAAAAGAAAATAGTTACAAGAGTCTTCATTGTATGAAGAATTCAAGGTAGCCATAATAAAATATATCTACTTCAATACGATGTGCAACCAGTCGTTTGAAGGGTAGATTTTAATCACATCCATGCACACAGGACAGAAGTATAACTAAGTTTTTAGTTGAAATGCATATTTTCCCAATATCACTGCAATAAAACAGTTGCATGCCTATCAAAACTGAATACACAGAAAATTAGTAAACTGAGTTCATTGAATTCTCAGCATCAGGAGTCTGGTAGGTTGAAATAATGCTTTGATTTGAATCCTGTGCTACTTTAGACAAAGTATATGCCATCCCAAATGTGTACAATTTTTTCTGCACTTTCAAATTTCCATATTTACTATGGAAATCAAAGCCTGTAGCTGCCATCAAGGACACCAGCCTTTACAAAAGGTATTCTTGAAATATCTGAAAAATCTACCCAATGCATTTACAACTGGTAGAGTGTTCATTAATTTTCCCCCTAAACATTTCAACGTTACTGAGGCTTCATTTTATAACCTTCTAGACTGTCTTTGGCTGACGTGCTGCATAAGAAGATTCAGTTTCCTACAAAGCTACACATAGCACCTACTGGTATAGTTTTTAAATGCCTTTTTTTTTTTTTTTAAATGCGATAATGTTTTGGGATTCTTTTTCTTTTACCTAACACATGCTTGGTATTGTGATCCATATATCATGGATAGCAGGTGTACTGCAGTTTTTGAACAACTGAAATGAACAATGCACTAAATGCTAAAATAACATTCCCAGCTAATCTTAAAGGATCATCTAGGTGAATAAAAATGGTGGTACAATTTTTTAAAAAATAAAAAGTTATTTTAAAATCAATTAGAACTACTATCACAACCACTAATGAGCAATTAGGGCTGTAAATATTAAGAATAGCCAAGGTCCAACCTATGATTATAATCCTCATTCAGCAGATCCTCACTGGGATGTGGTGGGAGAGGTGGAGGAGTTTCATTTTCACCATTGCCACGATCTGACACTGGCAACTCTGAAATAAAATTTAAAAAGGGGTTAAATAAGCTGCAGAAACAAGCGCATTACACCAGTTCATTGATCAATGACTGGACTAGAAGGCCTCAAGCAATGCTGAAGTGAGTCACAAATTATTCAAATCCCTAAACTAACTAAACTAGAATTAAAATCACACCAAGCAGAAAATATACCCCTTGGGATTTCTTGAAGGGCTGATTTTCAGATTTGCATATGCAAAATTAAAGATAAATATAGGGAAACTTTGTGCTTATAGTGAAGTTGAGCGCAAGGCACAAATTGCTTTAATCCATTTGAATGGATTTTCACTTCTACATAGCTGCATCCTAGCTGATTGTAGGTTCATGCTTTCATTCCCTTTGATGGGGAGCACTTACCACCATTCATGTGGTGGTACCACCATTCAGAAGAGAACCACATTCTCAACAAAGAGTTCAGAAGAAGAAAAATTTCTGCTATCCCACGGCAAGAGAAGAAAGAGGCATTTCTGAATTACAGTCTTCATTTTCCGACCATTATGATAGCACTTTCTTTACCATTACAAAAGGCATTCAACTCACACCAGAAAATTAATTTGGACCAAGAAAAACATGAACTACTCAATTAAACCATTCACTGGTTTGCTAAGCAACAACACTTAAAATACCTGCAGTATTTAATATGACTGCTGTGCCTGCTGTAGGCCAGTTCATTATTGTCCTTTAAATTCACCTCAACCTAAAGATCTAATCCCTACATTTTTCAATGCAGAACATGTCTTCAACCCTCCACAACTTAACACAAAACATGGACACTTAATAATCCTTGGAGTTTCAATGGCAGGTAAGCAATTTAACAATACTGACATACCACACTTTCATGTGAGCTCTTCTGATGCATTGAATGTTGCTAGTCTTTTTGCACAATCCTGCGTGAAAGTACTAATCTAACTTGAAAGAAATAGAGTTAACAAAGAGGGGGTCAAGGCAGACAGCAATAGATTATGTTTATTAGATAAGAGTACTGAGATAGTTCCCTAAAAGCAAACAAACAAACAAACAAAATCATGCTCTTAGCTCAAGAATCCTATAAAACTCCTATTGGCTGGATAGTACCCTAAAGATCAGAAAGAAAGCAAATAGTTCAAACCCTGTATCTCAGGAAAAGTGAGAACGTCATCAGAAGAAAGTGAAGGTGAGCAGATGAGGAGAACAGTTCTAACAAGACCCTAAAAAAATATTGATTGCCAGTCTTATGCAGAAAAAAAGGTATGCTACCTAACATATATGCACACTGGCTTCTTCCATTATGATTACATTCTTTCAGGTTGCAATTTAAGGAGAGGAAACAGAGATGAGCAAAGGGCAAGTTGTCACAGTAAAAAGACTTTAGAACAAAGAGAAACTTGTACTGTTCAATGTAATTAAATGATCTGAAAGATGAATCAGGAGATGAAAAAAAATTTACACATGTAAACATGCAGAACTACCAAAAATAAGCAGACTATGAAGCTCTGCAAAAAGATTGCAGGATATTAAGTAAGTAGGAAACACAGGTGAAACTCCCCGTCAGTGACTGTAAAGTGACACACATGGGAGTACAGGAAAACTCTTGACACATACACAAAGCCTATTACTTTATAAAGCAATTACCACTCAGGAACAGCACAATAGAAGTGCACTGGATCATTCTTTGAATATATGCTTCGCGAAGTCAAAAGGAAACAGACATTTAGAGCCTTAAGAAAAGTCCAAACACTCCATCTAGAACTCAGAGTTAAGGGTCTGCCTAGTTTTTAAATAGCATCTAAGGTTTCATTCTTCCTATCTGAAAAAGAATGTAATATAATTCAGAAACATATTGAAAAGGTGGCAAGGATAGTTGGACACATGTAAAAACATTCCTACAAGGAACACAGACTAGGATTTTTTGGTTTAGAATAAGAAGCAATAAAAGGGGATACAAGAGGAGTCTATGAAATTGTAAAAGCTATGCACAAGTTGAAAAGGAAGCTCTCACTGACAGTATCATACATAGCAACTAAAAGGCACTTGGTGTAACTATCAAGTAGCACACCCAGGACAAACACAAAGTAGCATTTTTTCCTGTGCCATTAAATCACGGAACTCATTGCCATGAGGATATTTTGAGAGTCCAATTTAAAAAAAAATATTAAGAAATAGACTAACAGTTAGTGAGGTATCAATGCCACAATCGTCCAGACAGAACCTCTGATTTAGGAAGTCCCTAAGCCACTGACTACCCAAAGCAGGAAACAGATGCCTGATGGAAGAAAAGAAGAAGAAAAAAAATAAATCACAATATACCGTACACTGTGTCTTACCTTTTTTGAGCAGCCTCCAATAGCCATAGCTGGAGAGACTGAGCATATCATATAGTTATATTAACTTAGATTCACAGTAATTGATACGTAATTTCACAAAGGCTGTTTGGTGATGGCACTTTTCTTGCAGTACAAAAACAGTACACACAGAAAAATCTCAGACTTCCTGAGAGAATCAGAAATGATCACAAGGGACTACAGCTCCCAGCAAAATGGGAGCAGAAGCAAAAGAGTGCAAGAATTTAACCTAACAGGCAGTTGCTGGCTCCATGTTCAAGACCTCAGGAAATGATCTTAACAGGTTTAGGGAGATCAGAGGAACAGCTAAGCCACTTAAAAAAATGTACTGAATTTTCAGATATTAAACAGTTTAGGAGAGTAAATAATTGAGTCTGTCTATAAGACACATGTAACGTTTACAAGCAAAATTTAAACATTAATTTTAAATTTAACTTCTTAATTTTCTATTTTGACATCACCACACATGTATGAAAACAGAGATGCTTGTACAACCATAGAGACTCAGCAGTCTATGGTAGTAGAGAGAGTTTATGATTATTCTGCTAGTTAACCAGAGAGATGACAGCATTTCCCCATAACCATTTATAATGTAGGGGGCTATAAGAAATATATAAGAACCTCTAATGAAACACATTCCAGTAATCTTTCAACACCAGAAATGTAAAGCTGCTGGCACTGAAGTATCAATTCTCAAAGAGGTTGTTCTAAAAAACACTGAATCTGTGCAACAGCTTGGCAGCGAAAGAAGTGAGGACCTGAAGGCAGCAAGTATTATTCATGCAAAAATAGAACAAACACTGGCATTTCAATATTGGATTAGTATCCCCTCCCCCTTTATTTAAATATCCACAGGCAAGACAAAATGTAATGTTTTGGCTATAACCACTTTTCCCCAGACATTAGTTTTCTTGCTCATGTATAATAAAAAAGACTCTTAAAACAGACAGCAATATTATGAGGCCAAGCTTCAGTGTATTTTTGCTGAGCTTTTATAAGAATTTTATTGGTAGCAGCAGTGAATGATACTGGAAATAACTTACTAGAAAACATTAATTGAGAAAATGACATTTTATTATATGTAATATAGCTCCTGTCATTAAATTCTTACAGTAGGTACTCTATTATGTTAAAAATCTCTTCTATCTCTCATTATTTTTTGTTAAAATGTTCCAACCATACTTCTACATACAAGATCTGAATAGTACACCATAAGAACGTACAAGGGACTGTTCCTGCCTGTCACAAGAAGCTCACCATGTCTGTGACTCACATCCCTAAACAGACACACAAAACTAAAGTTCAAAATTGAGCTAAATGTAGGTTGTGTATAGATGTAGTGTTTTGCCTTTAGAGATGCCTTGAAAGACTGAGGACAGAATTTTATAAGAAACAATACAAAAAATTTTTTGAACCAATGACTGGAAATACATGATAAGTTCAAATGGAAAGTAGAATGAGTATTAGCTCAATACTGATTCTATGACTTAGCTCAATACTGATACTATGACTTCAAAACTAGAGAAAGATTTCAACAATGTGCAGGACTACTGTAAGCCCAAAGTGTCTTTCACCAAGAAAATTTCAGAACAGAGCCCTACTGCAGACACCCTGCTGCTGAAAGTGTCTGTGCAGTTCTCCATTAAGATCACTTAAATCTTACTCATCAAATGCCAAATCTTCATCAGAAATCGCAACATAATGATACTTCTAGAAATAACTTTGTCAACTGTTGTCCACTGACTCCAATTCCAAACTGCTCCTGGGCCATGGCTGGGAGGCCCCAGCCATGCCAAACCCTCCCTGACAATACCTCTCAGCAACGCTCCAGAGCATCCTTTCCACATCTGACACACATTCTCTTCTGAGACCATCACATTTTTTTTGCTATTACGCCTTCTTATCATCATTCTTTAATTAAAAAGATGTCTATTGAAAATTATTTTATGAATAAGCTGCAAACCAGTCATCCTGATTTTTGGATCACAGTTGAAGAATCCTTACCTGAAAGTACAGCTTTTCCACATATTTTGATTTGAACTTCAAGCGACAAGTTACCTGTTGCCATTCACTTAGATCAGTGGCTCACTAGCAGTTGCTTATGTTTTTTAAGGAAGTGTTTAAAGGTTTTTGCTGTTTTTTGATCCTTTGGCAATGTCTAACTTTACAGGGCAGGCTAGCACCAAGGATGACCCTTTTCTCCTGTAACTACAGAACCAGTGTGAATTCCATACAAGAGAAATATGTGGTAGATCTTAAAAAAAATTTAAAAAAAAATCTGATCTTTGAATATTTACAATGCTTGAGCCTGTATCTAACTATTTGCCTGGAGTCACATTGTCAAAATATTGAAGTCAACACAAATGGGGTAAATACCCCTAAATTATACAGGAGTTTTTCTTGAGCTTTACAGATATAGTTGTTTTTTTTCCAGATACAGGTTTTCCTTAAAAGTACCCTACTAAGTCATCACAGCAGCCTATGAAATTACTTTTCGCAGGCCACCCAGATTCCACAGTTGTCTAGGGAAGTGGGAAAAATCATGCATAATTCAACTACATCAAAGAATTATTTTTTTTCCCTACTGCAAGGTATTTAAGTATGTGCTTGGCTTGAAGGATAAGAGTACACTTAAAAGGATAGGGGTCAAGACCATCTCAAATACTTAAACTTTTCAAATAACTAGTCTCTTGCTGAGTCAGGTGCAAATTGGACATATAATACAGTATGCCATCGGAAATGAAAGAAGACAGGAAAATAAGTGGTCTTAATAGCTCTTACTTATATGCTTGCATATACTCAGATATATGTTTTCTTTGTACAATGTACACATCTACCTATTATTTTTTTTTAATGAGTTCATTAATATAATTCAAATTTGTAAATTAAGGGAATGGTCCTAACCTTTGAACAAATTTTACCTTTAAGGCTAAATTATGCAAGTGTACTCTATGAATATCATGCTTTTGTATAAATTCATTCAGCTTATAATAACCTGGGACATAATCTAAGAATTCAATGCAAAAATCATTGCACTCATTAAAGATATATAGAAAATAAACATTTTGACAACATATATTCTGCACTCATCATTTGTTTTTTATCCAACCTTACGTGTTGGGGCAGCGAGCTAGAAACTGTTACTTAAACTGGAATTTGTGCCAGGAATCTAATTCACAACTTCTGAGTCAGCTCTCCCACCCTCGCTGGATCTTCAAGCCTCAAAGTAACATAGTGTGCACTTACTCTAATTAACTGCTTTTCTAGTGGCTGTGGATTTCAAAAAACAAAAACACAAAGCACTTTCTTTTAGCACAGAGAAGGATATCTGGAGATTACCTTTTATTCTTTCCTGCGCACCGCATGTCACAAATGTCTGAATCATAGAATCATTGCGTCGGGAAGCAGCTGCAAAGTTATGACTCCCGTCAAAGGCTGATTTTTGAAAGGCTCCCTGGTCAGAGCGTTCCTAAGGGAAAAACATAACCACACATTGTAACAAAAAAATTAAACGTTCAACAGTGCAGAAGATCAGACATCACTACAGACAGTGCACAAATACAGTATCACGTAATCTTCACTGTACATTGCTTCCCTTCAAACGAGAAACTTGAAAGATATATTCAAAATGACTATCTGTTTTTGCTGACCACAAAACAAGACAATATCTAAGCAATATCAACCATTAAGAATGATGCATGAAAATGAAGACTGATTTTTTTTTTTTATGACCCACAACTGGCTTCATTCAAATTCTCCATCTGGGAGGGCAGCTTGTGACATTGTCAACACAAGAACACGGGCAATGCCAATGGTATTTTTCTGCCAGCCAGCTGGTTCCCTTCTCTCAGAGACTGAGTGCATATGTTCCGATGATCACACACTAGCGCGGTTTTGCAAGTAAGGAGTTACACCAAACTCCCAAGCGCAGGTCTTCTGGCTAGCAGCTAAACAAACTCCTGTCACACCTCTAGTCAGCTTTTCTTTTGCGACATTTCCCCCCCACCATACATGCCATATCGCCTAATTTATTCTCCTGAGCAGTTGCTCAAAAGAAAAAAGGGGGGTGGGGGAAATAATCACAGTTTCTAAAACTGGGACAGACCCATAAAGATGTTTTTGGACTCGTTATTCAGGGAAAACAGAAGACCCACACAGGGGAATATTATGGCTAGTTTTCAAAATAACCTTTATAGTTTCTGTGATTTTATATTTGTTTTTTGAAAGGGCCTCCAACTGGCTTCTATTTTTAAAATGCATGCTCATTATGCCAGCAAACATTACACTAAACATATCATTCCTTAAGTTTCATAGTCGCATCTACAGAAGAAATGCATGTATCTAACCCATATAACTTCTTTGTAAAGTGGTGCAAGAGGTTTAATGCATTGGCAAGTGACTGCCGCAAACCAATGCATAAAAAAAGACAGCATGTTACATCACCCTGCAACCTGACTTCCCAGCTTAATAACAATAAAAATAATAAAAAAAGACAGAATAATGACAATAAAAGTAATAATGATGATATGGCAAAAAAGCACCTCAGAACACAAAATGGGATGCTCACAGTGGCAATATGGCTGCAAATGTAGTCTCAGTGGACAGGCAGCACATGCAACAGTCTCTCCTCCTCTGTGCCGCACACGCCATTCGAAAAGGCTATTTTGAACCTCTGTACAGAAACACACACACCACACAGACACTGACAACGGTTTCTTCTCATTAATGGAAATTCTTTAGTTTACATAAGATTCCTTATGCCACGAAGTCCACATTTACTACTTTCTCATGGATACTGCTAGCTAAATTAAGCCTTGCAAAATCCAAACTACTACTACTACATTGGAGACTTATACCCAGTGGTACAGGGAGCCTTAAATTAACAGCAACAACAAATCTGCTTTTCCAGCTCTTTGATAAATGACACAATCAATATCCCAACAACTGATCAGTAACCAGCCTAATTAGAGTATCCAGCTTATAAAACATAACTGCCATGGAAGACCTCCATTAGTGTCCTGACCAATAAAAACGATAATGCATTTCTAAACGTATTCTCCTTGTACCAAGCTGAGATGCAATACTCAGGAAGTTGTTTTGGGGAAAGGAAAGAATGGGTAACAACCCATTTCTGCTGTGGTCTCCAGACTCAAATGGAATTACAATTGAACCTAAAGACTACCCTATAAAAATTAATTCCTGTCTAAAATGAATGTGATTCAATCAAGACCTCATTATGCATTCTTCATAGGGATTGAGTCAAGATTATTTACCTCTATAATACATGTGGATGATACACAAAACTATACACTTAACTATAAAAAGCAGCCTCATGCTTTTATTAGGTCAAACGGATGTCTGATAGGAAGTTTTAAAAAAAATTTTGGCTTTTGTTAAATGAAGAAAACTTGCAGGAGTGAGCTCTATTTGAAGGTGAGCAATCTTTCTTATGTCCCAAGAGAGCACAATAAATACATAATTTTACAATTCTTCCTTACAGAATAATGCTATGTCACATAAAAAAGGAAAGTAAAAATGTGTTTTCATCTAACATATTCCAGAACTGCTAATGAATATTTTTCATATTTTCCTGGTATGATTGACATCAGTGAAGCTCTTGCAAAGTATCCTCCCAACAAAGCTAGTGCATGTTTGGAAAGCAATATACTTATAAATCTATTTCTCAATCAATTAGTGATGGTAGTAATTCAAATAGAAAAATTATCAGGAAAATATTAAGTTAATTATACTAAAAGATAACGTATTCTCTTTCCCCTTTCAATAATCTATGCAAATATACCCACAAACATGATTGTTCCTAACATTTTAAAATGTTCCAGCAATGCTTATTAAATAAGAAGCTTGAAATCAACTCTTGGAATTCTATAACAGGATTTATTACAACCTTTTATACCACAAATTGACTTGTACGTATTTTTATTTTTAAGAAATCTACAGATGTTGAAAAACTATTAAAATATTTACTCAAGGGCCAAAATTAAAACTGGGGTGAGATGTAAGGGCAGCTAGTAGACATACATACATATTATTTATGTGAAGATGAAGGAGCGTGCATATGCACATGCATGCATGAAAGAGCGTGAACAAGCGAGATCATAGAACCAATCCTTTTCAAAATAAGAGGCAATTGGCAAACATTAATTTATATGAGGTCTAGAAAACATTAAAATTTCTTTCTTCTCTTAATTTGTTACTTTACTTAAGCAAGTTTTATGTTAATCAACTCAGAAATCCATCCTGAAGGGGTGACCTTCATCTGACCAGGGAAAGTAAAATATTAATTCCTTGAAGGTTAAAAAAAAAAAAAAATGTTGAGGGACAGGACAGAACCAGAAGAACACACACAAAAAGTGGAGTGAATTAATATACAAAAGAAAAAGATAAAGCAAGAGTAAAGTAAAATCCAATAAAATCCAAATTACACTAAGACATTAAGGATCATGACAACAAATGAAACCAGAATTCAATTCGTTTGTATCCCAGCTATTTGCCTTGAGGAGGTAGCAGATAATGAAAATTACATCAACACATTAATCCTAAATTAACCCTTTTTGGGACCACATTTGCTTTTGTTCTAATACTTGTCAAATTAAACCAAGAGGCAACTTTTAGCCTGGCCTCAACAGGAACAGCGAGACCAGGAAACACGTTCTGAATCCTGACTCTGTGAAGTGAAGAATTCATTCTGCCAGGAGGAGCAATCTGTGACCAAGACTTTAGCCATCATCTCTTGTATGCAAAAACACTGGGACTGGAAAGACATTTATCTAATAAATGCATTTATTGCTTCACCTCTGTCTGCAACTCTAGTCTCCGGAGAACTACCAGCTGGATCCTCCCACGAATGTTCCCCTCCATGGACATGGAGCGCCTCAGTGTTTCCATAGCCTCATGATTTGACTTGCCCAGAAGTGACTCCCCATTTACTGCAACAAGTTGATCATTTACTCGCAAACGACCATCCTACAAGCAAAAAATAAAAACAAAATATTTTTTTAAATAAAGAATTATTAGACAGAGGTCCTACATGCAGGAAAGAAAGATGCAGACAAACAGACATTGCTTTCTAAAATTTAAGAATCAAGAGACTGCATAGCACCAGGGCTTTAAAAAGAAAAAAATCTATGTGCATTAATTGACCATTTTTTCCATCCATTTACTACATTTTGGTAAGAGTTCATAGGGAAATTATAAACACAGAAGTGCATACACATGCTGCTGGTTTTCTTGCATGTAGAATTTAATTTGTATCAATTCTAAAATGAAAACAAGAAAAGGAGCTTTTGGTTAGTTAAAAGGACCCACACCATAGTTGCTAGCACCTGCAGTGCAACACGGAGTACTGCAACATATTTCCATGCATTCTTATCTGCTATTAGGGTCTGGTAAGAAACAGCTCCAAAATTTTGTCTTATAGTCTCACTATTGTCTATCTTGTCACAATTACCATGCCATCTGGGTAGTGTTCTCAGTTCAGAATGGTCATTAAGACTTAAGCATCTTATTTTAATTAATGCTGTCCATGTATTTTAACATCCAAACCTGCTGCCAAGACCAAAATTAGGGTTGAGCCATATCAAGTAGCCTATGCTTTGAAAAAAGTCATTTCATTGCTAAGGTTAACTGACATTTGTGGGTGTAATAAAATTGTGGACACTGCTATTTTGTGATTTACAAGTCCTATTGCTGTTGCCATTATTATCTGTGATTTATTTCTTTTCATAAAAGCACGTGCCATGGACTTTTCTCTCTTTAACAAGAAAATAAGGTCTATTTAATTAAGAGACAAGAGTTTCTATTAAAGCTTGTCAAGTTCACAATTACCAGGCTGGCATCAGACCTCAAAGAAGGAAGAGAAAGAGTAAGAAACTGAAGACATTCAATATAGAAAGGACAGTGAAGAAAGAATAGCAAGGAAAGAACTTGCATAGAAACACATTGCTTGGTTAAAATGAATATAATTAAGTCATAGGCTTATTATATACTCTTCATAAGGCACTTGTCTGAACTGTTTACATATTTCATGCATCTGAGTAATCCAAAATATATATACTATTCCATTTTTATTTTTTCTATCACTAAGACGTTCAGTTAACTATTTGGCTATTGCTGTCAAATCTAAGTCATTTGCACTCAAGTGAGCTACAGTAGCTGTGACAAACCCAACTTTTTTGTGTTATTTTTGTTGGAACTGGGTACATCATCAGCACAGCAGAGTATGAATAGCCACGGAGCTGAAGAAGAACAGCGTATACCAGAATCCAAAATAAACTGGGAGGGACAAGAAGATGGAAAGACAGGATTGGGATATGAGTCACTCAGTGGAGGAAAATGAAGAGAAATAAAACTTTTCGGGGGAGGGGGGTGGGTGGGTGGGAGTAAGGGAATGGAGGATAGTGAACAGCAACGCCATTTGGAAAAGATCATGAAACCTCTCCCACCTCTCTGCTGAATATTTCATGCCAACATAAATTTACATACAGCCAAAGTCAATAGGTTAACCCCACCCTTTCTCTACATACAAACTGATGCCATCACACATGCTAAAGTTTAGGGAGAGAAGAGTTAAATTGTTGAACAGGGAGTTTTATTATTTGCACATGTTGCAATTCCTTTGTGTTCTATCAAAATTTGCTGAAATGAATGGAGCCATTCACAGCAACAGGAGTTTGAGGAAGAAAAGATTTTATTTTTTGTGAGTTTCTATAAGACTTTGAAAATTTTACAGGTCCTCATGTCCTCCTGCTATGGTCCCACAGGTTCTTGGATTACTTTTTTTCCTTTCTGTGGATAAACACCCATGTATAAATATCCATTAAAGCTTCTTACTAAAGTATATACAAATACATTGTCAAATGCATCTAGTCATGACTACATCTGTCGATTATGCAATTGTCCTGAACACAACACATATGATTAAATGAATCACACTGCAGCCTCAGAAACCTCTGCATTGGCCCGATTTTTAATTTGCCTTGTAATACTTTTGTATGAGACTTTGTATTTATTTATATTTTAGTAACGTCAGTAATTAAATAACTTCTTTCGATGCATTTCCCTTCTTTCCACTCTGTTAGTGCTCCACTTAAGTGCAAAATTCAACTTGAATTCAACATTTCAACTATCATTGGAGAAAAACAGTATGCATGCTTTATAAATGCTGATCAACTATACTCACTAAGTCACCTGTACAGGATAGGCTGGAAAACAGCTGAACACTGTTTTCACACGTGGTCAAGTAGAAGTTATTTCAGAGAAAAAACCTCTTGCTATTTTAAAGACTGAAAAGAAAATCCCAATACCTAAACAGTTTCCAAACACAGATTTTCACATCACTGGTGTTATGGCCTGGTTTAGAATCCTGAACTGCAAGACAATCTGCTTGGCTCAAAACAAGCTAAATGTTGTTTTAACACATTTTTTCTTTCCTCTCTGAAAGGTAGGTTTCTTTGTGGCTTCTGAGTAGAAAAATAACATTTGGCATTTCAGGAAAACAGTTTTCAAATGCCACCTCTGAAACTGCAAGTGAGCTACTCTAATAAAGGGTGAAGTTACTGTTCCCTTGCTTATTGAAAAAATGTTGGGTTTATTTTTTTATGGAGACTCACAGCAAAGGTACAACCTACCACCACATGGCTACCATATTCAGGCAGGCAGTCACAAGACTCGTTTTTTTACAGTAGAGCAGGGAGATATAATGCCAAGTTCTTCATGGCCTGATGTTTTTAATCAAAGCACACCTAGTTATTTCCCTTATCACATCAGTGACATTTCTCTCAGAAGGAATTCCTTGATGGCATTTACTGGAATCATCCAATTTCCCCATCCACTACACACAACCAGCAATATTTACTGCAACAGCACTCAGAAGCCCCAAAAAGGTTCAAGCTACAACATGTTTGATTTGAACAAATGCACACGTAGAAAATATCCCATTATTTCTAATAATGGCTCTGCTGCATTTCAGCTGCAGTAGACAGCAAGTACCTGATTATCAGGAATGCGTCACAAGTGAAAAGCCAAGATGTCTCGAGATGAATAAGGCTGAAATTCCTGAAGTTATGAGGAAAGATGATAAATTTAAACTCCATCAAATGTTAGTTTTCCTCACATGAAAGGCTCTGTGTAATTACAAATATCAAGTATTCTAGTAACCTCTTTATGTTAGGGATGATAAAAAAACAGACACTCCAAAAATCACAAAACAAGGTTAAGAAGAGACAATGGTTCAATCAGCAAAGTTAACTGTTTTTATTCCTGCAGTATACAGTGTTAGAACACCAACTAAGAAACATTAAGGCATTTTCATTTCATTTGTTTTTGTAGCAAAAGCAGTAACTAGGCACTGGGTCTTACTGTAGCATGTATGATGCAACATACGTTGACATTTTCTAAAATCCTTAGCTAGGACAAAAAAATCATAAAGAATAGAATTAAACACTTCAATTTTCTCCCCTATATTTTTTTTTACAGCTCCCTTACTGTGCTTTGCAATGCCACTAACACATCAGCACCAGATTAATTTGAAAAAACACTAAAAAAAGTTGGCCTCTCTTCAGACCTTTGATTCAGACTGATAACCAGTAACCAACTAAAATTCTCTGCATCTCATATGTAACTCTCCATTCTAAAACACACACTGGTGAAAGAAATGTAATGTATCAAAACATTTATGCAGCATTAGGACAGAGCATTTACTTCAGAAGTGAAACAAACGTGTTGAAGTTCAAAGTTTACGTGTCTTCTTTTGAAGACAGGTGGTGATTTTATAGACAAGGGAACAAAGCTCCCCCTTATATTAGCATGGTATCAGAAAATCAGAACAAATTTCAAACTCTAAATGCAGAAGTGAGAAATAGTGAGAGAATTCTCATGTCAGTGAGCATTATGATTTCCTCCTGTGATAGTTTCCCAAGAAAACTTTGCACGCCAAAAAGCAAATGCACGTGTCTAAATCCATAATACTACGTTTCAGAGAGTTACAATGAATAGCATGGGAAAAAGCTCTGGACAACTACCAGCTGGAAAGAAAGGCATTTTATTTAAAAACTTGCTACAAGAAGACATTTAAAATAAGGACATCTTTAAATATTTATGCAAAAATATGTGCACACTTTTTAACTTGATACAAGAAATTTTATTAATTGTTTATACCCATTGATTATGTTTTGTTCTATATAAAGGTCATTAGAGAGGAGAAAGACAGCTGTTCTCTATGCATATGCAACAGTAAACTGTGGTTCTTAAGACATTGCCAAAATGACTGCATTCTGCGAGCACTTGTTTAATATACATAGGAAAGATTCTCTGAACAGTTCTGGTTGAAGCTAGAACCTCCGCTACCATCTCATTTGCCCTGGAGCCTACACTCAGATCTGTTACTACACAGTTCTAATTGGTGAAAGGCTTATAAAGAGGTAGAATAGAGGATAGGTCACAGAACCACAGGTTACCACAAGACAAAATCTTCCAGTCATGGCAACTAACTGCGCCAGTTGCCCATTTACTTAGGTGTGAGCATAGAAGTCCTGCTTTATTAGTCTGCAGACCTCTCAAGCCGAAATTAACTGCTCTGGAGTGAGTAACTACAGGAGAACAAAGAGTGGTAAACATACAGAGCTAGAAAGGGTTGTCTTATGTGTCTATGATGTGACAAGTCAGGTAGTCAGCCCACTAATTCTGCTGGAATATGGCTCTACAAGCTTTGCTATTCCAAACAATGAGTTTATTTGTGGCAATATATACTGTCATTGCAACCGGTGTGGACAATTACTCAGGGAACACAGAGCTGGGAAAGCACGGAGGGCAGCCTCATTTTCATAGTAAAATGAGTTGTACTCTGTAGCAGACATGCACATAAATTGAATTTATCCAGCCCTAATTTGGCCAATCATGCCTTAACTCATTTCTGATATACACCAAATAGATGAGCTTACTCACTTGTCATTTAGCCCTGAGTTAACTATGGACAGTGTTCTGAACTGCATGTACCGGGCTCAGTTATACTTGAGAAGATCCGAGCTCTGAAATAACTGTGGGACTAGGATATGTAAATAATAGAAGCAGGGAAGTATTAAACATTCACATCAAAGCTAAGTCCTTGATTATTGATATTTACCAGCCGCTGTAAATAAACGGTCATGAAAGTTTTAATACTGTGAATTGTCTTACTCAGCAGGCTGATGTCAGTAGAGGAATTTACATACACTGAATTAAAAGGTATTTTTACGGAAAAGAGGACTGTGAGGAATTGCTGAGATAACACAAGAGGAAAAAAATCACATTACGGATGGCACAACAGTTAAACATGCTAGCCCTGAAAGATTAAGGCTTTTGCTTCTAATTTCAAGAGTTACTTTTTTCAAGTTTTATTTGGGAAAAAAATACAGTCAACAGATTTCCTAAAGATTAGAAAATAATTCAAATACTTTTTAATCATAAAAATGTACAATAATCCTTGCATGGTCCTTAGACAGAGCAGAACAATTCATAATACTGTCATTTACCCATTTAATATTACCAATTCAATCCACCTCAGGAACAACTGGTAACTTTTGAACAACTGATGCCAGGCTTGCAGTTTTACTGCAATGGCAAAAGATATTTTGAATAAAATAAGAAAGAAAATGATGTGTTAGCTTTTTGTTTACAGCAAAAATTAAACACATAATCCTTAACCTCACATAATTGCCAACTTCTAATTTTGTAAAAAAGTTTGTCCTTTGATTGTCTTTTATGAGTCTGCCTGTATTACTTTCTGAGGACTAAAAGCAGTGCAGATAGACAATAAATGTAGATATCTAACTTTGCTGCCACTGAGTTGAACAGCATGCAGAAAAAAATACCATGCACTTCTGTGGGCTGTGGGGAAGCTGGGAGGCAGGCTCTCCTTGCACCCAACACAGCCTTATTCTTCTCATCCTTCCCCATTTCCTGCAGCATCCAAATGCCCGCCCCACCCCCCAAGTTTCCACCAATTCACTTTCCTTCTGGCAAACCCTACCACACACTATACCAGAATCCTGGGACAAAACATCAGTAGATTTGCAGTTCACCTAAAGGAATAAGTGACAAAAAGATATTCCTTCCAAGAATGCTTATCAAGTGAGATTCAGTACTCAACATAGAAACATCAGAATTCTAACATAGTGATCGTCTCATGTGTTTCTTCCATACCTTAAAAGCAGCACCTCCGTGAATAACAGATTTGATGAAAATCCCAAGATCAGCTCCAGTCTCCCGAGACTTGTTGCCTTTTAAGCTCACACCAAGTCCAGCAGAGCCTGAATCATTCAGAGGAATCTCAAAGGTCAGCTGCTCTGTGGTTTCTGGAGAAAGAATACTGCAGTTTGGCTCTCCTTTCTGTTGGAGAAAACAAGAATGAAAATATGGGTGAAAAGGGGGCAGAAACAATGCATAAACTTGTTGCATCCATAGGTTCATATGACACGAAATAGTCTTCCAGAAAGTAGCTTGAAGAAGCAGCCTTATAACCAGCAATGCATTTAGCTGACATTTTGTCACATGAGCTGGCTTAAAACGTTATTTTTTAATGATATCTAGGAATATGACTAAACAGAAGGTAAAATAGCTTAGTTCCACATGATATAAAATTGGTGTTGCAGCAGAATATAAGAGACATTTATTTTAAACACAGCTGCATTTAAAATGTAAGCCATAAAACTCTCAACATCTTTACACATAGCTCACAAACTGTAATGACTGTTATATTGTTAAATCCCATTCCCCTCTGAAAACTGACTTGCATCCTTAGAAAAAATATCCTTCCATTAAACCTGCCTACAGAGGGAAGTTGGTGTAACAAAAGTGAGGGTGAGAATTGAAAACACAGTAACTTATTCTCCACTACCTCCCTTTGTACACACTTCTATTCCATAGAGGTTTGGGATTTTCTTCCTTCTGATATAGGTTGATACCAAGACTTTTCCTAGATTAGATTGCTGTTTACAAGACTGCCAAGTCAAGTATCTATAGCTAGGAAAGATTAGAAAGAACTTTTTTTACTGTATACTGTATCTCCAGCTTTGTAGGGTTGTAAGATGGTGATGGGGAGTTTGTCCTTAAAGCAGGTTAGAATCATGAAATTAAACAAAATCAAATCCTTGCCTAAAATATTCATACTGGCACTCTACAGATATAAAACTAGGATAAGGAGACCTACTACAGAGTAAAGTGTTCATGAAAAGTACTAGTGGAAAAGACCTTGTGCATCACATACGATTTTATTTGACTCTTCCTTCTCCATGTAACTCTAAGAATGAATTAGTTTATGTTTCTTGTCATTTGGACATCTTCTATTCTTTATAACAGTAGTGTTAGAAAATTAATAGGAAAAAAACCTATGAAAATGAAATACACAGACAAGCATAAGTTGAAAAAAATGACTATCGGCTGCTTTCTGCTTGTTAAATTATCAAGCAGAGGCCACACGCAAGGAGTAGTGTAGTAGCTGGGCCAATCCTCCTCTTACCTAATGAAGGATCATTTCCAGGGCCTAAGCTGCAGTATATACAGTATCAAGGCAATTGTCAACAAAGGTGCCAGCAGTACAGATGTTTCCTCAGCAGCCAGAGTAGTCCCATATATTCATCTATTATGCTGTCTGATCAACAAGTACGATCACAGAACTAAGAACAGAAATTAACATCCCGAAGCAACAAAAAATTAGAAACAGTAACCAATAAGGATACTTTCATTTCTTTCAGATGCCTTTTCACTGACGAGAAGCAGTTACAGGCTAGAAAGAACTGCGTGAGCAGAGAGCTAGGACTACAAACCTCAATCCCAATATGCACTATGCTCAAATTCTTCCTGGAATGTAACTACATGATATTAAGTCAACATAATTTGCCTAACTGCCAAATATAAAAATGACAAAGCATTAAAACTGACAACTGTTTTGATGCCAGCACTCATCTCCAGTACCTGTGTTACTCATTTGTGCTTTTGTCTTTGTTCACCAGAAGTAGAAAATTCTCAGTTACAAATCTGTAACTGTTATTTCTTAGCTATGGATATAGAGACATCCTAAACACAATCCCTCAAAATCCACAAATTCTTACTTACTACTGTGAACAATGAGATTCATAATTTGTAAACACTCGTGCTCTGACTTCCCTCAAGAGAATCAGTGCAAGGAAAAACCCCACTATTACTACCCCACTATTACTGACATGATTGTTTTGCATTTAAATTTCTCTAGGTTTTAGAGAAAATATTTTCTGCCCAATTTTTTGTTTTTCAAATGCACATATTACCATCAGCTGATTCAGAATTCTTAGATCAGAACTCTACTCAAATGGTAAATCCTGTCTGGGTTTGGACAGAAGAAAGTTTTCTCAAGCATGTGACGTTTCCTGCAGCCCTTCTATTCTATCTAGGGAGTCTATTTTGTATCAATCTCCGGGCCCCCTAGGCAAGCAGTTCCTGTGTGCTGCTGCTATTCTTCCACTTTAATCGATGACACCTGCACCAGACTCTTGCCTCTTCTGTATGTCAATACTTTGGTTTTGTCTTTCCCAATACCACTAGGAAAGCAGTGAGGGGGATTTGTTATCACAGGACATAAAAGCTCCCAGTGCCCATGCAGTCACAAATTGCTTTATAATGTTACCTCAAGATGAACTTGGACTTCATATAAAACTGAACATTCAGATCAATTTTTAATGGGGATGGCTGAAGGTACACGCTGGCACAAAGTCTATTATTCTGAAAAAAAAGAAACTTTCAAGGAAAAGGTGGCACAGTATTTTTGTCAAGAAAAAAAATATGGGGTTTTTTGTTAGCTTCTTTCCCAGGAGCATCTTACCTTTTTCACTTTAAGCTCCAAGATGGACATTAATTTAAGGCTAAGGACTTCATGCATTTGTTAATGCAGACTTGTAAAAACAGAACAACAGAATCTAAACATGTCCCTCAAGCCAATATATGAAATAAACTAGGCAGATGAGTCTGCTTGAACTTGAGCCAAGCACTTTAATCAATACCATTCTCATTTGTACTATCACTCTTTGTCTCTGACCCACCCGTGACATAGATGACAAGGCTGCAGCCCCCTGCTGTGCCCAAGGCCTTGGCAGTGCTGGGAGCAGTGGTGGCTGTAGGAGGCAGGATGTTGGCCCCTTCTCCATGGCACAGGCTCCATACCAGCACTGTGCTCAGCTCTAGGCTTCAAGAAAAAAGCTGGATGGATTCCAGAGGACAACAATCTAAAAACCTTGTTTAACCTTGGGGGATGGGGGGGGGAGAGAACGGGGGTTCTGGAGGGAAAGCCTAAAAGGGGACATAATAATAGTCTTCAAAACACATTAAAGTAGTATTTTTTCCCTTTTTCTTTGCAGGCGATTTTTGGAAATAACTCACTTAAATAGCAGGCAAGAAAATGTTGGTGAGTCTCAAAGAAAACCTTCGCCCTCAATATCCGGGGAAAAATGACTGACTAGGTGATCATTAGAACTCTCCCACTATAAGCTTACTAAGATAACAGTACTACATGTAGTTTTTCAGTATAACTTAGTCCAATTTCAGATTTTGATACAAATAAATTGCTAAAAGCAGAGTAATAAAAAAAGTAACAATGTTCTGTACTATTTCCCAGCTTTCTTTAACATAACTGTGGCGTGCATTAGCTCTTGTTAAGCAACCTACGAGATCACTGGATCTAGCATGCCTGGATGGGTTATCTACCAAACATTAAGATGTACTCAGGAGGACATTAGACAAGTGCAGTAAATTTTTGTATTTCATTTCCTCTGCTTTCCTTAGTACCTAATTCAGAATTTGTAACATTTGACTACCATTTTCCTTACTACAAGTCTCTGGGAAACAGGTAACTTCATCATACAAAAACCTTAGTAAATTTAATTTACTTTTAAAAAACAGCTGCTTTTACCT
The DNA here is from genome assembly GCA_002844005.1 of Limosa lapponica baueri. Taxonomy (NCBI): domain Eukaryota; kingdom Metazoa; phylum Chordata; class Aves; order Charadriiformes; family Scolopacidae; genus Limosa; species Limosa lapponica. Next base: position 413,248 of record KZ505661.1, read on the forward strand.
ATTACTAGAGAACTCCCAAATCTTCCTTAAAGTCCTTCACAAGTGTTTCTTGTTCAACATAGTCCGATTATCCTAAAAATCTCTCCTTTTCATTATTTATATTCAGCCTTACCCTAAGATCGAGCAAAAAGTTGATTGAAAAATAACGCTGAATTTTGTTCAATAGTACTATCAAAAATTAGTTACTCATGAAAGAGGGTGAATGACATTTCAATGATTTCACAGGGATGGATAACCAGAAAGAAGATGTACATCTACAAATCAATGATGAATTCATTATAAAACCAAGTAAACTCTGTCTTTATTCCCTTAAAATTTTTATTTGCTACTCATTGCATGGCACCTGATAGCAAATGCCTGGCAGTCAGACTATAACATCAAGACACTTTGACGCAAATAAAAGATTTACAACTTTCCTCTCTGGGAGAATGTGAGAAGCACCACAAATGAGGAAAAACAGAGGAGAAATAAAAAGGGGGTGAACAGAACCTAGCAGCTTGATTTCATCCTCTACTCGCTAAACAGTTTCAAACTATTATCCTGAGGATAGCGCTCTTCCCAAGGAATGCCTTTTCACTGATGACCAAAAAGATTTCCAGCTATCTTTAAGTTAAGAGCTCATCAATTAGCTGCCTCATTTGGGCAACTAACTTCATGAGTGATGGTCCCTGTTCCAAGAATATGCAGGTATGAATATTAAATGCTGCTAGTGACGCACAGAGCTGGATTCCCACTGCCTCTATTCCCCTAACCTTGCTAAAACATTATCCCAAGTCATCAACACTTTACAATAGAGCAACCACCATCAACTGAATTATGGTCTGGTAAAGGAAGTCCTCTCCAACGCACTAAGCCTTGAATGCTATGAGAAATACTTCTTACTTCAAGATCATCCTAGAATCTGAATTCACTCAAACACAGAATGAATGAAATGAGCTGCAACACAAACACATTTCTAGCCCAGGAAAAACTTCCAGTTTAATGTTATAAATTACCCAGTCAAGAATCACGTCATGTATTTTCCATGACAAATGTATCACACCTCAGCCCTTCAGGAATTAAATGATAGTATATCACTGAAGTTATTCCCTATTGCAGACATAGGTAACTCACTCAATGGTACTATGATAAACGAGAAATCTTCACGTAAATCAAAGTCCAGATAGCCAAGTGAGACCTCAAGTTGGCAAGAGCTTTGAGATTGCCAGGCCTGTACTCTTCCTTTAAGATGCATGCACTGAAGACAGCAAAAGGGATTTTAAACTCTTAAGTATCATTAAAACATACTCAACAGCAAAACAGGTTAAAAATAAGAATTAAATATATATTTTATATGTTAATACATTAATAAATACATTATTTATACATAACATACAATATATAAATATATATTAAAAATAATAAAGTTTAAAAGTAAAAAAACTTGGCAGGGAATGTGTGTGGGGGTGGGATCAATCTCCACTGCTCACTTTGTCCTTGCTGGGCAGATCCTTCCTTCAGCTTTGCTAACTCTTCGCCGTCAGCTTGCAACAGCATCCTCGGCTGCAGGAATCTCTAAAAGGTCCCCTCTAGATACGCACATCTTTCTTCCCGGTCCCCTCTGCAACCTGCTGATGTTTGTTCCCTATTATTTATAGGAGTCTATCAGCCTCAGCTCCTGCTGCAAAGCACCCCCTTGGTTGCACCATCCAGCACTCTAGGTAGTTCCCGAGCTCTCTCAACTGCTTGAGGAAGACACCACCTGCTTTCTCCAGGTGGTTTCTCCTGGACCAGAGTGCAACAGTCAGAGGAAGTCTAAGAGCCAATCTTTCCGCTTGCTGTCCAGACTCAGCCGAGCAAAAGCCCAAACAGGTACCATCCCTCACAAGAGAAATCATGACAGGAATGTTTTAATCTACTGAGATACCTCCATGGAACCTCAGTAAACTCAATTCTGACATTTACTGAATCACCACAAACCAGACAGAGAAGTTCCGAAGAGTATACATAAAGGTGAGAGAATACAGAGTTTGCTAGATTTGAGAGCAGAAAGCCCTAATAATACATACTAAATAACATTCAGCAATACAGATTGAAAACCTTTATCTAAGAGTCTCAGGACACATTTGATTAATTGATGTTCTGCCAATGATTTTATTCAATTTTTAGTAGCACATCTATTACCTCAGGTCTGTGATTTCTTAATTAAAAGGCTATAATAAAGGATTCTTAAAACAACCTAATATTTTTACTGGTATATAATTAAGCCTCACCAACAAATTCTCAGTATTTTAAAGAATAGATAGAATATACTTTTAGCCTTCTCTTACTCTTACGACGCACAAAACCTGCTCAGTCGCCAATACAAACAGAATCGTAACCTTTGAAAAAAAGTAGCGTCCATCGTATTCTTCCACTTTCTACTTAGTCCATGGTTGTATCTACTCAATATTGTGTCAACCCTCTGTCTACCATGGGACACCGCTTTCAATTAGTCCTTTTATTTAATCTTACAATGCCTGTTCTCATTGACCACGGCACTTTTGATCTGTGGATTTATGATAATCTAATGCATATCTCTCACTGGAAAGGTTGCCTTATTTATCCCTATTGTTCTTTTGCCAAAAGAGAAGCTTACAAAAAAAAATTAGCTCCCACTTAAGGCAGGAAGGAAATAGCATTTGTTTAACACAACAAGAGACCTTTCAGTACCTGTCTGGTGCCCTTGACCAACACACTATTATGGTCTCTCAATATGCTGGCTGCCCCTTGCCTGGCTGCTCATTTCTGATAAGAGATGCCAACTCCCTGGAGTGCCATTCAGAGCCGAGAGCAAAAGGCAAGAGACCCAAGAGGGTTATTTTCAAAGGCTTATGAAGGAAATAAGACATTTACATGCTTTTGCAATTATTTTCTGAAAAAAAAAACTGTAAAAGTTAAAGAGCAGCATTTAAATTGTGGCACCACATAACTACTACTGGCAGAAAAGCTTGAAAAGAAGATACCTCCTTATTTGCACTGTTCTCTATGCTCTTTCCAAGAGCTTAGCCACAATTAAGAAATACTTTGCTGACAGCTCATTCACTCACTGTAAAATCTATGCTATTTTGCAACAGATATACAGTAATGCTCTTGAAAATAATACTTGAAGGTAACGCACTGCTGTAATCTTGTCACAATCTAGTAAATAACTGAAGTCATTCCTGCATGTACTCGTCTTTAGCATTTCTGACATGCTTTCACACAGGCTTCTTTAAAATCATGTGTATTTCGTACTGCAATAAAAACTAAATGGTCACTAATGACATACCCTGCTAAGACAAAAAAAAGCCAATAGCAAATCCATAGAGATATATTACACTGTACTTGGATACTTTTTACATTAAGACACTACACAGCAAATTTGTGTCATATTAGATAAAACGGTCCTTGTTTGAATTATGTAGACTCTCTGGAATTATAGCTTTGAAAACTGACAAAACTAGATTCAGCTCTTCATCCAAGGCCGATACATTGCATTTCACAGTTTACTATTTGAATTCACAGGACGCTTCAAAATGGAGATTCTCCAGTTTGCTTGACATGCCTATTCAAGATCCCATAGCAAGTTTTACCCAAGGAAATGACTTGTCCTTGCAAAAGAGTTTTGTAATTCGGTGTGGCATTGCTCTTCAACTTTTAAAAATGCAGTCTTGCTTAACCTTTTAAGTTACATAACTGTAGGAAACAGAGAAAGAAAAATTAACTAGTTCAATCCTCAATCAAGGCATGCCCCACGGTGAAAACACCCATTTTCATCCCACGTATGGGGTTAGCCATGTGCTTAAGCACCCTACTGAGCTGGAGCCTTATGCAGTTATTATATCTTGCCACTTGGATCCTAAAATTTTATTACTCACGAAGATGGAAGACTGCATGGTATTTTCAGGGTGAATTTAGGATTGCTGTTACTGTACACTTACAGAATATATTCCAGGCAAACAGGTCACAACACTGTGATGTTCAAATCTAACTCTTTACTCAATTTACTGGTTACTGTTTTAAAGGGATAGTAAAGAAAGCAATAAGGAGTGTCTAATTCAAGCACCACATTTTACATTAAGTCGGCCTAGATAAACTTTTTTCATGGATTCTAAGGCAGAGAAATTTTTAAAAATTTTCATATGGTACAGGGAATAAATCTGGTGACTCTTGTAAATGGCAAGGTACTACAGTTGCCAGTAAGACTTAAGAATTGCCCAAATACTTTGGTTTTATTAAATGCAAATACTGTAAATCTGGATAAATGCATCTAAAATGTATGTAGACTCAATTTCTGATAGGAGTCGGATTTTATATGCCTCTATTCTGATGCACACATACTTCTGATTTCATAGATTAAAGTGGGCTGCCAAACAATTTTGGACAACACCAGAACTGAGACTGATATTATCAAGTAAACAGTTTTCATTTCCCAATACTCTGAGGTAGGGTTTCTGAACTTAGAGGAGTTTTGGGCAATAAACCTGTGAGCAAATAAAAAACCTCATGGTAAAAGTAACATTATGCTTTTCTCTCCTTGCTTGTCTCCACTCTAACTTTTTCTTTACCAGCAGGGAGAGCACCTCAGGCAATGAGTGCTATGACCAGAGCTTTCAGACCACCATTTTAAGGTTCCTCATATTTGCTGGAAAGTAGGAAGAGTGGGATCTGAAAGACAAACCACTACTGGTTCATAGCATTTTGACGGGCTTGACAGAGAAAGCAATAGTAGACTGGATGCAATAAGATCTCTGCTGTCTCAAAAATGCTGACCACCACTATAACACGGAAAAGCACAGTAAACATATATGCTATGTTGGTACCTATATTGGTACTTCACAGCATATGAGAGCTCATTCTGCCATTGCATAATTGCTGGATCTAGTTTAAATAAAAAAACCCAACCACTTTTTAAAGACACATGAATTATTCAAGCAATTTATTCCCCTTTGGTAAATTAGGGAGTACCACAAAAAAACCCGGGCTAAATAAAGGGATACTTTTTGCCACACTGTGATAGAAAAGACTGCCACGTTCCTTCTAAACAGTGATCTCTTACCGACTTTTATAACAAGCACAGTAACTAATCAACAAACCTCAGTGCATAGTTTCCAGTAATCTAAGCTATAATGAACTAGTAACCATTTTCTAAAATGCATAATGAAAGCTGAGAACCTTTGAGGGGCTGCACTACACAATGTTTTCACTCTAAAAAGATACAGACACAACCTATACTCATTTCTTAACTATTCTAGATAAAGATAATCTACAGGCTCAAAATTAAACACTTGCCTTCAAAAGTTCTTAGGGAAAAAACAGGACTTTAAAAAAATCTACATAGTTTATAAAGTTATTCAAGATGAAAGGTGCCACGTGTATTCACAATAGCCTTCTCTTCATTATGCAGAACCATTCAAGAACTGAATTTTGTGTGTTATTAAAATCCAATATATGTATATTGACTTATTTTTTTCCTATCAGATTCTTCTTCCTTTGAATAGAGATAACACAATAGAGAACTGGTACTTGCTGGAATCGCTTTCTGACTAAAATCATTTGACTATTTCTGGTTAATTGAGCACTAAAATAACCGGTTTGACCTACAGAAACAGATGCAAAAATGGTTAAGTCTAGGTTGAAATTTCATCTATTATTTTCTGCACATAAAAAGGCAAGAAACAATTAAAAGGAAGTAACAGAAATTAAGCTTCGAATATTAAAGACAAAAAGGACAACAATTCAGGCAAACAAGTTCTCCTTCAGGCACAGAAGTCCAAGGTAGTGGAAAGAATCAACTAGGGAAAGACTGAAACATAGAAGTTAATCACATGGTAAGCAGAAAAAACGCTTAATTGAAATCGCCACTCATTCTGCTTCCTTCTATCCTGGTATAGTACATGTGTAAAAAAGGACTCAGACTTAAAGATCAACCACTACATTATATACAATGTTGTTCTTTTAGCTTTTGTTGTAAAAATGCTGGTTTGTTCCCTTTCCTCCTCCATTCTTCAGGGATCAGAAACCATAGAAATACTGATTACAGTTGAAAGTGGTAAGTCAAAGCTATCTTTAAAACAAACCAAAAAAAAGTATTGCAAAACTTACACTATGTATCTGCTCCAACTTAAAGAAAAACACATTGAAATATTTTTGGTGCTATATTATTTCTGGCAATTGCAGACTGGCACATTCCTCTGCGTATGTGCGTCATATCCACTATCCTGAAGGCTCATGAAAAATAACAAGAATAAAGCCTTGCATAGGGTCATGGCACAGAATGGGTTATACCAGAGTTGTTCTCATTCAAGTAGTTTTGCTTGTTATTCCAATGCAGGGATAAAGAAAGAAAAGGGGTAGTAAGCGATCTTTATAGCGCTATTAAAAGAAATGGAACCTTCAGATCACACAATCTCCCTGAAGAAAAAACAAAATGCAACAAATACACATGATCAAAACATTGTATTTTCAAATCACAACAGAACGATAGCCACAGTTTGATATGTATTCCATTTACTTTGATACAAGCCGGAAAATCCAAACCTGTTGAGTTAAGCCAGTTTCTTTCCGTAATATTCACTATCCTTTAGAAAACAATCAGCGTTACACAGTTAAAACCCAAATGCACCTTAAAGAATGCACTAATCACCGGCCACTCTGTAGACTGAAGTAATTAAGTGAATCAAGATCTTCCCCTGAGTTTTGGAATCAGCTCCTAACTCAGCTGCTACATTGTCAACAGCTGGCATGAATTACTGGGAACATTTGGCTAACTGGATAATAAGGAGGACAGCCTGTGGTTGGTCCAAATTCAACTTCACTGATCTGCTTCAATAAAAAAAAAAATCTCATTAGATCTTCCTTTTCTTTTTTTAAAGCTGTAACGACACTACAAAGATCAGGTTTTCTATTTTATTCCCTCATTATGTGCAAACAATGTAACTGTACAACTCTCAGATGTTGCATGGGCTAGTGTAACTGAAGCCCCAATTCCCTATGATTTAATAATGCCTGTTTGCAACGCTGATTCATCCTCACCCGTATTACATCTCTCTTGACTGATGTGGTAAAGGCTTGCTACTCTGAATATATTTTTCTACTTGCCAGTAATTCATCAGCATAGATCACAGGAACAAAACCCCCAAACTCCGCTCCCATCTAGCTTACTGAAGAGAAAATATTTGTGAGACCACGCTTTCTTCAAACTGCCATTTTGTTATGAGGTAAAGTCAAATTATGTTATTACAGACACAGGCAACCAAACCCCACTCGCTCTTACTTTGCTACATTATTTGCTTTGTGTGCATGCATCTATCCAATTCTCTCCAGAAATCAATGCAGGAACCCAGCTCCAGCAGAGCCACATGCACAAAAGTGGGTTTGTGTCTCTAGTGGGTCCAACTTCCAGAGGCATCTTTGCCACAGGAAGCTATGAGGAGTGGGGACATTAGCTATGCAGTCCTTCTCCTTTCCCTTTCAACAGGTAACAGGGAATCCAAAGAAAACAGCTTCCCAGATTACAGTCCTTGGAGAACTGCTCAAATCAAGAACAACACTGATATAAAGCAACTACCCTATTATTGCCGTACATTAACAAAACTACCAAGTATTTAGGTAAACTCTGCATGCATGTTACATTGGTCATAGCATTCAGTTACAGCTGTCCTTGAAAAATATTGGATTAGCCACTGCCCTTCCTTACAAAAACAAACATTTAAAGTACTGTGTTTTTTTTCCTCTTTGATCAAAACAGCACTGTAACTTTTGAGGTAGCAGAGGATTAGTCCAATGTAATATCATGGCTAAAGCTAAAAACAAACAAAAAAGCTAACCCAATTTTAATTTATTTTTTTTTAATCTTTGCTGAGACTACTCACAGTAGTCTCATGAATTCTAACAAGCATCATGTTAGCATCAACATCTGGTAGCTTAGTGGGATAGTAAGCTACACTTTTGCCATGAGCTACCAAACAGATGTTCCTGAAAGGCTTTTTAATTTAGAAGGGCTGGTTCCATCAAATTATCTAAGGTATTTCAGTAACTCACATTTGCATTATATTGTACTTGATTGGGACAAGAAGAAACACTGAACAGTATTAGAATTCACATATTATTACCACTACAGTGAGGACCATCATTTATGCATCATTCTTTCACAGAGAAAGCAATCTAAGCGAAGGTCAAGCCAGCAGATAAATGTGGCTACTTTCTGGATTTCAATCATTCCAGTCATACGTAAGTCACCTTTTGAAAGGTAGTTAATCCTTGCTGTAGGGGCTAGAATTTAATAGCAGGCAACTGTGGCAGGGAAAAATTATTAATAGCTTATAGATTATCCAGTCTTTTATAACCATACACTGTTACAGTGATTTCCAAGAGAATCTGTACTATGACAACACAAAATAATGTGTAATATTGGGGGAACAGGAGAGAGAAAAGAAGAATATATACTTTTTTAAAAAGTATATTTTTCAAGTAACTTATATAACTTAAAAAAACGACAAGAAAAAACTGTTGATGGGTAGCCTTTTCAGAAAAGTAAGCGCTTATTTAGAAGAACTGGTGGAAGAAAAGAAATCCTAAATATCATCGTTAATTTAGTACTTTCAGACTCAGAAATTTCCTCCAATCCACACAGGCACTGACTCTACCACTCAGGGCTTACTCAACAGAGCATTACAATGACTGCGGTGCTTTGGGAATCATTGACAACAAATGCCCAATTACAAGGCTGAAAATATTCTGCCATTATACTCTTAAAGATTATGCAATAAAAAAGGAAAATGGAAACAAAGATAGTTTTGTTAGGACACTTCACCATTGCTCTACCACAGGAAAAACTAGGCTTCAGTGACACAAGAGGAAAGGCTCACATGAGAGAACCTGAACTCCCCTCCAACTTCTTAGCCATAGGCAACAGACACCCATACCTCAACAAGGTCCAACTGGTAAACGAGGAAACGAGGAAAACTGTCAGCAATGTTTGGTGAGAAAACATAATAGAGGATTTCTGTAGAAGATCCTGCTAACAGTCCAAAGCAAAAGGAAAAGCAAGAAGGCGGCATCTTAAGAAAAAAATGAAGGTGGTTTGTGTTCTTTAAAGGAGATAAAATGAGACAAAGGCAGGAAATGCTGTCCTTCCCTTATCCTGAGGACTTCTTAATGAAAGGTCAAGTATAGCCATCAATCAAGATAAGGAAGAGGCGACCAAAGAGATGACCTTCTTTGAGGGGAAACAAGTATGTATCAGATAGCACTTTTACACTGATGTAGTCCTCCTCTGTCTATATGAGGAAAATAAAGGAGAACAGAGTTTCATGCCAGTGTTTAAAAAAAAAAAAAAAGTGAAAATTAAGCACTTGAGATAGAACAAAATTGGACGTGAAAGAGCCTATTAAGTCAAAGACTAGCAGCCAAGGAAAAGCTTGCTTCCAAAATCTGCGAGGAGTGCAATGGAATTCTATTCTTCACCACTCCCACAGTCTGGCACCTGGCTTAGAAGACGCATCTCCTGGGGGCAGCCACCCTCACTAGTTTGTTACTGATAAGCTGCAGGACTCATTACATGCACTTTAACCTTCTGGTTTAAAGTTTGTTGCTTTTGTGAAAGACAATAATCCATTTTCAGTCATGCTTGACCTCACAGTTACAAGATTCATTTGCAATACTCTCCTGTGAGTTATGCTCATGATGTCATTTTTGGATGAAAAATCAGATGCTATGGAATTGCATCTAAAGTAGATAAAATCAAATATCCATCAAAATCAAATATAAGTATAAATACTTCTCAAACACAAGCCTTATACAGTTACCCTTCACTGGCTCTCAGCCAACAACAGTTCATTTCTATTTCTTGGGCTAGTTTTAAAACATGGAATTGTTTCCATATCAGTCTTCAGGGCAAAATAACAAGTTTACCAGCTCTCGAGGTAGAAAGACCTCCTCCTGACGAGCCACAATCAGACAAACAGTTTCCCCTTGCTTTGTGCTCCTCAGCATAGCTACAAGCTCTTCCTGGGTCCTGCCAGTGATGTCCCGTCCATTCACCTATCAGAAACAAAAGAAGAGAGGATGTCATATCTGTGAATATGACTGTCTTTTTTCATTTTCACCTCACAGGTGTCATTCAGTGACTGAGAGAAAGAAGAATTAGCAACAGCTCCCACACTGTCTCCCCCTCCAGCCCTGCACAAATCACTTAACCTTTTTCCCCTTATTTTCACCATCTGTGAAAGCAGGTCTGTAGTACTTAACCACCTTGCAGGGGGTTTGTGAGGCTTAATTAGTTTGTAAAGCACTTTGAAGATGAAAAGTATAAAAACAAGACCTAAGTATTATTAAAACTGTTTACCTTAAGAGCTTTTTGAGATTAAGAAGTAGAAATAACCCATTAGAGATTGTAAGTCACAAAATACCTGAAAATTTTAAACAGACCGATTTGAGCAAAATTGTCTTAAATATTAATCAGAGATTTTTGGACATGGCTGAAGAGGCAAGACATGTTTTGTTTCTAAACTGATATATTTATCTGCTTTAAGAAAAAAGATGTTACCAGATCTGCCTTGTTCAAACATCCCACAGACCCTTGTGAAAAGCACCTTTTTCCAAATTGCGGTGTAATATACTTGTTGACCAAAAAAAAGCCACAAAAAATATTTTTCTAAAACAAAGGTCAAGAATTTTAATTCCATACATCAGTAGTATATATAATAAAATATTTATGCCAAAATGAGCGATCAATACTCAACAATGCAAATACAATGGATGTTTATCCTAACCTCCAGGATTCTGTCTCCTGATTGCAAACGACCATCTTTCACTGCTGCACCTTTTGGTAAAATATTCTTCACAAAAATCGGACCAGGACCATGTACTGAAGAGTCTCTGGTAACCACAGTGAAACCAAGTCCTTCTGGACCTAGAATGTCAGATAAAGAGTTCCCAACATAAATTTCAACAAGTAAACGATAATCACTAAAAGTAAGTAAACAATGTCAGTAACATAACACAGACACTCATTCAGGTTAGCTCTTAAAAAAAGAAAGCAAACAAAAATCTGTAACCATGAGTCTATTTTCTGCAGGGTCTAGAGAAGAATTCTATCAATGTCAGAACACATGCTCAAATCCTCCTGCAACAGGTACAGATGGAAATACTTTTGGATAGTCCACAATAATACAAAACAAGTGAGAACTCTCCTTTTAAAGTGTTTAATTTTTCTCAAGGTGGTTTTAGTATCAGCCTTCATAGTAATGCCAACAGTCTTTGAAATAAATCAGAGCAATCGGAATTGTTTATTTATGAGCATAAATATAATTTACCAGGTTTTACTGAAATTTGGTCAAAAGTAGAAAAGTCACATGATTTGAATGCAAAAATTGATGACTACACGCTGTTAAGAAAGGACAAGTGATACTTCAAAGCTTCCATTTGTGAAGTTATTTGCTGCTTGGAACTAAACAACCTCCACTGCTAATAGATAAACATTTTAACACATACTTAGAGAGTAAAATCAATATTAGCAGGTATTGCTTATAAGCCACTAAAATGACCCAGGAACAGCAGGGTCCATAAAAATCTTTTTATGTTGAGCAGGATTGCTACCCATGTGATAGTTTTCAGAGATACTGTGTTAGTATCACATTCCTATCATTTCTAAAAATATAAATTACTGTTTCATAACCAAAAGCATGACATCTGAAATGGGGAAAATTCTGAAGTAGGTTTTGTTAACGCAAAGCTGAAGAGTTCAGAAGTAAAAATGAGTGATTTAAGTTAAGAAATAACAAAAATTAAGAAATGACAGCTTGATTACATTCATTATGTGTTAAAAGAATAAAGTTACAGACAGTTTTTAAAAGGGCCACTTCTAGCATCAAATTTAACTCTCAGCCAAATCAGAGACAGAAATTAAACAGAAAATATAAATGCTAATTGGGATCTGCTTAAGCACATTTCACTACATGTGCATAAACCTGTTACTCCATGCAATGACAGACATCTGCATGGAGCAGCAATTAAAGATATACACACAAAATTCGGCCTGCTGACAGCTGAACAAATACAGATGGAAAGAAAAGGTTTCATAGAATTATAGAATCATTTAAGTTGGAAGAGACGTTCAAGACCATCAAGTCCAACCGTTAACCTAGCACTACCAACTTACCACTACGCCATGTCCCTCAGCACTACATCTACACAGATGTATGTAATTTATATTTTAAATATCTTCCCTGGGCAGCCTGTTCCAATGCTTAATAACCCTTTTGGTAAAGAAATTTTTCCCAATATCCAATCTAAACCCCCCCGGTGTGATTTGAGGCTGTTTCCTCTCATCCTATCGCTTGCTACTTGGTAGAAGAGACTGACCCCCACCTCCCTACAAACTCTTTTCGGGTAGTTATGAGAGCTCAAAGGTCTCCCCTCAGCCTCCTTTCTCCAGCCTAAACAACCCCAATTCCCTCAGATGCTCCCCCTAAGTCTTGTGCTCTAGACCCCTCACCAGCTTTGTTGCTCTTTTTTGGACGTGCTCCAGAATCTCAATGTCTTTCGAGTAGCGAGGGACACGAAACTGGACACAGTACTTCAGGGGAGGCCTCACCAGTGCCGAGTACAGGGGGACAATAACTTCCCTAGTCCTGCTGGCCCCACTATTCCTGATACAGGCCAGGATGCTGTTGGCCTTCTTGGCCACCTGGGCACACTGCTGGCCCACATTCAGCTGGCTGTTGACTAACATCCCCAGGTCCTTTTCTGCGGGGCAGCTCTCCGGCCACTCTTCCCCAAGCCTGGAGCGCTGCATGGGGTTGTTGTGACCCAAGTGCAGGGCCTGGCACTTGGCCTTGTGGAACCTCATACCATGCATGGGCCTCGGCCCATCGATCCAGCCTGTCCAGATCCCTCTGCAAAGCCTTCCTACCCTCAAGCAGGTCAATACTCCCACCTAATTTGGTGTCACCTACAAACTTACTGAGGGTGCACTCAATCCACTCATCCAGGTCTTTGATAAAGATACAAAACATAACTAGCCCCAGTACTGAGCCCTGGGGAATACCACTTGTGACTTGGCAGCCAGCTGGATTTAACTCCATTCACCACAACTCTTTGGACCTAGCCGTCCAGCCAGTTTTTTCCCCAGTTAAGAGTATGCCTGTTCAAGACATAATCAGCCAGTTTCTCCAGGAATCATCTCTTAATATCACATTGCTAAGGAAGTACCTTCCAGATAGATCAGTAACTGAGATTTTTAAAAATCAGTAAGTCTGGATAACACACATCCAAAATTTATGAGAAAGCTGACTGTTGAGAACATTACTGTTAACATTTCTTTATCTTTTTGAATATTCTTTTACCTTTTAGAAGTCTTGGAACTTTTAAACTGTAAATAACTTGCCTGTAATTTTAACGTCACTAGTTTGAAGTTAAGATATCCATATCGATAACATGATACAGAATTAATCATATCATCTCCAAAAGACTTACCTTTTTTCAGGTCTATCTTTATTTTCTTTGCATTTTTTTTATTGCCAAAGCCCATAAGGGGAGACAGTGAGGGAGATGACGACTTTCTACCTAGACGCGGGAGGTTGGGACTCTTAGCTTGTTGTAGTGTTGCCTGTACACCTGCCTCCAAGCCGCTTGCTCCAGACAGATTAATCATTTTCAGAGCAGGTTTTGGATGAACAGGAGGTGGAATCTTTGTTTTTGGAACTCCTTCTTCATTATCCAGAAAACAAAGAGGAGCAATAGCAGACTTCTCATATTGTTCTCGATTATATGGAGGAAGGACTTCCAAGATGACGCTTTGAAATTTCATTGCCTGGCGGAAGATGTCCTGAGCCCTTTAAAAGAAAAGTATGAAAAATCACATGAACTGGAAAATTTGGTCAAAGTTTGGAGTTGTTTACATAGAATAAGACAAAAATTTATCCTAAACATGAAAAAAACCCCTTACCTTCACATCTACAGGGTCCCCTTTCTATAAAAGTACACATGAAGTAAGACTTGTAAACTACAGCATTTCCTAACACTTCCTTACATTTCAAGTGGGAACAGCACATCTAGCACATAGCTAGGCTGCTGTGAAAACATATAGCCAAAATAAACTATTTAAGACAATTCTTCATGCAGCACATCAGGAAGGGAAGCTCTGAAGGCAAAAGATCATCAAAAGACTCCTGAAGTTATAGCTTGCTACTTTTTTCAAGTGTTCGGCTGATACATATTTTCTCATTGAAATAGAGGCACACTGAGCACTTATGACCAATTGCTCCAGTGGATGCATCTACTATGAGCAAGCTCAAGACCCCATTTTTTCCCCCTGAGTACAGATTAACTGCCCCTCAGATTCCTTCATCATCTGTAGTGCAACTGCTGGCTGATTCCACATCAATAAAAAAGGATGAAGGTATGGGATATATGGACATCTTCAGAAGACGTATTGTGACTGCAAATGGTGCAACAGAAAAGGATGACAGCATGGGATACACAGACATCAGAAAAAAAACTGGTGACCGCAAAAGGTGCAACTATTTGTGTGTTTCTACATAAATGGATAAATGAACTGGTAGGTATTCACATCTTTCAAGCAGTAACCTCTTGCTAAGGTGGATATGTGGACTTCACTTAATATCTTTATAGACATGGCAATTGCAACACCAGAAACTGTGTTAGAGCATTTAGTGAAACTACTCCCCTTAAACTGATTAAGATGGTAACAACATAGTGTTCAGGTTCCCATGCATTGCAAGGCAATGAAGACAAGTTGGCCAAAGCAACTTTTTATACAGACTTCCCTGGATTTTGAATAACACGCAGATTTATTCAATCAAGACATTTTTACGAACCCTGGATTCTAAAGGAACAAGGGAGACACCTCTCTTTCTATGCTTTTCTCTCCCACCTTCTGAAGAAGCCAACTGATTTTCTTCTGTACTGCAGAAGACAAGTACAAACAGAAGTAGCAGCTGAAGCATATTTTAAGAATGAAAAATCAAGAACTTCTGCTTAGCAGAATCAAGTCAGGAGGGGAAGGAAGTAATGACCGCATTAATTTTTAAATAAACCATGGGATCTTTTCGAGAACAATTTACATATTTCCTACCTTTCTAAGTAGTGTGTTTGTCAGTCAGGCAAAGTCAGTATTTCATTGGTCTTGGCTCTGGATTTACACTCGGTTATGCAACAAGAGCCAAAGTTGACAGTAATTCTGGAATGAACAGGTTTTTTATGCTGATACAGAAAGGAAGCCACTGCAAACATTAACATCTTGAATACACACCTACTGCTTTCCCAGATCAACCAAGCCGCACAGTACCTCCACCTTGCAGCTGTAGATAGTGGAATGAAGGGGCTGTTTCAAGAGTGTTTTTGGCGGCATGAGGACACTGAAGTCAAGGGGCAGTCCCAATGGATACTGATGTGGGAAAGAACCATCTTGGCTACACTGAGTGTATGTGCACCAAGAGTCACAATAACCACATTCATTGGCAGGAGACACTGCCAGAAGAGCAACCTCAAACTTGGAAAAGAAAGGTAGCAGGGAGAATGTTGTGGGAAGGTATTCTTCCAGCAACACTCTCCATGGTTAGGTTTCAGAACTGTACCAGCACTGTCCCAGTGTGTCTGCAGGGGTTATAACAGGTTATCTGTTCACCTATAGCATGTGAAGGTTTTCAAGGACAGGCTTTACACCCTGATCACAGAAATCATGGCATGCTCCCAGCATAAGGATGCAAAGTCTTAAGCACGTTTCTTTCACACCCCATCTTCATCCTTGCAAGTAGCCTCTTGCCCCTATGTTACAAGGTAATTTAATAACTCAGTTTCAGGAGATGAATATTTTAAATATATGAAAGAGAAAATATAAGATCTCCTTCAAACAAAAAATAGCGGAAATAACGCAAGACATCCTGTGGGAAAGCCGAAATGCAGTCTTCAGGGGCAAAATAACTGGCTGCACTTCAAAGAGAAAAATAATGGATGGAGAAATTTACATTTCTTGAGACCCCAAATGCATACTTTAAAGAAATAAGGGGGTCAATTAAAAGAGGTGCTAGAAACTCTGCAACACAACAGAATGTAATTGAATAGATAAACAGCAAATGAAAAAGCAGACCAACAGTCCCAATATATAAACTATTATAAACATGGGAATACAGAAAGTAGGCTGCTGCTATTACAGCTGCAGAAGCAGCAATCATCAAGAGCAATACTAGAAAGTCTCTGCTGAAAACAGAAAGAGACAGTATGTAACAGTCTCTGCTAAGTGTCAAAACAGCTTTTACAAGGGTTATGAAGAAATGTCAATTTGAAACTAGCAAACAGATTTTCCTCTCAAAGGAGAATCTGATGACTATTTCTGGGTCAATAGTCATTGGGACAATACTTTGTCACATCCATTACAATTAGTGCGTTTCTGTAACTGGGACTGTCAGATTAGCACAGTTATGGCATGCCAGAAGAAAACTAAAAGGCGTATTCACTGAAGTTAGTTTCAACCCAGAAAGCTGCCTTCTTTCGCCATTCTCAACAGCCAGGGAAGAGAGATGATGCAGATAACTATTCTGGAAGGCAATTTCGGAGAACAACATAATAGGACATGGGACCAGGGTAGAGCTTGTCCAAAATATTCCTCCAGCCCTCACTGCCCACAGTTTTTCTCTTTAGATTCAGTGCCACTGCATTGGTGAATTAGGTGAATTAGGCCAACTAAATCAGGCCCTGCTTTGAATCACCTTTTAGTCACTTCTCTCTTTCACTCTCCCAGACAGGGAGATTGACTAGCAAGAATGGCCTCTCTAAACTAACAATTGTCTTTGTAAATATCCCTGCCAACTCCCAAAACTTCACACAAACCTGGAGAAAGTGAAGTGTCCCACATTTCTCATTTTGAAGGGAAGCCTAATAGAGAACTGGGAAGTTTACTGCAGTATTTCTAACTCTCCCTAAATCCAGTAACCTTACAGAAAAATATGCGGAGTCCTCCACTCCACAGACATCTCATGGGCTTAAAGCCTCTGGAGATCTAGTTACATTCTGAAGAGAACACAAAGGAGATAACAAATTTGTAAAGAAAAGATCACATACAATTTTGAAAAGAGAGGTTTTGATTCATGCAAAATCTCATTTGAGCAGGATACATCTTCATTACAAAACTGCACAGGTGAGGCAACAAACATTTTAATATGATACCAACACTTATATTCTGATAAAGTTGGTATCTTATGTAGGAACTTTCTATGGGTGGAACAGAATGGCATGTACTATATCAGATATATGAATCAGAATATATGTACCTTCAAATATTCAGAAAATAGTAACTCAAAAACCTATCAAAAGGCAAAAGGCACAGCCTCAGAAACAAGGTAATACTTACTACAGAACTACGCTGATATTATGAAAACCTATTTTGCATATATTTATGCCTAACAGTGAAATTACTTTCTTGCTTTGAGTAGAAACCTTGAACATTTGGCTTACTGTTTAGAAAGTTAAGCCTCAACTCCCTTGAGATCTCAATAGGTTTTTGTTATATTATAAACAATCACTCAGCTGTCTAAACATATGGATTAAAAGTAAAAACAAATTACTATTTAATTACTACAGCAAATATCTGTGAAATTTGAGAGGCTATTCTTTTGTGCAACAATGTCACATTAATTCACAGCCGATCAAAGCAACCTGTTACTTAAAGCAATTTGAGATAGATACTAAATGTCAACACATTTTAAATAAAAGTCATAAGAGGGCGAGACTTACCATTTAGCTCAACTAATCATAGTTTGACAGTACTAGTATTTTTAAAAAATTAAATGCTCAAAAAGCTACAGCACACAAAACCCCCTTATTTCATTTGCAAAACAACATCAAAAAACATGCTGCAATGTTGACTCATTCTGAAGGTCTTATGAGGAACATATTACAAAGAAAATATGGAGAAAAATAACAGAAGAATTAGAAAACGAAAATAACTATAAAAAAATGAAGCTATTTATATTAGGTCAGCCCAATAGGTTCACTAAGACTACAAGAAGATTCCTCTTCTCAAATTTCA
This sequence comes from Limosa lapponica baueri, assembly GCA_002844005.1. Classification (NCBI taxonomy): domain Eukaryota; kingdom Metazoa; phylum Chordata; class Aves; order Charadriiformes; family Scolopacidae; genus Limosa; species Limosa lapponica. The sequence continues at coordinate 431,300 of KZ505661.1, forward strand.
CCTTATTTGGATGTTTCAGAAAGAAAATTTTGAAGTTTCTGCCAGGTATCAGTTTTATAGGCATTTTATCTGAAATAAATATTAATCCTTTTGCATTAATCACTTAATAAACACAGCATTGTACAAAATCCTGGATAGTCAAAAGTATCAGTAAACCAGCACTTACTGTGCAAAGGTTTTATCTGTAAGGTCCACATGGTTAATCTTCACAATGCATTCATTTTCATGGAAAAGCCCATCACGTCTAGATCTGCTATTTTCTTCAATACCACGGATGAAGAGCCCCAGCATCCTAAAAGGGAA
>KZ505661.1:432956-488941 GCA_002844005.1 Limosa lapponica baueri
TGCCCAGGGAAGTTGTGGATGCCCCATCCCTGGAAGTGTTCAAGGCCAGGCTGGATGGGGCTTTGAGCAACCTGCTCTAGTGGGAGGTGTCCCTGCCCATGGCAGGGGGGTTGGAACTAGATGATCTTTAAGGTCCTTTCCAGCTCTAGCCATTCTATGATTCTATGATTCTATGAAAAGAACTCACACACACACACATCTTACATCCTGTGTTACCCTTCACTAAAGGATTCAAAGGGGCAGTGGAGTTGCGGGGCTGCAGCCCTATTGATGACAAACATCTAACTAGTGCCAATCAAAAAACTAAATATAATTATGTTAAGATGCAAACCAATAAAAGTATAGAAATAAAAGAAATTACAAATTAAGTCCGTTCTATGACCTTCATTAATCTGGTTGTGTCTAGAGGCTGCATTCATGTAATGCCATAGGATTGCCCACTTGTCTGAAACTCGTCTGTGCTGTAGTACCTGAATGAGTGGTATGAGTTACATTCATTTTTCCATTACTTCTTCCCAATTTTAGCCTCAATTTTAGCATTATTTTAATGCACTATTAAATTTTAATTTCCTTTTTTAATGATATCTAGGTGCAAAAGGGAAAAATTATTTCCATTAGTTTTGTAGTTCCTGTAAAACTAAGATTTTGTAAATTAATGAAATGTTTTAACTACCTCTAGAAAAATTTTGCTCTGCAGAAGCACCAGGCTAAAGCTAGAACTACCTTATTAGAAAATAACTTTACAACTGAAATACCAGACCAAGTTAATCGTGGCCAGTGTGCCCCATAAATTGTATCTTGTCATTAACACAAATAAAAGATGCTCTTCTGTACTTTCTCATGTTACGATGAGTTAAAATTTATACACTAGTCTCAGGTTTGATTAAATAAAAGGGACAAGTGATTTAAGTCATCTAGTGCTTTTACAAAGATATCAGTATGGGTTCTGCCAAGGGTCATCAAAACACAACCATCTAAACAAGTAGCCTGTCTGTCAAAAAACTCTCTTCTCTAAGCAATCCCCAAAAGCATTTGCAAATATGGACATGTTAACATGCACACAACGTAGACCAAGGAACTCTACTTTTTCTTCATGGAGGTCTTTAAAAGCTGCACCCAATACAGAGGTACTTCAGTACAGAACTGTATTACAGTTGCAATAATCATTTATTATTGCAACTTGCCATTTCATCACATTTTTTACCTAATGATCTTGAAATACAGTGTTCACATTACAACCTTTATGGCATGCCTGTAACAAAGAACTATTGTCTGCATTTCATGATGGGGTAACAAATACAAGTGCCTTTCTCAAGACAACCAGGCAGCTTGCAAAGCCAAGGACACAATTCAGACCCCCTACAGTTCCCATCAAAGACAAACTTTCTTCTTGACACAGTGATGACATTTTTCCAGGCAGCAGGTGGACATCTATTTTTCCTTTTGGCAAATAAAACATTCTGAATGAATTTGGGTCCACTTACAAACTCAGATCTTACTGAGAAAATGTTTACACACACAGACTTTTACAATTCAATTTAAACTTCCATGCTCTCTGTCCTACATGAAAGTTGACAAATAAAGAAACATTTAAGAATTATACTATTTTTACTTTTGCAATGATGTCTTTTTGTTACAGGCAGCCATTTTACTATAAAATAGTAAATTTAGGGTTACAGGCAGTTACAGGCAGCCATTTTACTATAAAGTAGTGTCATTTATGGCACTGGCAATTTCCCATCTCTTATTCAGGGCTGCCAGTGTCAAATTAACTCTCTGGGTAAGCCTCTGTATGTCAAATTTCAGCCTACCATTTTTTATTTTTTATTTTTTTAAAAAATCTGAGTTACATAGCTTGGAAAACAGTTGTAATGAAAATGCTGACACAGTCTTAACTACAGTACATCAATATGAGCATGCTGCTATAATAGGCTTTTGTGATCTCAAGAGACTATGTTAAATCATTTATAATTAAAGTAATTGTATTGTGACAAAGAGAGGTTCATGGTATAGTGCACATTTTTATAAATGCTATACAACCAAATCTGAAAGGTGGTTTGAAAAATACAAGGCATGACCAGGCAAGCAATTTTTTTTACTTTTCTTGTCTGCTATGTCACTAAAGAAGGGCCTATGCAGAGAAATCCAATTGGGGAAAAAAACCCTAACAACGAACTCAAACAGAAAACTACACACACGACCAAGAAACAAACCTCACACCCACAAAACCAACCAAACAGCACAAAAACCAACCAATCCCCTAGCCTCCAACCTTTAGTATTACATAATTCTACAAAGAGTTTAGTTTACCATTCAGAGAATAAAAACAGAGGCAATTAAAAGGACATACATGAACAAAGGGGTTGGTATTGTCTTACATGTAAATTAGACTAGTCAATATTTTGGTAATAGAAGACAGTGTCATAGACTCAAGTGCCCATTTTCCTTTAAGCATTTCTTTTCCTTATGGTTAACTAGTAATTATTTTAAGAGAGCCACAGCCGAAATCCTTTCATTAATATACTTCTTGAGCAAAGCAGAAAATAGCTTACCTTCCACTCAAAGATGAAAAAAAGGGCACTACATGTATTCCCAAGGGTCCACCTTCCCCAGAAATCTCCACTGTTTTTGTTATTTCACTAAAAAAAAAAAAAGCACAGGGGAAACACATCGCATACGTGTCTACACAGGATTCTCTATGTTAAAATCAAATTCCTGACTAATATTTTTTTATCATGTCTTCTATCTGATCAGACTCGAAGCACTATTGTTATACATAAATATTCTTATATATAAAAATATGATGAAGTGTAAAAGGGCTAACAAATACTTTAATTTTTTTTTTTTTCAGTTAGGATTTGTGTACTTTGAAAGGGAAAGACAGCAAGTACTAGACATTTTCCTAAGTCAACCCATAAGTAAATTAACCAGAATATTAAAGAATAAGCTTTTTAGTCAGGAGAGACTTCATTACAAAATAATAAGTAAAAAAAAAAAGTTATTCTAAGGGTTCTTAATTTGAGCTTCACATGAGCTGCTTCAGTCAATTTCCCCATGTGGACACATTATAAACATGAAGATCACACATTAAGAACATCAAGTCAATGAGCAAATTAGTCAAATTATATGTAAATATCTTTATTTCTCCCCTCAGTTGCATGCGACCTCACAGACAAACAAAGAACAAAAACTATAATCAAAAGTGCAACTCAGCTCATTTTATCAAGAAGCTTCCCTCCTTAAACACCATTATCAAAAACCTCTGTATTATCTCTGACAGATTTTTGCTGTTTCATTTCTTATTGAGTATTTTACACTGCCAGCCTTACAGTGACCTTAACTCTATTCTGGGAGATCATAATTTGAAAAGGAAGGTACTTGAATTGGCTAGAATGTTGAAGGGAGAAAAAAAAAAAAAAAAAGATAAATGAGTAAGGTCTGTATTCTAGCAGATCACATGCCTACTTTCCGTGCTACTCTACATCTTCTGTAATACCCACCCCCTCCCCTCAAATCGTACTGAACACCATCAACACTCAGGATTGGTGGTGAGTAGACTTCTACTGGGTATTTCATTTATACTACAACACTCTAACACGTGCAAGCTGTAAGAAGGCCTATGCTTGCATGCCAATCCTATAGCGCTTACAGAACATGTAAAACTGAACCAAATGGCCACTTTAACTACTGCTATGAGTTAAAGACACAGTCTAATCGATTCAAGTGCAGGCTGCTGTTGAGAAAAAGACTTCTAACCTTTCTCCAAAAACCATACAACAGATCTAGAGGGTGCACGTTTGCAAGATGAGAAAGAAGAGCAAGCCCCAAAATTATTTTTTTCCTAGTACACCAATTTCCTCTGCGATGAGTTAACTGATCTTACTGACCCATGGTCTTACGATCATTTGATTTGATGCAAGAAGTAGTGCACAGGTGTAAGGGAGGAATCTGTGACCATCCTTGAAGTGGCAACACATAGTTACACCAGATCAGATATAACATAGAAACACATGGCATATCCAAGCTCTCTCTCAAGGAGGACAATTACTGCAAATGATCTCAGACAAATTCTGACATTGCTTCCTAATAATGCAGGAATATTATTTTTTGTGTGTGTTACAAACTCTTATCTAGTTGCATAATGATTAAGCAGAAGTAACTTGCCCTAGATACAGTAATTCTTAGCCTGGTCAGCCAAATATGGAATAAGACCAGAAAATAGGTTATATCATTTTCTTTCGGTTTTGGAGCTTGGGGAGCTGGGTGCAGTTTGTTTGTTTGTTAGGAGTTTTGGGGAGGATTTTTTTGTAAATTATTCTTCCAGAAAGGCTGACACTGGAATGAATTTATATTCCATAAAAAAGAAATGGACAGACCCTGAACAACAAACCACCACTGATCCCAACATAACAGATTTTCACGTTACTATGTTTATCACACAGGCATGATCAACAGGTATTTCTATTTGCTCATATTTTTTTTGTTTCCTGTATTCCCCTCTCTTCATGAATCAAACAGAGAAATTCTGACAAAATCTTCCTGTAATTTTTTAGAAAACATTTTTTCTTGTGAAACTGGTCAGAAGAGTTAATCAGGGTGGTTACCAAAACCTCAAAAATGTATGCATAGGAAATTAACTCTTCTTTCAGTTCCATCCTCTACTTCCTTCAATTCTCTTAACAGAAAAAAAAAAAGGGGCTACTTTTATCGTCTTCTGAAATTCTACAGATTAAAAATGTATGAGCAAATTAAGTAGCCATAACCTATAGATCCAGAAAATAATTGAAAGTAGTGAATAGGCTTTCGCATGTAGAGTGAAAATTTAAATAAGTTACAGTTGTCCCTGGATAACCCCGTGTTGCTCAAGTACTCCAGGGAAGAGCTGTCTTCCTAAGTAACTGTAAAATAGAGCAGGAATTTTTTTGAAGGCTATCACGACAGACAGGTTAACTGTCATATTAAATCAATGCACTTACAGTTATAAGTAGGCTCAAAGCCAAAGAAATCATACAAGTATATTTTTAAATCTAACATGAAATCTACACACTAAGAAAAATAAGTTTCTTTGTAAAAACAAATAGCTTCCATGCACATAGTGTATTACTTTTAAAAATGTTGTAGCACATCTAAAAGTCATGGATGTACCAAAGCATTAAATATCTAGAATAAGAGCACACTCTATATACTCTCTCTCTATATAAAAGGTACTTCAGCATCATATTTTTTAATTAAAAATCTGTGATCGTCAAAAAAATGTGATTCTTAGTTACATCTGAGAAGAAAACTGGCCTTGATAGCAATTTTAATAGATCTTTGAGGCCATTATTTTTATACTACACCTACCAGTTAAAAAATTGAAAGGCACAATATCTGGGATTTGCCTTTTTTTGCTTTAGAAACCTCAAAGATTAGAGGCTCAAGAAAAATCTGGCATCATTCACTCATGCTATCCATGTTCCAGCAGGTTTAATCTGCCGACAAGATCAGCTGAATTCCAACAGTGTACTAATCCACACTGGCTTACTATTTACACTCTACTGGAGAGAGTATTCAGCAACGGGGCAAGGGGAAATGAGATCCTAAACAGGATGAGCTTTAAAAATACTAATTACTAAACTCCACAGGCACAGGAGACATGAAGATACTGGGACTCTTCAGTTTGACAGAGTCAAGTTAAAAAAACAAAAGGAAAGGGGTGTGAGAATACAGAATGGCTTTTCACTGTTGACAGCTGCGATTTTGACAACAGAGAGGATAATTTATGAATTTTTCTGCAATATTCAACACATTTTAAAAACAAACAAACAAATCCCCAAACCAGGTAAAAAAGAAATTCCAAAAGTTGGTAATTTAGTAGTGGTCTACTCCTATTTTAAATCTCCCCTATACATCTTAAGTACATTTTGCAGTAAAAGGAAAAATGAGCCTGGCCTATCAAGTCAGTATAAAGGGCCTGGAGTCCGATTGCTGGCTGGGGATGAGAGGTTGGGAGCATCAGTGAGTGATACCCAGAGGGTGCCTCAGTGTGCTACACCGCTACTGTCTCCTGCATGTTCTTCAAGGAGCAGACAGAGCTCCTACCTCAGAAAATACTGGCCTTGCTGAGTTTGTAACCCAATTTCTATGTAATATGTACAGATATGTTCTTACAGCAATCAAAATAAGTGAACTTTTAAAAAGTATTTATCTCTGTGAAATTTATCTGAACTGCAGGGTTCACCCCAACTAGAAACACAGCACGCAAGCTTCTTCAAATGCATTCTGGCATCTCCCTTCCCGTTGCTGCACTAAAGGTGCCTCAGAGGCCTCAGTGAAGAGAGAGAAAACACCTGTCCAGCATGACCTGACTGTGGCATCCAAGACCACATTCAACATTGTACTATTGATTTTTCAACCTGAAGAAGCTGTCATTATTTACTATTTAAATCCTTCATTGCTTGATGTTTATTGATTTTTGCCAGATTCTTTACAGTCTATCACATTTGTCAGGAAGGCTTGCCATGCATATTATTAAAAATGTTGATGAGTACAGCTTAGCAAAGACAGAGATAGAGAAGATTTACTCATTTCTGTAGTGAGTGTGCACAACTGTCCATTTGTAACACGGAAAGCAAAACTTAAATGGAGTGCTGCACATTCAGTGGTGAATCAGTCTGATCTTCAGATTGGCAGTCCCCTTGCTGTTGAATACGATAGCTCCGCCTCCTGAAAACTGTACCTAGAACTAGCAGTTCGCCAGCTATGCCATGGGAAAAGATCTGTTAGCCAACCGCTTCTCTGCAAACTATCCAAGAATACTGAAGAACCAATCTCAAGCACACAGATGCTTAAAAGAGACCTCTCTCCAGAAATAAACATTTTGGAGTTTTACAGCAGGACTTGGCTCAGTGAGGCGCTTTGACCTTCCCAAATCACAAATGCTAGGAGAACCTTGGCAGGATTTCTCTTAGAGAATGCAGTAGATGCAGCCTAAAGCAGATTAATTGTTTTGCAACACACTGAAGACAGTACCTTGAAAAAAGCTGCTTTCTGCATGGGTTACCAGGCAAAACTTGTCACCATGTGTATGTCATAAGAATCTACTGCCTGAGTAAAGACAGATCAAGTATTTATCATTCCAATGGCATATCCTTTTTGCCATTTTAGTCTTATTCAACACTTCCATCTAAGTCTTCAACCCAGGCACAACATAATGAAGCAAAAACCTTGGAATACATCATCGAATTCCTCATAAGATTTTAAGAAAGGTACAGATTAGTAAGATGCTGTATCTGAAAAAAAATCTCTTAGTGCAGGATGTCAACGTTTCCCTTGCAAACAGGAAAGCACAGCTGATATTCTGAACATGCTTTGTGGCGGCTTCATTGACCATAGCCAAGTAAAAGGCAAAGGAAACGCCACTCAGATGCAGAGAGCTCACAGATGAAGTTACTGAGCTGCACTTCCTTGCTCATTCTTCACTTGCGCTTCCAGCCCCGCCAGCCAATGCTGCCGTTCCAGGGGAGGAGAGTATCCATGAACAAGGGGCACTGGCATTTGGTAGAGAGAACAAGCCTATAGGTGACATCAAGTTACTAAAGGGAATTCTAAACAGGAAGCATGCACAGATTTATCCAAATAAAGAGGATGATGACTCTGTCCATGTACTTCTTTCACATATTAAAACAGTACTGTTGCTGGTGATAAAGTATTTGTACCCATTCTTCCAGACAGGCTTCCAGACTAGCCAGCTCAACTAAAGCTGTCAGCACATTTCCCACCCACCTCCTACTGCTTTTCCACATTTTTCCTTCCGTCTTTTAAACTAGATGCTCAAAGCTCTGATGAAAAATGTCATGAAAGCCTTGAAGAATAAACTGGAGTTCAAGAGGTTGAACAGTGTGAATACAGTTAAATGATGAAAATCTGAGCAATATCTAAATAGGGATGGAGAGCACCCTACAAGGAGAGGAGAAATCAGCTGAACATGCGGAGTCAAGAAGGAGCTTTCCAGGCACAATTAAGGAAACCACTCACTCTCCTTTAGAAGAGACAGGCACATTTCAGCTGCTCCATCCTACGCAAAACTAAACAAACTATCCACAAAGTTTAAACATTTACTATGAAATAATGTCAGAATCTTCCAGTTTCAGATTTGAAGAGGTAATCAACACTACCTAAAATGCATTAATCTACTAAAGATAATACCGTAATCCAGATTTTCTCCCCATTAAAATTATTTAGTTGTCATGAGATTAACTGTCTAAAGGTTTAGAGAGAAAACAGACAACTTGCAGGCAGCAGATTTTTGTGTCTTTTTTTCTTTAAATCAAGTTGTTCCACTTCTGTGTTGTTAGACTAATGAAAGACACAGAAGGTTAAAAAAAAAAAAGAAGTAAAACACAGAGAAGGAAAAAACGCTGCAGTTACGCTTTAATTATGTATCTATAGTGCTTAAACCAAGGAACTGACCCTGACCTCTGCTAGAAAGAAGTGGTAAGACAGCAAAACAGAACATAATGAAAACACGTAATGAATTATCTATGCATAAATTACCCTTTGAGTTCCAACTAATCCACTGCTATTAAGCTAAACATCCACTTCCAAGCAGATTTGTGTTTACTGTTCCTTAACACAGACATTTTCACTAAGAAAAGAAAAGCAAGGTTTTCAAAACCAGTATTGCTATGTATAGCGTGCTAAGGGATTCAACGTTAAAGGTTGTGACAAATTTCTACCTGACTTCTGCAGAGTATCAAGACACTGCTGTTACTTTAAAAATCTTTCAGCCCTAGTCCAGAACATGAAAGGAAGCAAGGAAAAATACCAAATTTTATACACTGATGGCATTAGCTTGGTTTCCCTTATTCTGAGCTTCATCTTTACTAGCAAATCCAAAATAAAAAATCCACCATCTACAAGAGGATTGTCATTACTCCTGTCTTTATTTGCTCCATTAAAAAATGTGTCAATGACCCAATGTTTCAAATCTCTTTTCCAAAGTTCAACTCTCAAAAAGTCGAAGTAAAATTTTCAGACTCATGATGGATACAGTCCTGAAGATTTTCCCAGTGCTTTTACAGTGAAGTGTTTTAAGAGAATCCAGGCAAAGAAACTTCCTTCCTATTAGCTTCTGAATAGAGGAGTTAAAAATCCTTCATGCTGCCACTCATTTCATTTACCCAACATGCAACTAATTTCACCTGCTTAAATCAGTGAACTGATTTACTTCAAATGGAACAGTTTTCCTACTTGAGTAAGGAATATAAAACAAGCCAAGCCTGAAGCCTTTAACTTCAACTGACTAGGCTTCATGATCATAAAGTATTAATCGTGGTCTTCTTTATTTCTGCTTCCCTCTGAAAAACCCATTATTGGCTGAAGTTAGAGAAGGGACACTGACCTCAGAAAGGGTGGTACTCTGATGACAAGGCTCAGACAATTTTCTTAGGTGACTAGCTGCTATTTTGCTTAAGTGCTATAGGTCATAACGATTACCAAACTCAGTGACAGGAAGGAATGTTTTCTGGTGAAAGCAGTGGGGACAATAGTGGTTTTCTTCTTTCTTTATATCATGAGTATCTCACAATTAGGCTGAAATATAACTTCATTAACATCACTTAACATGGCTTATTTAAACAAAGGCTTAAGGTATCATGACTTGGTGGCCCTTCATGGCTCTAACATCTCTGAAATATAACAAGAAAGACACCTGCACAAATGGGAATTATAAATAATAAAACAGTGTAAAAAGAGTCAAATTAGATATTAAGATGCTAGTTTTACTACATGTGGAAATAGTTTTATTATTTAATACTTTTTTAATTAATAAAACCTTTTTTACTTATATTCAATCAAATTAAGATACAGTAAAATAGATAAATGGTCTGTGGTGACTATTATTTTCCTTTATAAACCTATTACTCCTAATTAAAAAAACTTCTGTAAAAACAGTTTAAAAAAAACCTTTTCCACTTTAAGGAAAAAGCCATACATGAATCAGAATCATTGCCTTAAAATTTAAATTCTTTGACTTATGTTGTATTTTCACAGGAATACCAACTAACTTTGCTTTACAAAATAACGTATTCTGAATTCTTCCAGGTTCGCTGTTCGAAGATATTGGAACATATTACAAATACTTGAATACAATTCACAATTTTGAGGAAAAAATCTTCATACTGCCCATCTCAACACTTGCAGGGAAAAACAGTGTTTTTAAAACTCTCAGGACACAGGAAGCACAAGCAAGATATATTTTGTAAAATTATTTTACTGGGACTCTGTATTTGACGAAACACTGCTCCTTTCTTTTTATTTTGTTGTTGGGTTTGGGGTTTTTTGGGCCAATGTCTCTCCTTACTGCATCAGTCTCAATCCAGATTAAGACAAATCATTTTATCTCCACAAAAATTATAACCAATGCAGAAAGGTTCTTGGGAATACTTTGTTCTGGCCAGTTTTCCCTCTGTTCCCTGTCTGTTAAACACTGATGCTCAGGCATTACCTGAGTGGGCCTCAATCTATATTATTTATCACTTTTCCTTCCATAGTCCTCCGGCAAAGCAGTTTGGAGGATTCAACAAAAAAGTCCTGAGAGACCTACAGAAATCTAGGCTTATTATCAACTGTTTTGCAAGATACCAGAGAAGACCTGGCCATTGCAGAAAACCAAATACCTCTGAAAAGTATCACAGAGGTCTTTCTCATTGCCAGCATTTCCAATGACCACTGAAATCAGATTATGAAGATTAAAAGCAAATGAATATCACAACCTTCTTCTGAAGAATCCCAAATGCAAGCAATGACTTGTTTAACTTGATAAACAATAATATGCTCTCAGAAAATTTCTGAGTCTAAGAGGACTTAGATGATCTAAAACACTCTAGTAAAAGCATAAGGACAACAGTAAATATGAGCATAGCATGCACAGAGCTTGATTAATCCCCATTACAAATTAACGGATCAAGAGACAAATGAGTGCATATATTTGGTGATGCATAATAATTACCTCAGGTGAAACAAGCTGTAGAAGTCTTTAGCAACATTCCATAAAGAGAAAATAAGCATTAGCAACTAAACTAAGTTCTATACCTGCATGATGAACACTAATCAGCTAGTGTGTAACCTAGAGGCCTGACAGGTGCAGAGAAAGCTGGAAGAGCACTCCAGTTCCTTTTCATGATGAGACCATTCTAAAAATATGTATCAGTACCAGGAGGCAAGAGAAAAAACTACAAAATGGCATACAAAGTAGGTGACAAGGAGGCCTCCAAGAGGGAGGAAAAATGCAAAAAGATGAGTTGAAAAGCATAACCTTACCAAGACAAAAAAAATCTCTCATAAAAGAAATTAAGTGATGACTCAAAGAATAAGAAAAACTAAGAAATTAACTCTCTTGCATGGAAAAGACTAATTTTTGTCATGCTCTAAAAGGAAAGGTGATCCTTCTACAAAAATCCTGGCATGGCCCAGAACACCGCCAAGGTTAGAGTCCCTCTTGCGAACTTCCCCACAGGCTTTGGGTATATAACTTCATGCCTCTTTCCCAGAACCCATGTAGGTAAAATGGGAATATTAACATTTGTTTTTTCTCAGGTGTTTATGAGGATAAATGCTCTAAGAATAAGGCATGTTTATTAATACTGTTTATTTTATAGTTTTTATTTCATACTGTTTTGACAAACAACTATAAGCTGCAAAATTATAGCAAATGATTATTTGCTATCATCAAAATTGAAACAAATTAATTTTTGATATTTTACCTGTCACACAGAAGTTTGCCACATAGCATTTCTTAATTTCATTATACAAAGTGCTATGATATCGCTACAGTTCTGCAACAAACACAATATACTGGACCAAGAGTGAATTCCTTTGCCTACACAACAAGGTGACTCCATCACAACCTGAATAACCAGTCAAAACTGAAATTTAAGCTTACGGTGGGACAGGAGAAGAGCAACATAGAAACATTTCCCATGTCAAATCCTCTATTGCCACCACTGAGGATCTGACTGACCTACTTTGTGACATTGTATTGCAGCCTCACTCGTCCATTTTGGTGTAACAAATGTAACCTGCAAATTTATTTTTTTCATTTCATTTCAGCCACTTAGAATTTTCCCTGTGATTTCAGGAACAATAAACCCCCCATTATTTATTGATATATAATATGCTACCTAAGAACATCCTCTACCTTAAGACATTAAATACCTGCAGGACTGAGTAGAAAGCAAAAACACTGACTTGTATACAATGGTAGCATATTTCCTCCTTAGCCTTATACTACAAGCACCACAATAAAATTAATGACATTCATCAATGAGGGTAAAAGATTGTCATGCACAAATATGTGCTTCAGTATGTGAATCGAGCACAATTTCAGATGGGAAAGGGACAAAAAGGAACAGATCATGATGATGATGAGCACGAGGCAGGTTCACAGGTGCAGCTGAAATGAGAAGTCGGTCTTGTCTTGCACATTAATAAACCACACTTGAGTCAGTACTTAACAGCAGATGTTCCTACCTGACAGGGAGCCGGGCCCTCTGAGCCAACAAAAGTTCTGTGGGTCCAGTAAGGTTCATGTCCCCATCCTGAAAGGACACCTGGGAAGCACCCTGTTGAGAGATTTCAAAGCACATTTTGAATTTACGTGCATATAGAACAACGGCTGTATTCATATTTTTGAGTGAATATTTGAAAGAGAAAGCAAATAAAAGTAACATCATCTCACTGACAGTGAGGACTGAAAGACCCATTCTGTATGCAGCGTATATAACACAGCGTTCTGAGAAACAGGAGAGCATCTCAAGTCCTGCTCCTCACACCAGAGTCCCACCGTGCTTCCACTTGGAGAAGCTTGTGGTACTGTTTCCTTGTCTGCCTATCAAACATAAATCACGGCCTTTCCCATCCTGAGCCACCTCCCTTCTCACAATGGATTCCTCAGACCTTGGATAAACCAAATGGCATTTTTTCTGCTGTTTCTATCCCTTAGCAGCATTTATCTGGTAAAGACATATTTTCACAGTAACTTCACAGAAAAAAAATAATGTAACCACTTAATGACACACAAAAACACAGTGCACACAGGGACCTGACATTAATGCTAGAGCTCTTGAAAACTATTATTTAACTTTCCTTTTCTGATCGTTAGAATCTTAATGTTTGCATTTTTTCCGTACTGGGAGAGGGAAAGAGGTACCAGTGTGATAAGTCCACTGTCAGCAGGTGATATATTAGCTTTAATGTACTGTACTTCATTGTGACCCTTATGGCAATAATGTAAACAGAGCAAAATTCGTAACAAAGACCTTCTTTGGAGAGGTCACTTCTGCCAACTCTGCAACAGGAATATAGCTGGAAGACATAAATCTTTAGCTGTCAACACACTAAGAGAATTCAATTCAGAGCTTGATCTTAACTAGATAAAGCCTGAAGTTAATAATTATTTTTATGTTGTTGCAGTGGTACAGTTTTCTACTGTATGCACTTGCCATATCAAGTTGTCTCAAGGCAAAAGGTAGCAAAGTTATAAATTAATTCCAAAGAACAAAGCCAACTAGATAGGTAATTTAATTTTCAATAAAAGCTGTACACTGTGCATTAAAAACTCCAATTTCTCACAAAAGATGGCTCTACTCAGAAAGATAGCTTTAAAGGTTTGGTGTTTTCAGTCCCTCAACTTATTTTCAGGGGGTTGCTTTGCATTTTAAAAAAGAATCATGACCAGCCCTGCAAGCAAACCTTTGGAATATAAATCAAGCTGGATCCCCTTTTGGTTCACACACTGCTTTTGAATCTGTAATATTGGTAGGAATTCTGTTTGTGTGTTAATCAGAGCACAAGCCAACAGACTTGGCTTCAACGGCAAGACCAATATAGCTCACTGAACACAAACTTCTGTCACTAATGGAAGAACTATTTTAAAAAACGCGTATTGAGTATGTGCCATCTCTTCCCATCACTTTTCACAGTGGAACCACACGTCAGGGAGCAATTCGTGTTATATGAAGCATATTTCATACTAACCTCAAAAATCAGGAGCTCAACCTCAAGCAGCGTGTTAGCAAAAGAAATCTGACACACAGCCTTCATATGTTGATTTCATCTTGAAAAAAGAAAGTGTCTTGGTAGCAAGGTTCCAGATGCCAGAAGCAGACAAACCTCCCAACAAAGCTAACCTCCTTTAGCTAACCACTAAAACCAACAGTGCTACAAAGGCTCTTCTTTTTGGAAGGTTGAAAATAGCCGAGCCACGAGCAGATTTTGGGTTGTGAATTAACTAGACGTTCTTTTCTTCCAGACACTTGCTGCAACATAGTGCTGCTCAGTCCATGACACAGAACTTGCTACTCATGCCTCAGAACTGTTTTGCTATTTAAAGCCTCCCTTACAGTCTATGCAAGTCTGCAGACACTATGTTATTTCTCTATTTTTGGGCTTTTTGTTACTGTAGTGAGGTTACGTCCATACCTGTCCTCCATCTCCACTTCCTTGAGAAACAGATTTCACAGTAATGACAAAAACTGATGTTCAGAACACATTCTCATCTCACATTTCTGTTGACTGATTCACGGGTTTAAAACCACAAGGAACCATTTTTTGATCAAAAAGATGTCATACTGGAAATTAGATTTGTTTAGTGACATAGCATGACATTGGTAAGGGCATAGTTACACTCCAAGATAAGTAAGAGGTTCTTACAAGAAGGTAGCAACCAACAGCTTTCTTTTCTGCTAAAGACCAGACCAGCAAAAAGTGTCTTAAAGCTGGATAACAGATTATTATAGATATTAGGGGTACCAGACCTCCAGTAGAGGTCTTCAAGAACAGATTTAAAAACACGTTACGAAAGTTTCAAGGCATGGTCATTCCTGTAACAGAAAATAACGGTCCAGCCTTGTGAGGTGCCTGAGAGACCCACATTTTCATCATTCCACAGGATAAAACTTCTGTGTGGAATTAGAGGATGAAGTTTGGAGCCCATAAGCACAATTACAGCTTGCTGTCTTTTTTTTTTTTTTTTTAAATATTTAACACTAAAAGATCCTAAAGAAAAGTTACCCTCTCCTGAGCTGGACAGAAGTGTCCTGAGGGAGGAAAATTCAGTGTCACAGCCCCCATCCTGCACACCACTGCCTGTTTTGAATTGATGGCATATAGTGCTCACACATATCACAGATTATCACATGCTCAAGACAGTAAACACAAAGCCAGATATATTTAAAGTCTTAACTGATGAAGGAAACATGAACCATAACACTGAAATTATAATTGAGCTCTCTGAGAATGACATTAGAGCTCCAGTCACGTAACAATCACTACAAATGGACAAATTCCTTTCATACTTCAGCATTTCATTAAAAGCACAGTAAATTTAAACAGACTATCTCCTGCTCAACTCATAGTAGCAAAACAACAATGCACAAGTAAAGTCACTATTAGAAGACAATGATCCAATACACACAAAAATTCTCAATCTCTTGTTCATATTTTAAAGACTGATTGTCAGTTTTTCAATAGTAGCAGAATTAATGACACTGACTGCCAAAACTTGACTCAAATTCAGCTGACAGTGTAATAGATTTACAGTGACAGAATTGCAGTTTTCACTGAGGAAACAGGAATAAAATGCAAAATAGTGTGGTAAAAACAAAAGCCAAGAAAGCATATGCATCTAAGAACACTGGAAGTTCTTTAATTTATTTACATAGGGATAATTTGAATTAGGTATTTTTTCTTAGTGCTGCAAAAAGCACGTTCTTCAAATCAGAACTCAAGCAGACGAGAGGGATGCTATTAAATAATAGCCCTCTGCAAACAACTGTAACCCAAATGCTTGAGAGTCTCATATTCATTATGTGACAGCTCTCAAATTAGGTAAGCATGTATGTGTAACTGTAGAAAGAGTGACAGAGTATATACATTCTATACTCTGTGAACATGCAGAGTCTTCTCAATTCAACAGTCAGCACGGACATATATTAGCCCCAACAACAAATATGACGGAATCAGTCATAGGTCTTATTGAGGTTAGGGAGTATGATAAATTCTCTGTTTTTTCTTTAATTTTTGAAAGTGCTCTTTTCATAAAAGACAAAATGTCTGGGGAAAAAAAAAAAGCAATAGCGGCACTTCACTTTTGGACAAAGATGTGAAAGTATTGGATTCTGGCTAGGAAAAAAGAGAAGAAGAAACAGAATTGACTGAAAATGGTCAAAACAACTGTTCTTATTTCAAACAAAGGGTTGCAGCCCTGAGCAGCTCACAGAGCAGAGGGCTGCCCTAACAGCCAGGCTATAAACCAGACCCATTGCTCTGTTTTCTAACTATCAACACAACCCAGAAAACCTGGATTTTCATATCTTTAACTGCACCAGATCTGTTTCTAACTAAACTCTGGTTATAGTGGAGTTTTGCATCATATTTTAGCTAAAAAAAAAATCTTTGTTGACGTTCTTCTGCAGCAAAAGGTTTGCATTCACCCAAGAGTGGACTATACCAGTTAGCCCAGTACGGCAGCTTTAAAAATATTCACGGGCCATTAGTGGCCAGAAAAGGGCCCTAAATCACCTCAATTCTCCCTGATAGCCTCAGAATACTATTCTTAAGACAAGAAGTAAATTTGCAGGTAGTATAAAATTGCAAATATATCACTTTTAGAAAAGCTACATAGGGAAAAACAACCTCTTTGAAAAAAAAAATCTTATTAAACAATATCCAACACGAGACATCCTGAGTGCATGGTATAGCTGGTGTATAAAATGATAATTAAACACCAACAACAAACTTGAAGGAAATAAATAAGATCTATTAATACGAAATTCACATGGTATCTACTCAAATTAGGACTGAAACAGTCTGGTACACCCAAGGGAAAGTATCTTTATCTGAAACTTTCTTTTAATGATGAAGTTAAAAGTGAAAATGTATGTCTGAAGTTCCAGTTTACTGTACTGTATTCCCTGAGGGCATTGGCTTTTTTAAACAAAGGAAAGGCATCCAAACCCTAAAGCAGAAGGTCACAGAGCAGGGTGGCAGGCTGCAGAGCTTGCTCTCCCTACTTGGCCAACAGTAAACTCTCTTCCAAGAAGGTTCAGTGGGAGTTCAGATCCTACCAACATAACAAACAGTCATATGCAAGGAAACCTGGGGGTGAAAGGGATGCTTAGTTTACAAATGCAGGAAATGTCTCATCTACTGCTCTCACAACAGACAATTTTAATTACCATATTTAAAAATTGAACATTTTTAGCAACACTTTCAGAATCACGTGAGCATTTCTGACAGCCAGAACGAGCTTAAAAAGCCATAGCACTATTTTTAGCTTTAAAAATCAGCACTTTCATAAATATTCCCAAACCAATTAGTCTGTGTTACAAAGTAAAGGTGTTTACCTTTAGTTACAGCAACAAATGCAACAGCTGACATTGCATAGAGAAGACGATCCCCAAGACCATGTAGCTCAAGGAACACACATAAAGGCTCTCTTTCATTCAGTAATAATATAACCAAGCACAGGTTAAAATATGATAACCCTATTTGAGCAAAGTTATAAGTATCTTGACGTAATGTCCAACAGCTAGATACAGAGCTGTTTTCCAAGTTCTGGCCAGTTGTACATGATTGTGCCTCAGAAAGGCTTCTCCACAGCTCGCTTTAGTCAGTTGGGACAAAACATAAGCTGTGTGTGGTTTTGTGTCTCAGAAACAACTGAGAAACTTCATTTTACAACAATAACCAGCATCCTTCATTACAATACTCCTGCCACCCCCAGACTGTAAAAACAAGAATGCAAACTACAAGTTTTAAAACGTTTTAAACTCAAAATCGGTATTTAGATCCCCCCATTTGGCTTTAAATCCACAATGAGCGTAACCAAAGCTGTGGCCCTAAAGCCCTACATTAGGAAAGTAGTTATTTTATCTTTCTTGCTTAGAAAGCACAGAGTCAGGCTATCTCAAGGCCAGGGAACACTCTTGACAAGTGAAATATGTAACAAACTATCAGTTAGCAGAAACCTGTTCTTAAAATGCCTTTGCGGACAAAAAAAATTTATAACTGGAAAAAAGCATTAAATATCAGAGGCTTTGAATCGGTTAAACATTACATGTTGTAAAATACCAATTTCCCATGATGAAAACAAAGATGGTGTCAATATCTGTGTTTCACCTGCTTAGCTAACCTTTCATTACAATGCTAATACCAGCCTATCCTCCTGTCCACACAGCTTTATGTAACACCCCAAACCACTTCCTGATCCTGAAATATATTTCAGAATGGTTTAGTATTGCAAAAGCATGCATAATAATGCCTCAAAAAATTTCCAGATTAATTTTGTTATTTTAACATATAACTTTCCTTTTTGCTGTCTACATAAGCGTAACGAAGTATCAAACATCCTTTTAAAACCAATAAATAATTGAAAAATTAAGTTGCTTAGTGTGCTGATAAACATCACTGAGCTTGTCCAGAAGAGACGACGTTGATCAACAGACGTGCAAGCTGTCATACTTAAGAGTATTTATAACCACAACTAATTTATCTGAATTAAAAAATTCCTAACCATCTAGCATTCCCACAGTGTAACTATCACCAATATATCAAGAATGGAAACCAATGCAAAGCAAGCTAATAAAATGCTGTTAAACTGAAGGAAAAAATATTAGCGTTTGGTACTGCATATTTCTTACTTTTCCAGTGATCTGCTTGATTTAAATCACTCTGCCTCCATAAACATGTTAAGTATTTTTAAACAGCTTACAATACTTCCATTTCACTTACTGATTAAACTACATCATCCTCTCAACTATTCAGAATTACATGCATTTGAAATGGGTAATTGATGCAATTGTGCAGTATCTACAAATGTAATTAATTACTTACTAAAGATTTTTAGGCAGGCAACAAATATGAAATTAAGAATCATACAGCTTCTTTTAATACTGTCAATTGAAACGTATTCTACTGGACTGGTAAAAGGTATTTTTCAACATAAGAACAGCTCTACATCTTCAGACATTTTTAGTAACTCGCATGTGGATTCATGTTTAATTAGTACAACACAAAGAAAAGCCACTATAGTATGCCTTTTAGCAATTACATGAAAGTTTCAGGAGCAACATTTTCCCTCTCAGCTACCAATGGATTTCTTGAATACTGTAGTGAGCTCTGGTCCTGGCCCTTAAAAAGATATTTTAAACCAAGGGCATAAATAGACAATCTCCTGGGATTCAATCTGGAGCAAGAAATTATTCCCCCAAATTGTTTGCTAACAACTCTCTGCTGAGGGTTATCATCACAGCTGTACTCTACTGGTGGATTACACACACTGTGGTGGTCTTCAATGCAGAAATCAAGCCAGTTGAAACCTCCTTCCCCAGCAAGTCCAACTACTCTAGCTGACTTTGTGCTGAAGCAGATTAGGAGCAACTGTATAATATGTGCAGTTCAACTGCAGTACTCAGTATCATCGTGAAAAGTGGGACAGGAACACCTTATGCACACATGTATCTTTCCAAAGATACGGCTTAAGCTCAGTGGTCAACAACTTCTGTCAAAAGAACACGAGGGCAAATTCTCAATAGTAAACAGGGCGCTCTCACGCCAACAAGCTAGGGAGAAGAGTACATCATGGGGTTAAGCACAGGAGTCAATGTCTTCTACCCAGTAGTAATTACGAATTAATTACTGCTAATTAATTATTAGATAGAAGACATTAGAAGACATGACTAGGAATTACTACTAGTGCAAAGACAGCAGGTACCTTGAAGGCCCTATCTTCTACATTGGCAAGATATTGTTAATACCAAACACAGCTCCCAGGGAGCACAGGAGTCAGCAGGAACCAAAACCAGAGGAGCCTTAGTTCTTCAGGGACACAAGCTATGCCAATCAGTTTCTCACCTCTTAAATCTCACTGAGCTCTTCTGGAAATGTTCAGCCTCTACATGTAAAACAGACCCTGCCAATATCAACCTTCAAAATATTCTCCCTAG
Source organism: Limosa lapponica baueri (assembly GCA_002844005.1). Taxonomy (NCBI): domain Eukaryota; kingdom Metazoa; phylum Chordata; class Aves; order Charadriiformes; family Scolopacidae; genus Limosa; species Limosa lapponica. The sequence continues at coordinate 452,942 of KZ505661.1, forward strand.
CCCTTCCTGTTCTACCTACTCCTAATTTGTTTCCAGTCTTAACCATTCAGAAATTCTAGCTGAGGAGTATTCTCTACGTGGAAACAGCAATGCCCTGTTTCTTGAAGTCCTACACAAACAGTAAATTCTTTATTTTTAAGAGCAGCAGTGATTGGCTTAGGCCTGGAGATCAAAATTGTTACACATAATTTTGGTCATGACAGTCTCCAAGAGTCTTCAGCTGAAAAACTTCTCTAACACTGAGAAAAAAAAAAAATAAAAAAAATTCAAATTTCCACTAGTTGTAACAGTACTGGAGTTCACACCTTTTTTGGCAGTTCTTTTGCATGCGTGTAGGGAAGGAAGAGGTGCAGCTTGAGTGCCTAAGTACTTCCCTTTGTGAAGGGCTCAGAGGAAAAGAAAAATGGAAAAATTGCCTCAGTTAAAAAGACTCCCGAAGTAGCTTTCCTGCACATAAAACTCTGGACTTAAACCCAACGTTTTAAGAATTTCCAGGGTGAGGTGTGAGCAAGGTCTTTTCCAAAGCAGTAGGAAAGCTGCTTTTAAAGCACTGATAGCATATTGATAAATATTTGGATTTAGCACCTCCACTGGCCAAGAACCAATTTTTTAAGTGAAAGGAAGTGTTTCAGTAGTGGAGGGGGGGAAAAAAGGAAAAAAACAACCCAAAAAACCAAAAACCATGACCTACACACACACCCCAACAACAACCAAGAACTACTGGAAACATAAGTAACATGGTAAGTTTCGCAACTTTTAGGAGCTGTCACTATTGGAACAATTACTGCAAGGATGGGGTAACCGGCCAGCAATACTATCACTGGCACCTTTAAAACAGAGGATAAGTTTATTAGCCTTCTCCCCCATTTATCACGCTGTTTTTAATTGCCTAATTTGATCAGGTAGGCATTCAAACATACATGTGCTACTGAATGCTTCTAGAGGGGTTTTCATGACGGAAAACACATTAGGATTCTACAGGGTGTACAGAATTTTAGAAAATGAACCTCTATTTTCTACCATTAGAAAACACAGGCGTCTGTCCTGTATCAGATAAAGATTAGTTTACCAATACCTGCAGAAAGAGGTCAAGGCAAGGTATTGCTCTTTTCCTAATGAAAATGACATTAACATGAAAAAGTAGCAGCAAAATTAGGTAGAGAACGCTACTGACTTAAATACCCCTCTACTGTTTCTGAGTGTGTCTACACAGTCCTTTGAAGACATACAGGGGCTCTCTGCCTGCACCACAAGCCGAATGGACACTACAAAGCAGTATCAGAAGGTCAGTGTGTCTGAGCAAGTATTATTTGCATCTCAGCAAGATTATCAGAGCTCATCCATGCTAAGAGCATTTAAAAAGATTCTGGCTAACCTGAAGCAAGGCGACTCTTGTGCCTAGGTTTTAGAGGTCATGCAGCTAAATCCTGAGATTATGCTAGGATATTAATATTCATATTTTATTTACCTTTTAGTGTTTCAATTATATTTTAAGGACTATTGCTAAATTTACTGTCAAGAAATCCATGGGTGATCTTTTATTTACAAAGAACACTTACCAGTGCTCTCAGCAATGCAAGGCAGTGAAGAAGCAGGTGTTTCCAAGCTAAAATTTCTGTATCATCCACTTGGAGACAAAAAAAACCGTGTTCAAAGAAAATGCACAACCTCTGGACATTTGAGTTACTATATAAATTATTTGTAAGCATTTCCATGGCAAGACGTATCATTTAAAAACTGCACTGTCATTAGCTCTACAAATGCACACTTATCCTTTCTCTTGGTTGGAAACTGCTGTTAGGCAATTAAAATTGCAAAAATAGGAAAGAAATTGATATTTCTACAAGAAAATCCACCAAATTTTCTCAGATCAAGAGAACATCAGCCTTACATTCCCTAGCTTGGCTCACTTTTTTAAGCCTCCCAAGATCTTTAATTGACGGTACCTTTTACATTAGATTTGCAAACTACAAATCTGCATTTTGACTTCTTATTTATGCGAAAAGGAACAATTATACATTACATCAAGATAATTTCTTCGTGAAAGTATTACTTTGTGAACATCTAAGTCTTATCTAGACAGTCTTATGTATGATGCCACATCACCATTTGCCCCAAAAAAAGCATTCAGATTTTATTCACACCACTTAAAAACACTAATTCTGAACACCTAAAAAAAAGCAACATAATTCCCCCAAACCCACACATTAATGCACAATACAGAAAACAAATTTTAAAAAAATCCACTTTACAAATGTATTTGCAGTACCAAATAAAAACTTTCTGCTTTGCAATGACAGCAGCAGTGAACAACAATGGTTTCCAAAATTTAAAACCACACCCATTTTCAGGGTTAAAAAAGGGACTTCACTAAAGATTGTATTTGTTATTTTGCTGCAAATTCTCTTTAAGAATGGAGCGTATAACATGATGCCTTAAACAAGCTAAGTTGGTCAACAGGAATCCATAGTTCTGATGATTCTGTAACAGCAAGGAAAACCAAATTGTTACCATCCTTTGGTCAGCTAAGCACCGGTCACAGCCTGTGAGAGCCAACATTAAACTTTGTCTTCGATCAGAAATCTCAATTCATTGCTTTGGAAATTAAACAGTCACATCAGTAAGGTGCTGTAATGATATAAGAATGCTCTTTATCTCGCTTTACAAGTCACTGTCATAGCCATATTTAAGTCAAGACAACAGTCGCTGCAGTAACCAACACCAGATGAAACTTTGAAAAAGATACAGCTGATCACATTGCCTTCATCTTCTCAGATATGCCTTTTTGTAACACGCCACTAACCATGATAGCCTGAGGTATTCCCAGTACCAGTAATCAGTGGATCACACTCACAACCAAAGAGCACCTCGAATCAGGCCCACCGTGCCCACCTCTCCTCCCAGCAGACAGAGCTGTGCTGTGGGACACGAGGCCTGGCCGAGGCACCGTGCTGTCCCTCCTGAGCTGGGTTTGCCACTTGCAGTGTATTGCATTATGTTTTCCTCAGTGTACAACATGTTAGTAATTGCTAGTTATGTTACTACTATTCCTCATATGGGATTATCATAGTGAAGCAACAGCACTGATTAATCAATTAGCATGGATTCATTAGAGAACAGATGAAAGATAGGGCAATGTAATTGTGTTTACTGAACAATGGATGACAGTGTGCTTAAAGCTCAGGATTTCTAATAATAGACAGCCACCTAGCATGATATATACATAACATTCTGAATATTTAGAACATTCTGACTGCAGAACTAGAGAGACAGCAATCAGAATGTGACTGTGTGTGCAAGTAAAGCTGGAGCCCAAAGAATGCGTAGAGGGGAGAGAGCACAAGACAGATGGTGCAGTCAGATGAATATTTTAGCTTTGACTAAATCTTCATAGAACAGCTACATCATTTCCTATAGTCCAGTATGCACAGGCAAGTCTGCACAATACAGTGGCCAACAGTATAAACAGTCAAAAAAAAGTGTCACAGAAACATTATTAACCAAGCCACGTTAAGCAGATGAACATGAGAAAACCAGCCTGCTTTTCTAATTAAACACCAACAGAGCCCACTCTCCATGAAATAAACAGAAGCACATAGAGTAACTTAAAGGCTTTTTCTCCAGATGTCTGGGGTGCACATCCTTCAGTGCTTGCCCTTATCAAAGGCTGAACACTGAATTGACATCAGCAATTAAAGAACACAAATACCAAACTCACAGACACATCCCAAGTTTCAATATATGATCCCTTTTAGGTACTAATGCAATAGCCAAAGACCCCTTCTCCTATCTAATAGTTGTATACAGACTAGCCAGTAATGCATACGGATATCAAGAGATGAGACAAGAATTAGTTTCTTGAAAATATGGTGCAGTCAAGAGGTATTGAAATATAGCTTCTGTTGCACTCTGAAAGGATGAAGGCTAAACAAGAATGTAAAAGGTTAGGGAGTAAATGCTTTGCTAAAAAGCTGAGGTAGAAAACATGCCCACTCTACTCCATGAAATCAGAAATCTTCACATAAATCAACGATCAGGGTCCCATGAGAGATCCAATTTATAGCATGACAAGCACTTGAATGTTCTCAGAGACCCACTCATCCAGTGTTTTCCCAAGACGCTTCCACAACGTGCCAGGGAGCCACAGTTTGTGATTAGTGTAGAGCTTCCTCAGCTTGGAATGCAAGCCCTTAAACACAAGGTACTAAAAATTACATTGCCTGTTTAGATTAAAGGCACTTTCATTCCTGCTGGGAGTTAAGTATTCCCCCTTAACTTTGTGGGCTGCAAATTTATTTACTTTTCAGAAGATTCAGGCATTGAGTTAATGAAAGACTTATCAGCTTGCTTCAGTCCAAGTAGCTTATTACTTCATCCTGCAGACAACTAATATTTAACAATTTTCTCTGTACTTTAAAATATGTTAATTTCTCAAAAATTTTATATATATATATATATAAAAGCGCATGTGTGTATATATATACGTATATAAATGTTGCAGGTGAAGTTCTTCCAAAATCATATCTGGAGGTCTCAAAATGCATCTCAATACACGAAGGAATTACTTCCCTTAGAAATCCTACTCTTTCTCTGGCTCTGGGCATTCTCCAAATCAAATTGCCAACCTTCATTCTCAACAAAACCTCCCCAACACTGTGAGGAGGGAGCCGTGATGATTGCCTAGGAAAAAAACAACACAAATCAGTCTTGCCAGGCCTCTCTCTTTGACAGGTAAACCCCAGACTAGAGATGCTCCTAAATTTCTCTGTTGGCATATTTTAAACCTAAGAAAGAACTTGTCAGAAAAAAACCCAGACCATCAGTCTTGAAGATGTTTCTAAGAGACCATGAGAACCTCTTAACCTAGACTGCGTCAAACAAGTGAATAAGGGTTAAAATGTTGTCTGAATCTCTTCAAGGAATTGAGAGTTGCCTGCATCCAAATGGAAGAAAACACACTGCCCTACACAAAGCCCTTGATCTTGATCCCAATACTCAATGGAAATTAAGGCAACTGTGCAGCATTTTAATTCTATGCAACTGTATACAAAGCCTTATTTTAGGACCTGAAATTACAGACACACTGTTACGCTGAATTTATGAGTGGATATTATTAATAAATCTGAGTTGACTCCTGTGAGCCAAGACATTACCATCACTGGCTTATCTTAAACCTAGCAGGCAATTTAAACTAGAGACGGATCACCTGAGAGTATATTGTTATTTCCAACAAATCCTTATGAATCATAATGGTATTTCCAACATCTCCTAGGATTTTTAAAAGTCATCAGAAAATAACCTTTCATAAAATGATCTGGTTTCATGTTAATTATTAACTACATCTTGAAATAACAGCACTGGTTAGTAAACAATTTGACAGCAATAAAAATTGCACTGGAAGAAAACAGGATTTATCACATGGTTGAAAAAGTGGGGTGAACAAAATATCTTATGCAAAGATGTATCAGTATATTCACTGGGAATAAAACAGTACAGCAATTATAAAGACATCCAGATGAATTAAGCTCAGGATATTATAATGAGCATTGTTTACCTACTGATGAGATTACGAGGGGGAGAATCTTACACAGTTAGAACTCTCACAACTGTGATTGTTTTTTAATCATTTAAAGAAAATAAGCAAAGGAAATCACACGGGTAACTTCATTTTCACACTAGTAAGTTACATTTATCAATAGGAATTGCTTTTTTAAGGTTACAGGTGGACTTAATTGCACTATAGTTGTTGACTAATAGCAGCATCTTTAATTGCAAGAACAAAGGTCAGAGAACACATTGCTGTTGCTTAGGTGAGCACGACAGGCGACACAAACAAATGAGTAATTCTCTAAAAGACAGAAACGAGTGCGAGTCATCAATTCTCCTATTCCTTGCACGTGTTCCTGGACAAACATGCCTGTTTCAATGCAATGCCTGTTTCTTTGCTTTTAAGAAAAACAGGAGAAAAGCGTGCCATGAGAATAGTTGGTAACAAAGTGGTCTTCCAGTAGAAATTCCCAATTTTTGTTCATTCCTATTTTAAAATAAACATTCTCACTTATATCAATGATTTCCTAGAAACAAAATATCCCAGACGCATGTTTAGCATGTAAGTGTTTGCCACAAAGTGGAAGGAAATAGCTAATCTATCTCCTTACGTGCCTTTACATAGCTCCATCATTGCCTAACCTCTCCACAGGAGATGCTCAAGCTGGTTTCAGATATGCAGAGAAACTACACGCTGGGACAAAAGAGCTCCCTTGTTTTCTCAGAGTTCAGAAACCAAAAGTAAGGCACCAAATAGGCAAGTAAATCAAGTCCCAATCTACTTTCAGTACATATCAGCTCAATACGTAACTACTACTTCCTTGCGCAGTTAGGTCTTGTCCAAGGCAAATCACATCAGAGCACTCCAGCAAGTTCCAAAATACTCTATACAATAATTAACCCAGTGAGACACAAGGATGTTGCTCATGTTTGCAGATATGCAGCTTTCATTTCAGTATTCTATTCAGTTCTGAATATTTTTAGAAACATTTTTAGTAGATATGAAAGGCAATGTTTTCCTTCTTTTTAGGCTAAGTAACTCAAAATTTATGCACTCTTTTAATACTCAGAAGATGTTTGATCATGTTCAGCAAGACTGAAAAACTGAAAGATTTGCTTTACAAACTTCTAGCTTCAGCTGCACCACTATCTCCAAGGCTGCCATCTTATTACGATTCACTAAATGGAAGTATCCAATTAGCATCATACTACGTAACTGCCTTGGACTGAGCTGTTTGCTCTTTGTTATTTATTTGACTCACTTTGTCTCCAACAACAGTATGAAACAGAAGAAGGTGAAGCAAACTGTAGTGAAAAGCTGTTTCATGAGCTGCCCCAGATGCAACATAGAGGAAGCGGTCTTGGAAATAACGTGGCTAACAGATCTGCTTTACATGTAAAGCAGAAGTAGCCTATTGAAAAAAGAAAAAAAGAGAAAACAAAAAGTCTTACTGCAAATAACAGGACCATCCAAACCTCTCCCCTAACTTTTAGGACACATCTCTCCTGCAGCTCTTCCCTCCCGAACTGCAAACTACCTTTTTCAGATTTCCTCATTTTTACAGTTTTGCATTTTTTACGGCTATCTGTGAGGTCAGTTAAGACTCTGCTTGTAGAGCAAGTAAGGAATGTGACAAATGCCCAAAGGAGTGACAAGGTTCCGTATATCCGAGTACTTTATGATACTTCTGAGCTATGGCATGTGAAATTAGATTAATTTAAACACTAGTATTTCCTTAACTCACAATTTCCTTTATTTTTTAAAGAAATGTGCTGTCCTGGTTTCAGCTGAGAGAGTTAATTTTTTTTCCAGTACTTGCTGTGTTTTCAGATTTGGTATTAAAGGAATATCAATAATGCATATTGTTTTAGTTGTTGCTAAGTGATATTTGTACTAGTCAAGGACTTTTTTCAGTTTCCCATCGAAGCTGAGGAGGAGCACAGACAGAAGAACAGAATGGTCAGTGGAATATTCCATACCATAGGCATCATGCTCAGTATATAAATGGGGGTTAGCCGGGGTTGGAGGGGGTGGGGTGGAAATCCACGATCTCTGCTCAGGTGGCACTGGGCAATGGATTCACCAGGTGGTGAGAGTGACTTGTGTCTTGTATATTCTTATCTATTGTATATTAAACTGTCTTTATCTCAAACCACAAGGGGTGGGGGGGGAAGGGGAGGGCGGGGAACAGGGGGAGAACAGGAATCTGTGTGGTCGTAGTTGCTGGCTGGCGTTAAATCACGATGCGTTGACAGAAAATTTGAGTGACCTTAACACTAAGTTAAGAAAGTTTTTGTGTATGTGAGTTATTTAAGTTTTAAAACTTAAGTATAATATGCTTAGATACCAAGCACAGTACAGTTTTGTTTACCAGTTAAATATTTCAAATATTATTACTTATGAATAAACCCAACGTGAATTATCCAGCTCTGATTATAATTAGAAATACTCCACTACCATAAGTTCTGGAAGACCAGCAGCCTGTTAGGGGCAAGGGGTTGGGTTGTTTTTTGTAGGGTCTTTTTTTCTTTGTCTGATTTTTTAAGAAAACAAGATTACTTATGTGAAGTTTGCTGAAATTTATTATTTAGAAAAGCAAATTTATAAAATATTTTGTACAGCGAGGTTTCTTATACTATCACATAGAAAAGCAAAGCTTTCTCTGAAGACTTTACAATTGCATTATAAAAATCCAAAGCTGCTAGACTTTGCTTGCATCTTTCTTATATTGAGCACTACTAATCTGCATATTTAATGGCTTCAAATCACTGTAATGTGTTCTAAGTACTCAAAAGTAAGGACATTATCCTTTCTTCTAGAAAGAAAAGGTAGAAGGAAATAGCTTCAATGAGTTACTTTATGAAAGAAAGAACAAGGCAGAATTCCTAAAGAAAGGCCTCTCATTCAGAGATGAACTTTATCAAATTCAAAAGCAACCGAAGGAAGCATTCACTGATTTCTTCTGAGATAGGGCTTAATAGTCTGGGACCCCCGAAACATGGAACATCCTGCAGGCACAAGTAATACATCCTAGACAAAAGTAGCTCCCACTACAAAAGAGGATCATGAAGGGAATGGCATTTTTTCAAGTATCTATGCGTAATTTCATGCTGGGCTTTAAATTTCAACAAAAAAATCACAGTGAATTGGGCTTAATATTTTAATCAGTACTGGATTCATGAAACAAAACACTGGAATAACAGGATAATACTGATCCGTGTTGCTAAACCAATGTGCTGCTGCATTTTAAGCTACTCAGAGCTTCTCTAATATGCACTCACTCCTGTACAACGGTAATAGAGGGATCAAGCCTGGAGATCACAAATACCTGAGTTCAGCCTGGGGAGCTGAACTCCAACTCAAAAAACAGTCTGAACTGTTCGTTCTCCTCAAGTGTGAACTGCCTACAGCACAGTGTTGCAAGCACAAAAGGAGTCCGGGTTCTAAGAGGAACAGAGATGGAGGAACAGAGATGAGGCTTTCCATCTGCTACATCCTTTCCTAGCAAATAGCCCTTTCCTGTTTAAATGGTTGTAAGTTTCAACAGCAACAAGTTTAGTCAGCAAACTTCGACTGGAACTTAAATGGGAACCTAATATCAGCTTCAGGGATAATTACACTTGATCTGAACTGAAAATTTGTTTCCTTCCTTTGTGCAAGAATGCCCATGGCTGTATCGAATTCCCACAGCTACAAGCACCATCAAGTCCGGAAAACACAAATGCAAGGATCCAGGGAGCTGAACGCAAACTGAAATAAAGTTTGAACGGTTTTCCACACCCCCCCAAGCCCGAACCGCCTTACATCTTTGTAAAAATCAAACAGGAACTGTTTACCATAAGAAAGCAAATATTATTTCTGTTGTTATGGCTATTTGGACATCCGATAGCCTCAGGCAACCCAAGGGGGCCCCAACAATAACAGCTCAACTTAAAAGTCAAAGGGCAGGTACCTTTGAAGTGAGAGATGACACAGAAACAGTAGTAGACCTTGCAGTTTGGTCTGATGGAAAGAACCTGAATGCTTCAGAGTATATTTCATTCATCCTCACAACCCTCTTGAAGGCAGAACAGGCACATTTGATCACTGATTATGCAAAATGCTAGAAAACTTAACAGCAAAACGCTCTTCCCACAAACCCCTCCTCTAAGGAAAAGGCTGTCAGCAATCCCATTCAGAAGGGTTCAGGGCTCTGGCAAATGGCACTGAGGAATGATTCTTGTCAGGTTCTCGACTAGCTTCCAGAGAGGGCAGAAGTTGTTAATATTTTCAGAACTATTTTTTTTTTAATAATTCTCCAGTAAACATGAGTGACAGAGAACTTTGTCAAAGAAAACATTACCTGTCTCTAGTAAGAGGATCCTTTTATTCTTTAGCATCCAGGTTGAACAGGCATAGAAGTTTTAAGATATCAGTACATCAAGGCTACTGCTTATGAGCCTGTTCAAACTAGTGGAAAGTACAGCACTGCATTTCCAGTTCTGCGTTTGGCTTGATTTTTAGAGCTCTACAACACAACTCAGAACACAGGTGAAGCACTGACTTGAAAATAAATGCTGGGTTCTAGAAGTAAGCACTTTCAAGTTGGATTAACAATGGGAGTGGAAGCCCACAGCTGGGTCTCCTGGGTCTTAACTTACATTCTGCAGTGGTGGAGATACTTCTTGGCACAGGAAAAAGAAAACAATTACCTTTCTGCTGGGAAAGGGGAATACAAGCCACTACTGCATAGGTAAGGCTGCGATCTCAGGAAAGGACCTCGCTCTGCCACTTTGGAGAAATGATGCTTTTTTGTGCAGTTGCTGCTTCTCACCAGTAAGGAGAGGTGCATAAATTCATACAAAAGGCTTCTATAGGGGTGTAAAAGCTGTTACATGTTACATGTTTTCAAAGGTGGTCTAGGGACAAAGACTTGTCATTCCCCTTTAAATCAAAGATAAATAGTAAATGTGCACCCAAGAACTGTAACAGTGAGAGAATATTTGCCACTGGTATTTTCTATTTTATTGCTGTAGACAATAGCTTCTGTGGTCAACAAATGTGGCCAACAGACCTCTGAATTCCTTGACTACTTTTACAACTTCATAAACAGTAACTGTGAAGATCTAGCTCACTGCCTTCATTGGAAAATTTTGGGGAGTCCACAAACAAAAAAAAGAGCAAAGTTATAAACCATACTACTGATCATAAATTGGTTGGCATTTCTGACACTGGCAGAGACAATGATGACTTTTTTTTGTTAGCGAAAGGACAGAAAATTCTTGGGTTTTTTGTTTTTTCATAGAGATAAAACTGAAACGTACCAAGGACTGCTGCGGCTTTTCCTCCTGGATTCACTTCAGATTTATTTATGGCAGGGCTTTCTACCTTTATCTGCAAATGTCACAATTGAGCTAGTGACTTTATATAGTTTCTTGGTTTAATAACTATGGTAGATATAGCACATGTTCTGCCTCTGCCCCTCTCTGAAAATAAACAAAACTAATCAGGTCTAAAAACTAGTTTATATCTCACTGTTCATAGCAAATAGAGGGAGTTGGGCACAGATAACCTAATTTTCACCTGTTTCTGCTTACTGGATATACACTAACTCAATTTAGATTGATCGGCTAATGTTTGCAGACTTACTACAGTGGCACAAGGGTACTACATCCATTCAGCTTATTTTTAAAAAAAGACAAACCAAGATGAAATGTTGTTTGTGCTCCTTTTTAATTTTATTTTAGCTCTTTGTTTATCTCTTCACTTCAAAGCACTTCCAATATGAGGCACAGTTTCAGTGTGACAACTTTGTAAAATTAAAATAGAAAAAATGTGCCAGCATCAATCTGCTTTACATTGGAAAGCACAACAGCCTTGAGACAGAAATGACGACTTATGAGAGCAAGCTATAATGAACCCAGAAGTGCTATCTGCAGTAGGAAAAATATATTAGACTGGAGGCTGAACACTCCTGACACAATTTGTCTTCCTCAATAGGAGCCTTCTGTTGCCCAGTTGCAGTGTACAGTCAAGTCTGACTCCAAAAGCAAGGGAAAATTATCAATATGAAGCCCCACAATTCTGTTGGCTAGCATTTCTTATGTCACTTGAAGCTGCTTAAAGTCTAAATTCAAAAAAATGCAGCACAGAATAAAACTGACTCTGCAAGAGCCTTCCCCTGCCTGTGGCCTGCTACTGCTGGGGCAGGATAGAAGGATGGACTGAAGCTGCCCCAGCAGTGGGACCCCCGCAGGGCAGGGTGATCACCGCCCGCCTGGGAGCACTTGAGCCACCTCGCCCCCAGGAACGCAGAGAGAGACCAAGGGCGCAGTCCTGGAGAGCGGAAGCAGAGGCTGCCAGCAATCGCAAGGATGTGAGGCTGTCAGAAGGTCCCCATGCGGCAGGGCCACCCTGTCTCCCGTAACCCTCCATTCCTGGCAGGAAGGGGCAGGGGTGAGGCGGCTGCCCTGAGGCAGCAGAAAGGGCCCAGGACAGCTCCAAGCCTGACAACCCCATTCCCCAATTCAAAAAAGCCCAAATCTCATGGCAGGACAAGCACGTTACTAAATATTGTCCTACTTAAGAGGCAGATTAGAGAGGGTTAAGGGTCCGATCCCAGCCGTATCAGTAACAACCAGCGGTAGGTGCTGAGCCCATCTCAAATTTTGATGTTGCTGGAAAATAAATTTTATTCTCTAGTGAGATGTATTCTCAGACTCCTTTGCACAGACCTCCTTTCATTATCTGTGAACTGCAATATATTCATCTAGTTCCTGTTCTTCTCACAACAATCTAAGGCACAATCTCAATCCTCTTAAAATTCATTGTTAGCAAAGGGCACCACATGACCATATATATAGCATATATGCCAATAAGTGGGTAGCATTACTTTATATTGCTTTACAAAGACATGCTTTCCCACTAAAAAGAGCTTCTGGTAGGCTCAAAGCAGAGACATTTTTCTGTCTTCTGTTTGAAAAAATCTTTTCTTTAAGAGCTGGTGAATGCTATGAACTTGCTTCCTAACTTCAGTTTCTACCATTTTACTTAATACACATATATCAAAAGCCTAGATTGATTATTCTAACTACTTAAAAAGCAAAAGAACCAGGTTATAAATTGTCTATATCAAATCAAAGAGTATTTTCTCAATTGATTTTTGCAGTGCAAACTAAACAGTTTAGTTAGGGCCAACCAGCCCTAAATGTGCATGTTTCATCGTTACAGAACGAAATACTAGCAGCAGTGGAACAGAAAACTAGACTTGAAGTCATCTCAGCAATTAAGTAGGAAAAATAAAAGAGAAGTATTTCTGTGGCAGTGATCATCATAATCATATGAACATATAATAATATGTAATGGATTCTAAATATTGAAACATTTTAACAAAAAATAAATCACTGTAATCCTAGAATCTGCCTGCTAGGCCTGTGCTTAAAAGATAACCAGTATCAGACAGTATATAAAAGTAATTTTAACAGAGCTAACGTCAATAATTGGATGTTTTATATACTTGTAAAGTATTATAAATACACATAATTGGCAGCAGATTAATTTCCCTAAAGTGTTATAATCTGTTGGCATACTGCCACACTTTTAAAAAAAATTAATTTTATTTACAGGAGCATGCATCTGGTTCTAATGAACTAACTTTACCTGGTAATATCAGTGTTTGTATGATTGATGACATTAACACAATAGTGTCATCAACGTTCCTCTCAAAACAGCCATTTGAAAATGACAACTACATACAAACTAGACACTGAAAGGTAAAAAGGCAGAAAATCACAGCTGGGCATGAAGCCATCATTTGGTTCAGTGTTTTGTAAACCCAAGGATAGCTTTGTTTTTATTAACATGGTAATCCCTAATCTAAAAGTATTTCCACTGTTGACAATTTCTTGCTATGTTCAGAGGTGCTTTAAAGAGAAAAACATACACCAGAGATTCTCTTTTGTGTATTAACTTGACAATCAATTTGACCATAACACAGTATCCATCTCAAAGCCTCCTGGTTAGCAATATTTGGATCTAACTATGAACAGTGATCCAGACAGTTTCCCTTCTTCTCTTCTGCATGACAGGATGGAGTGTTCTGTCATGCTTAACAGGAAATCAAGGATCGACAGAATGGCTTGAAGACTGAGTTAAGTCTCCTATTTACAACTTTGTAGGGTAATTTCTAAGTAATAAAAATATTGTGTAAAAACTTTTCTAGCCCATTTTGACTGTCTCTACTCTTCAGAGCCTCCCTGCCAGGAACTTGAGGAGAACTTGTAATATAAACTTAATATAGTCTTTTGCATTTTTTTCACAAGGAGCAAACCTTTCTGATTCAGGCTACTCTTACCACTATACAGCAGAACACTTCAGTCATCAATATTTTCAGGATTGTTTTTGTAGAATATTCTTCCCTCAGATATACAAGATTACTGAATTCACTCTCTCAAATGGAAATCTGAGAGCATCCAAGGCGGCACATACTATGCGTGAAGGAAACGCAGACACGTTTATCCGTGTAGCGTATGTTAGCCACACTGGCCTCATAGCTGGTCTTTGCGCCACAGAATTCTCACCAATACTACTAAGAAAAAAACACATTTTTGCAGAAGCACATAGAAACTTCTGATGCCTAGGCAGCTACGGTGGATGCTTCACAGATTGGAGGAAAATGTTCCCTATGTTCTTTTAAACAAAAAATATGGTTAAGACACTAATTCTTTGGTTAAAGAAAATATCACTATAGGAACTTTTGAGAAACAAACAGATTTGTCGCTAACTGCAGCGTTTTGGAGACTTTATTTATTTATTTATTTTTAAGAAGAAACATCCATACTTTGGCCATGTTTTTTGAAACCATGTAAAGGGGATATCTTTCTTCCTGCTGATAAATAAATTTTTTTCTTCTTTGTGACTTGAAATCTATTTAATCTGTGGGGTTTTTGTTCCCTGGCCTCTTCTCCTTTCAACACACTTGCAACTTCTCATAGAAGCGTTTTATAAAATTCCCCTTGGAATATGCCTCTTCTGCATCAGAAACAGAATTCATTTGGGCTCTTACGGAAAGTGTGAAAAGATGAGGCGATGAAGAATAACTGGCCCTTGCTCAGTAGTGCTGCTGGCAGAACTTACTTTACCCCAAAACAACATATTTCTGTTTGATTCCCATTCTGCTGCTTAAAGGACAGAAAGATTTATGCAGATCATTAAAGAAAGGGAGGTGTGGGGGTGGAAGTGAACTCCAGATTTCAAGAGCCCTCACCGTATTTCTTAGATTGACATGAGGTCAGCTGAAAAGAAGGGGTTTCCTTTTGTTTCCATAAAGCTGACAGATATACCATGAAATTGATTGTACTTGGTAATTCCAAAAAAGCAGAAGAAAGGAAAAGGAGGAGGCCAATTTATCTCCACAGGTGTTAAATGTATAATCACCTCAGATGGACCACTATTAGCTCAATGGAGCAAGCATGCTACAAGAAACACAGCAGCTCTTTTATTTAAGGTCCAAGTTCACATCACTCTAAGCCAGCTGCAAAATAGACAACAGAGCAAATGCCAACACAGAGAGTAATTCTGCTAACTCTAAGATACCATGATATGCTCTCAGCCCAGTCATGTTACATGGTACAGTTCAAATACAGTAAATATGGAACTCTGAGTATCCTTTGGGACTGATGCAAAGAAGAAAGCTGTTTCACTTGAATTTTAGAGAGGAGCTTGAGAATCCATATGTTCTAATTGAAACTTACATTAAACCAAGGCATAAGTCAAGATGAATTGAAGGCAAAACTTATTGTTACTAGTAAATAGAAAAATAATTTTAAAAAGCACAAGCCACTACTCAACTTGATTGTCAAGAAAAATAAAATGAAAAATCTTACAGGAGCAATTGTTCCTATAAGATCTCTTGTAGGGGCCAGAGTTTGGGGGTTTGTTTTTTTTTCTCTTTTATGACAGTGCTTGGGACGTGTAAAACTTTGAACTGCAAATACCGCTCCTTAGGAACTGAAATACATCATAAGAACAACTGTGCCAGATCAGACCACGGGTATGTCCATCCTTGGGTGCTCAGGACCAGAACACCAGGGTGCCTCACAAACAGGTAATCATTGTCCCTCATAATACAGAGGAACACTGAAACCAATTTGCTCTTGCATTAACTTAGTTATTCTAGAGTCTAATCACTTCCTTTTTAACTGAAGATTTACTTATTTACTAAATTGTGTATTTATTAGGTTTTATTTATTTGAAGCTATTTCAGAGAAGTTCTACTGCCTGGGTTATGACAAAAGGTCATAGTAGACTCACAGGCCAGAAGAAGCCATTGCAATAACTGACAAAAATCAAAGCTGAGATGTTCATTCAAAATCTTCAATTTCACTGTATCACCATTACTGTTTTAGTCTATATTCACCCTGGTGTCAGTTTATTATTCCCAGCTCCAACATGTCAAACACCTGCAACACCAAAAGCACACAGAAGCACTAGAATATTCCTCCCTTCATTCCTGTCGTTATTGTAAGAAATTGTTTCATAGGTGTGGAGTAAATCAGGGCTTGTTCCCATAAAAAAACATGAATGTGCAAGTTTCAAAGAGCACTCCATTATTATTACAACTCGAAAACCTGTAAATCCAGATTAGCTGAAACACCAAGTACACAGGAGAACAACAAATGCCCGGATAAGGTCTCTCCAATGGGATGGGTAATTTAGTGTCTAAGGGGCTTCTCCTAAAAATAAAAAAAAAATTAAAAAAAAGGCACCTCCTTTGAGTGTGAATAACTATCAATCCTGTAAGAGAAACAAAGCCGCAGATAACACTTTCAGAGACACAGAAATACTAACCAGAACAAGAACAGAGTCTCATACATCATTGCACTGCAAGAAGACATATTTAAAAATCCAAAATGAGTTTTTTCCTAATGTCAGAGCAACATTTGGGTCTAAGTAAGCTTCAAAGATCCCTGCCATTTTTCCCAGTTGCCCACTGGATTCCTATGTTCATGGAAAATGTTATTTATTTAGTAGTAGGCATTTCAGTAGGACACTGACTGAGAACCCATTTTATTTTAGCTAAATGTTTCTAGAGCTTGACAGTAAATGATATGCATGAGCCATGTTGACTGTCATCTTCCACTTTTAATTTGACTGTCAGACATACAAGTAACTTGCTAATGTTTCATTCCAATTTCAGCGCCATGAGCCTGTTGCGTAAGCTGCCTGCTAAAAGCTGTTCCAGATGGAATGACAGTGTTTTGTAGGACCCCAAAGATGTAGCTTTAGAGATGAATACGTGTCAGCAGCATTGAAAGCATGACCTTTCCCCCCCCCTCTTTTTTTTTGTCAGCAGTTCTTATTTCCACCCTATAATTTTTCCACATTCTTTATAAGATAGGCCACGTGGGAAAAAGAAAGCGTTTAAGTCTCTCAGCCATCTTCCATCACCTGCAATCACATCTACCTGACTACACAAAGCAGAGGACAAAGGTTTATAAACAATCGGGTGTCTTCAAAATGACAGCCAAGGCCTGAAAATGAATTTTAAAAGTAAACAAAACCCAGCCCCCTACTAACATAAGTTCCAGAACGATGGAGAACTTTGATGGTTTTCATAAAAGATACTTTCTCTCATGAATAGTCAGTAAAATGCCTGCACTCCTCTCATTGGAAACAAGCTTTAGAAAAGCAACACATTAACAATGAATAACTTCTTTTACCGATTGTACCATTTCTACCGTTAATTTATATATATATTAATGTCATGGAACATTCATTATTAGCTCTTATTAAAATAAATCACAAAAAGTCTACTTATCCTTCTCAAATAAAAATATGTAAATTACACCCACTGCTCCTCTTAAACAATACAGGTAAAATAATACACTTTTTCTGAAATGCAGGTTGTGCAAAGAACACAAAGACGACTTTTTCCCACACGCACACGTACCTCTTTGCACCCTCAAAAGAGGAAATTACCTCAGGGCACTTCTGCCCTTTTTCAGATGATCAATTCAGAATTCTGAAGTATTACAAATATTTCATTTACATTTTTTAGTTTTACCTCTACAATATAAAGTAATTTCTTTTTGACGCAGAATGCCACAGCACACAGTACAAGGAAGGGGGGAAAAAAAAGCAGTGCAGGGTTGAAAAACAACAGAAAGAATCGAGAAGGAATGGCTTTTGTTACATTTGACAGCCCTCAGCTAGCTGCATAGTTGGATTTATAAAAGGTTCTTTAAGAGCAGCAGCTTTTCATGGTGTAAGAGTGCCACACAGCTCTGGTTCCTGCAGTGCCTCACACCAACAACTTCAAAACTAACTCAGTGCAGATGTCCCTATGATCATCTAATCAGACATCAAAAGCAATACACTGACAAGCTCCTGTGCTGATTAGGAGTGTTCTGTGTATGTTCCGCCGCGTAAACAGACACACAGTAGTTGCTTTAAAAATAGATTCACCCACATCAGAATTCCCCTTTGAAAAACTCAAACCATTTGGAACTCCCCAGCTGAATGACAGAAAATTCTTTTAAATCTCCCCAGATCAGTTCCACACAGCAGTATCTCAAGAGCAGGAGTTAAATTATTAATAGGAAAACTTTTACCAGGAAAAAAGTAAATGCCTTCCAGAATTTAAAAACCTTGCTATTCTGAATGACAGTCTGAGACCGCAGCACCTCAGGGAAGCAGTCTGGCCTTTACCCTGCAACATACGCTGTCATACCCACAATGCGTTTCCATCTCTACTTTATTTGTTGTCTAATTATTATATGTCAACAAGCACTGGATTTAAAGCATTACAAGTGCATCATCCTTCCAGCACTGCAAGTTCTTGAATTACTGTATTTCTCCCGATCTCTGGTTTCCTTCTCATAGCTCACCTCCTGAAATCACATAACTAGGGGAGAATTTAATATTGAAATTCTAACACATGCAAAGGAATCAAATTAAAACTACCTGACCTGGTCAGGGTGAGTAAACATACTGGGCAAAAGTTTTATCTTCTAAAATCAGATGCACAATATAACCCTCATGGCAGTGCAGTCCCTTAGCTCGAGCCTTAGCAGAAACCCATTGGATCAACCCCAGATACAGACTCTACAGCATTATTCCACCACTGTGTCAAAAACAGACCTTTTGTGCCCTGCCCTGCTTTTAAACAGCCTGAGTAGGTGAAGTAATATTCCTGCCCTTTTCTTATAACAGAATATCCACATATTTTGAACGTACTACTGATAATCTTGATATCAAAGCCAAGCTCTGATTGTAGCATACCTTTATATTTACATACGTACATAAAATAGTACATAAAAGAAAAAATCACGGAGCTGCATCCTTACACATGCTCACATTATGCTAATCTGCAGACACTTAATCAGGAAGGCTAATACATTACAAACACAATTAACAGCCAGAAGAACCAGAGGCGGTTTTGACCCTTTTTAACAAGGGCTTGAAACATAAAAATGTTCTGATTATATATGAACCTTACCCAAAATTGCAAATTATATGTCCACAATGCATAAAACACCATCAATTTCAAGTCACATCTAGGTAAAAATTGAAACTGTATTGAGCCACTGCAGCAGCTCTTCAATTGATCCAGCATCTCATTGTATCTTTAAATATGGATAAACGCAATTTAATCAGCCATTCCCATTGATTAACTCCAAGTTAACCTAAGTATTTATCGAGGAAACATGCAACTATAAAAGAAAAGAAAGTCATGCAGAACATAGCATGCCCATAATAATCAGCAAGTTAACAAGAGGGGGTGAAACCTTAGTCCCACCAGAATTAATGCAAAACTCCCATCAACTTAAATAGGACCACAATTCTCCAGCTAACACTCATGACAGATCAAGTCTTAAGATAGTAGGGAAGTTCGTCCCTGGGCAAAAAGAGGGATAAGCAGAAGTAATAGCTCCTGAAAGTAAAGTTCAGATGTTTTAATTACACCTTAGCAGCTACTACCTGGATGAACTGGACTGAGCAAAAGCACCAAAACATATTCTGCTCCCAAAAAGTTCAAAACCACAAACCAACAGAACCCCACAATTCAGACTTTCTGACCCGCTGCATCTTTATCAGAGTGGAGCTTGAGTAGACGGATCCATCTAAGAAGTTCTGAGTTGGCACAGAGAACCTGAATCTGCAGCTCCTCTCAGCAAGCTGGGGACAAATGCTGAGCAAGTGTTAAGTGGTCAAAGAATGCTTCCTCCCTCTGAAAGGCTCAATCACACAGCGTGGCCTCACTCCAGGGGAGATCCCTGGTAGAAGACTTCACACCCGTTGCTAACCCCACTTTCTGAAGCCAGGCCATTCACAGCTGAAGCTATGGCCACCAAATTTTTCAGACAAGTGCATTAAACTAATTATGCTTCCCTGAGATCCTCTCTCTAGAGACTTAGAGAGGAAGTTTCCAGTTTTAAAAGCCTGGCCAGGGCTCTGTGATTTTAACTAGACAGAAGATCTTAACAGTTGCCTTCATAAAATAACAAATTCATTAACAAACACCTTTTCTTCAATAACAAATTCGGATGTTTGTTAGCCCTATTTTTCCCTGATTATAGTCTCTACATTTTTCAGTGGCAGCTATCATGATAAGAAAAGAGAGGATTGGATGAAAAAAGAAACTCAAATTTTGTACCATCTGTTAAATGACTTCCAGTCTGAGAGAACAGATGCTGGACTTCACTACCAGTTTTTGATTGATCTAGAAGTATTTTGTTAATTGGGGCTAAAACTACAGCTAAGACAAAATAAATGTCAGAGAAAATATGAAAGAAAAGCTCAAATTCTTCTCAGACTACTGGTCACTCAGAAATTATTTTGTAATTTTGGTAATCATCATATGGCATGAAAAGAAAAATAATTTTCCTTTGAAGATTTGGTATAACATCTAAAAAACAGAATATATGCTCTGCTTAGATTCTACAAATACTGTGAACAGCTCAAATGGTTCATCAGGTTCATCCAGTTCACCTGAACTGGATTGTAATTTCCTTTTCTTATATTACTGCGTTTGCTGTTTTATTTTATGCATTACTTATTGTACATCTGTCCTGCACTCTCCTAGAGACAAATCAGTGCTGTCTTCAGAGATTCATGAAAATCACCTCTCAAAAATCTGATCAACTACTGATGTATCAGTACATCACATGTAAGACAGCATATAGAGTAACTACGGGTATTTCTACATAGAACCAAGCTGTCAGTTCTACATGTGCCAAACACCAAAATGCCAGAAGTGCCAAAACAATTAAGCTAATTATGCAAGTCAGTTTCAATTACAAAATGATTGCTACGGTAATTGTGACAAAAATACAGGGACTTAATTTTTACTACATGCACTGAAAATTGTTTTATCTACCAATAGCTCTGGTTTTTCTAACTTGCACATGAATGCAAGGAAGCAGTTTAATGTGAAAAAATATGTTTGTGGCAAAGGGAATGTTGTATTAATTTTAAATTTTCAGCAGCAATATACAGAACAAATGAATTTTCTCTAAATACTGCTTTAATGCTAGCATGAAGGAGCGTAGCTATATTCCAAATGCAGTGTTCAGTTGTTTGTGCCATGTTTTTCATTTGTCAGATATTGATTCTTCCCTGTGTTTTAAAACAATCTGTACCTAATTTAACCTATGTTATTTAAGCTTTCTACGCTTCCCAAAACATTATGCCAAAGCATATTTCAGTATGATTGACGACGAGACTTTTAGAAGTGGTACTGTTGCAAAAATAAGAGCTGGTGTAATGTATTTTGCTGTAACAGATTTTTCACTTTAACAATAACAACTTTCAACCTTCTGGGCCTTTTTTCCCCCCACTTACATGACATTTTAAAAAAAAAAATAATCAGAGAGCCTTCTCCACTGTTGTTATCTGTCCAGCTTTGACTGGTACCCCTACAGCTGATGAAGGGATGCTCTGTATTCCAGGCGTGCGGAACTCCTTTAGGCCTACAGGATTCTTGTGTACTGATGCAAGTTAGTGAAGCATGGTCAAGTTTTAGCCTCCAAATATAACTGCAGTCCTCATATCATGGCACAAAATGCGCTTGTCACCATTATTATAGTATTTTAAAAAAAAAAAAAATCCCAAGCCAAGAAAACACGATCTTTGACAGTCAAAAAAAAAAAGCATTCGAAACATGTCCTGGAATGCCACAAATTTCACCATTTTTTTCCATCTTTTTTTTTTCAAATTTTCATGGTTATAAAATACCACAGGTCAGCATTGCATAATGACATACTCACTTTACACATTTATCAAATTTTCAGAGAAAGCAAGATGTGCACCGTTAACCAAGAATTCTTCTTTGTACTTTCATTTATCAAACTAACTCAGTATTTCATTAATATGTAAGTGCTCTCAGCAAACATCAAGAAAAATCTCTTGGCACAAACAGGTCTGACAAACGACACAGGACTTTGACAAAGTCCAGCACCTTGTAACACCATAATGTACTTGGAAAGTCACTATCAATTTTAAAATTGCACCATTTAGCAAGTACCACAACCATTGCAAAATAAGATGCACACACATTTGGCCACGCAAAGAGAAACAATGAACAGTCACCTAAAATCCTGTGTTGGTCTTCAGAATTACAGAGTTAAGATTAAGACCCATAAAACATCATTGACATGCAAGTCATCTGACTTCCTATTTACTTACCTCATTCACATGAGCTTAACTGGAAGTACAGTCTTAAATACAGCATCTTTGGCTGAAAAGGGTCCCACCTCCAGCACGTGTTGCTGAAACCCAGTTCTTTCCTCTTGTTCCCTAATGTACCAATATGGTCATTTGTGGAATCTTGCTATAAATTAGCTATAAACACACCAAATGAAGAGGCTGGGTGTTTCTGAGCAGTTGTTTGGGTTTTTTTTGCTTTGAAACAAACCAGGGATAGTTTGGTTTACACAACAGTGAGTGAACTGCAACACTGTACAGGGAAGCTAAAGGGGAAAAGGCATAAATTTCACAAGCAAATGAAAAGCAGGTGCAACTGTGCCATCATTTAAGCCAGCATTCGTTTGGCATAAAGTAGTGCAGAAGCAGACCCACCAGAGCTTTCTAGGCAAGCATTGTCTATGAAAAAGCTCTATTCTGCTTATGTACCCCAGCTGACATTCAGAGATTCTGCAGAATTTCATCTTTTTATAAGTAATATAGGAACACCTTCCCCACACACAAACATGAAGCTTCAGGCCCTAAAATTGCAAAGTAAAAAATGTGGCCCAAGTGTGACCAAGGCAGGATCACTTTTAAAAGACTGAAGACAGCCTGCAGTAACATCTGATTAAGAGTTACTGCCTCCTCACCAATTGTGTCTTTGCACTAATATTTAGAATGACAACGTTGAAAAAAAAATTGTCCTCAAAAGAGAAGAGTCAGGTTGAAAAACAGAAAAGTGAGAGAAAGAAGAGAGCATGCAGGGTAGTAGCAGGGTGCCAAAGGAAGACGAAAATGCCATGCGAAAATAAGGGAAGTGAAAAAGGGTGCAAAACCAATGAAGTACATTTTTTCCACTAAGCAACTGGACAATATGATACTGAAAAAATAACCAATTGCTAAAAGTTCAGTTCATATTCCAGTGCCTTATGTCACCATTGAGCTTTATGTAAATCTCTTATTTTAAAAAAAGAAAACCACTGTTAATTGACTGTATCATCTAAAATATCCATTTTGTCCAGAGGAAACTCTCCCCTTTACAGAAAATGAATATGGTGCACTTTGTTTTAGATTCAAATTCATACATAACTTATAAATCTCCTATATACCAACAGGTAAGAACAGTTTTTGCCTTTAAGAAAAAAAGGAGAATGACATGACACCTACTGCCACAACATGCTTGAGACTGTGGTCACTGGGATGAGAAGCACTTGGGTGGAAGTCAGCAGGCGGGCCCAAAGCTGGATCACTGCTCCTGCGTACTAGAAGCGGTGTGCCTAAGAGACAAAATAGACAGCAATGGTTCAAGGGTGCTACAGGAACACAAGGTAAAGCTTCATGTGATTTAACTGAGAGGTGTACAGCGCTGAAATACAAGCTTTCCTGTGGCAATATCCACCTGGAAAAAAAAACTAGATTTGACGGCGTTGTGCCATTATTTACTAAGCGAAGAAGAGAGAAAAATTTAAGGTCTGTTCTACAGACTTTTGTTCATGAGCTGCTAAATTAGGTGAAAACTTCTGACAAACAGGAGAAAAAGGTAACTTCCCGGAAAAACAAACGAGTAGTTGCATGTATCTGTGACTACATGTACCATCAAGCTCTGACAGGGAAATCATACGCTTGATCTAAGGAATAACTGGAAATACAAGAAGAACTGGACTGCTACTATTAGTTCCTGCAACTGGTAGTCATTACTTAACTAAACCAGAACACATGGTCTAAAGCCTTTCACTTAATACTAAGGATAGCTCTTATTGTGCTGTTCTGCATTAACCCACCAAACTGGGATCTCACAATCTCATTTTCAACTGTTCTTTACTTTCTCTTGGTGTATGTCCAAAAGCCACACTGAGCAACTGCTTGCCTCTCCCGTACCAATTATACAAACCCACATTTAACCTGTGTGGAAGATTGCTTTGAATATGATGTCATGACCACATAAATTTCCATAAGCTCACAAGATGCAATCGTCCATCATCACTACTTCTGTGCCATCCCAACCTGAGGCACGTAAATGACAGATCAGGCACAGGTTTTTGGGTACGCAGGCAGCTGAAGGATAAATGGATAACTCCCTACATTAACCTCATTTAGTATCTAACATGCCTTGGGCTGGCTTTGCAGAGACAGCCTCAATAAGGATATAAAGAGAAGAGGGGGAAGAGCTTTTATTCACAGCAGATCTGCATCCCACTACCAACTGCCAGGATTCCCAGGGAACAGACGTAGGCAGTTGCAGTTGTTTCAGAGAAGCTGTAGACTAAACAGCTTTCTCTTGAAGGCATCTCCAATTAGACTCACCAACTATTCATGTCTATTCTCATGCTGTCTGGGAATAACCTCAAAGACCAGTCAGCAGCTTCTAGTGACACAGCCATCCAGGTAGCAGAATACACTATAAATTAGTCCCTGCAAAACTTCCAGGTGGGGTGAGAGGGAAATCTTTAGTAATATGAGAAAGGAATTTCTCACATTATCCAAAATTTCATTGGATTGGATATCCAAAATTTCATTTCTCACATTATCCAAAATGAAATTAAATAAAAATACTTCCCCCCCGCCAAGTATTTCCAAAATAATTTATCCATAGGCAAATACAAACATTGAGGAGAACATTGGCCTATGACAATAACTTTTCAAGTGTTGCAAGTGAGTGAAAATAAGTTTATAATTGTCAGTTATAATATTAATTATAGTAGCTGGAACTGATGGTAGCAATAATTACTAGATCTATAATAGAAGTTTGAATGTTCAACAGTTTCCTCATTAGAGAGACGCTAACAAAGCCGGAGTGACTGTATCACATTCACTCACAGCACAACTTTGTAATTATAGCTGGAATAAATATCAGCACCTGATGCTGAGGAACAACCATGCTCCTCATGCTCCTACCCTTTCTCAGAGCAACAGTTTTTATACACAAGTAATGCCTTCTATCTCCACTTATGCAGGAAATCAGTAAGAAAAGCAAAAGTAAGACTTAAATTTGTGTCCTGGTATTGAGGAAATACTCAAAAATCAAAAGCTGAATATTGTTTTTTGTTCCAAGTGATTATCATCTTGTTATCAAGAGCTACGCATGTTTTTATAAGGAGACTCTGAAGAAAGGGATTGATCACCACATCTATGCATTTTGTGTGATTTTCCAAAGGTGTCAGTAGGTCAAAAGGAACCAAATCTCTCCACTCAAATCTTCCTGTTCTTCACATGGTGCTGAAGTTTTTTTCCCTCTAAGCACATTTGATAAAAAGGTGTACAAAAGCTAAAGCCAAAAAGCGTTGGATTTTTAAGTTACTCCCATCTTTAAGATAAATACTTATTCCTTAAAATAATTGTTTTCCAAGTATGATCAGTGTTTCTGATAACCCGTATCCAATTTTCAGTCTCTCTTCAATACAACAGTTTGAAAACAGATGGTGAAACACTTTTCCATGATTCAGCACAATTCAGTCTCCAACTCCTTTTAACATAAACATGAACAGTACAAAGAAATGCTCTTGCTAAACCACCAGAAAGCCCATTGCATTAGTACTTTTATTTGTAAAACTTTCACAACTCAATGAGCCATTTCAAATTCAAATTACAACATACTGTTGCTTATACTCTTCAAGGCCATCATCCTAGCCCCGTTTCTCACTTCTGCTCTCCTTTTTCCACAGTGAGAAATCAACAGTAACTCAAAGGGGATTAAAAAAATTCCCCACAGTCAACTAAAGAGGCCAAAGATCAGCGGGGAAACATGACCCAACCGAAAAAATTGGTTATATCAAGCTCACTCCTTCTCTCAAAGCCAACACTCAGAAATTAGATCTCTCCTTTTCCAGAGCTGTCTTCTACAACCAACTCCTCATTCCTCTCTCATTCCTCTGGCTGAGAGAAAGATGAAGTTTCCCATCACTGTGACTGCTGGGAGACAGGACCCTCATTTGTTTCAGAGCCTCCCAGCTTCCACAGCAGTTGAAAGATGTCTTCTGTATCGCACCATTCGCATAATGCTTGTCTAAGAAGACAGGACCATACTTCAGCACTTCTGTCTGCTCCCTGTATCGACTGCTGCAAGGTGCTGGTTTTACCACATTCTCCCCTGTCCTCAATTTTGGAGACCTCCTTTCACGTGCTTTCTGCCGCTGTTTTCCAGAGAAACTGAAGCAAAATGACTTTATCCGATTCTCAGTTTACAGCAGTCTGAAGTTTGAAACAAAAGTTTGCAGGAGCAGTGGGATTATAAATACTGCTTTCCAACTTGGGAAGATGGCCTTGCAGCTATTTGCTTTCTTCTTATTCCTGCAAATTTTTCTTACTGCCATAGGTTATGAAATTTATGGTACTCGTCTGGAATGCTTCCCTTCATGCACAAAAACAACTGAACTTTTTGACCATTGTCTACAATGCTTTTTCTTTTCTCTCTATTTGTTGTAAATTTTAGGGTCCTGTAGATCATTTTCTTGTTGAAGAGAAAACCAGAGTCTATTGTCTTAATTTTTTAAAATATACTTACTGACATATAACATCATTTCTTGCACAGAGATACCACAAATCATAACATCTCCATGAACCAAGTCAGCTGCAGTCTTTAGCTAAAATTACCCAAACAGTCCCCCTGGCCCTCAGTGTTTTACATGCACACACCACAAAGACACTGGAGTACGAAATGGACCCTCTAATACGGGAAAACAAATAGCAAGCAGGAAGATTAGACGTAAGACCTGAGAAGAAGCGGTACTCTCCCTCTTTGTGGGGAGAACCCCTCATTCTCTTTCAGTAGACAGCCATTCTCAGCAGCTCCCTGAGCTAACCAATTCTCCTCCATCTCCCCTCGTCTTCTCTGTGGCACAGGCTGCTCTCTGCCATAAGAACACCTTCCCTGCCACTCAGTGCCTCCCAGCCTGTGCACCTCCCGCAGGCTCCTTTCTTTTTCCAGCCTCTCCCTCCCTCTGCTCGGTACTGCACACACAGGGCTCTTGAAAGCCAAGCACTCCGCAAGAGAGAAACCTCCCCAAATCCCACTGCCCAGGATTCAGCCTGACTCAGGAGTCAGACCACATCCATTATATGTACATACCTTGAATTTGATCATCACTGCCTTCCTTAGACACAGATGAATGTAATGAAAACCCATTGCTGATACCATTTATTATAGACACACTATAGACAACTACACATATTCACTTAATGGGAGTCTGTCATCTATTTTCTTGTCAGGGAACAAAATGTTGCCTTTTTCCTTACTGCTTTCCTTTTGTCATGCTGTGTTTTCCGTGTTATTCTACTCATGCTACTGCATTTGTGCTGAACATTTCTAACAACCAGTGTAAGCTCAAGCAGAAAATTCGTTTTTTCCCTGAATGATGAGACACAGAAAAACTTCTTTCTGCATACCAAGTTGATCATACAACCGTATTATTTACAAGCATCACTGTTTTGTGCCAGAGGAACTCAATTTGAAAAAACTTGTTCTCCTCATCTTGCTGCATTGCATCAGTAATTTATAGACAAGGAAAATTCAAACACATGCCCAAGACTAAAATTTTTCTCATTATGACAGCTTTTAACCTCAGTCACTTCAGGGTGTATTTCCTCTTCTTTCAAAATTTGCACAGAATACCTTCTATTACGGTATCATAGCACCTTCTAGGCACATGTGGATGTCTCACCCTTATTCACAATACATATTCTTTGACAAAGCTGATTAGAAGAAGTCCTGTGGTTTTTCTTCCTTAAAGAAAACTCTGTATCATTTTATTTCAAGCCATACAGCTCAATCTTTCCCTTTTGCTAGCATTACCCTCAAAAATTAGTAACTACACAGATTCATGGTTAACAGTGTATTTTCTCTGAACTCTTATGTTTTGGAAATATTTTTTTTAACTGCAAATATAGTTGAAACAAGCATATGGTAGAAACTACACTTAGATTTAAATTGGTTACATCAGAAAAAAAAAAAAAAAACAGAAGAGAGAAGTTCTGCCATTTATGCACAATTAAAAACTGAAACCTTGCATCAACACAATGGCGTAAGAAACATCTCCATGCTAGATGTGATCCTATTTTCTTATTTTGCATTTGTTGGGGGGTTTGTTGTTTTGTGTTTGGGTTTTTTTTTTAATTTCACCAAAAAGCTGCACAGAGACATTAAAACATACCCTGGATAGGAATGCATTTTGCCTCACTTAAGCCTTGTGGCAGATCAAAAATCAGCATTTGAGGTTAAGAGTGGGCTGACTAACCAGATGTGGTGGGTTTAAGAACACTGTGCAACCTCAGATAAGTAATGTAAGGTCTGGAGTTCAGGATCAGAGCACAGTCAGGTGAACACTGGAGCTACATCTGTCCCTCCTGGGATCCCTCTAAACTCTTCAGGTTCTCTAGGCTCTGAGTTCTGGAATCAAAATTGATGCCTAAATTTAGACAGCTGAGTATTACTCAGAGTGACCACTACCACAAACAAAGCTTATTCCAACCCTTCCTTAGTTTCGCTCTTTTGCTCTTAAGTCTCCATGCTCAGGAAAGCACAATTCACCTCCAGGATGGAATCCTTTTATTCTTTGGGATTTAGGTTGCAGGTTGCTGTTACAGGGCCAAATTCAGAAAACTGCTGAAGACAACCAGAGCTTATCACCCACGAGCATATTTGGTAGGCTGTGCTATCTATAATGCAGTCAAATTATGTACTAAAAATTGATTTTAGCATTGCTTAGGGTGTAAACACTCTCAGATGATCTGTGTAAACTGACAAATCAAGCAACATAGGAAATGCAAGCACATGCATTGCCACTGCATCAGTGGCAGTTAAAATATGAGGTTGGTTTGTTTGTTTTTCCAGGGAAGAGGAGAACAAAAGATACACTTGAACAGAATACCATAAGTGGGTAGAAAGAGATTTACAGTAAGTCACCTACACAGTTAAAGTAATAATTTTAATTTCTGCTCTTGCATATAAAAATGCTGACTATGATGGGAAAAAAGCTGTCCATCAAGTCTGTATCAAACTGTCAACTGTTAAAGGCCATATCAATGACAATTACTCTGCTGCCTGCTTCCAAATTACACTTGCCTGGACAGACAGACAAATTATTTTCTCACCTGCATGTGCTTCAAAATATTTTTTTAGAGCTCCTTCTGAGGAAATCACAACAAAATTTCAAGTCAGAGCTGAAACAAAACAGCATAAATACAATATGCATGCACACACACACAAATGTGAAATTGCATTTAGGTATAGATAGTTCTTGGCTGGAAGATCTCTGAACAGAGACAAACAGATCTCTGAACACAACAAAAACAAACACCATTTAAACCAGAAAGTCGGAATGACTTTTAAACTGGTCCTGTCATGAAACAATTCAGAGACTGGAAACAAAATATTACAAGCAGGATATTAATTTGTTTAAATATAGGAAATGTCGTTAATATATGTCTATTTTATCAGAGAATTTTCACATTAACAGGCACACAGAGAGTTCTGCTGGTCAGCACTTTTTGAGAGCACTAAGCAATCAGCGTGGGTAAATTTGGTCACCCTCAGATTTATTGCTCACCACCACCTGAGGCATCATATAATGGTTCTGCCATGTACTTAAAATGTAGCTGACATTAGCTTGTACATTCTACCTTGTGATAGGACTGTACCAATTCTTTTTTATTTTTTTAAATATGTAATGCTCTGACGATGTGACTTTTATGTTTAAAGCTAACTCAAATTGCTCATAATAGCACCTATCAATACAATTTCAGATCTGCAGCTATCTGTTCTTTCCAAAGTGCATACTGCACTTTTTAAATTCCCATGGATACAAGATTAGATTAATGAACTAGGATGATGTAACAGTTAAGACAATTGACTTAAATCTATAAACAGATGAAAATCCATTTCCAGCAAGCTCTCTCTTTTACATATTAACCCAGTGCAGAACAAAGTATTTCCCTATCACTCTAAATGCAGTGTACTTTTTCTTACAAAGAAAAACAAAAGCAATCATCTACAAGTAAAACCCATTAAAGGCTTGAGACAGAGAATGTTTTGGGGTGGTCTTCAAAAGAATGATTTTCTCTGGTTGCACGCGCTATAACATAATAAGTCAGACTTCAGTTACAAAGCACAAGAACTGTTCTCACAGCTTTTATAACCAGAATGAAGTTTCTTTGGTGCTGTCATTGTCAAGAAATGACAACCATCTAATGAAACCACTATGGAATATTTACATTTACACCTTTTGGATTTTCAAAGATGGACACATTATAATCACCTATGTACATTATTTCAGTAATAAAGTTAATCTAGATCCCATTTTCAGGGTCAAAATCCACATCCACATGAGAAGTTTACCACTTCCCATCTTAAGGCACTAGGATACGTATGTAGCTACAGAAGATGTGCAAGTAACACTGCTACTTTCTCCCAGTTTCAGAATTTCTCTCAAGAAAGTTTCCAGCTGAAGGACGCGATCAGTTTGGATCTTAACCAGGTATTCTTTTCTTACACTTAAGGTCACAACACACATCAGATATAGAGCAATTTCAGGATCTTCCCACCTCTGTCAACTCAGTGCTCCTATTTCCAGCTCCTCATGAGACAGACAGGGAACGTGCAGAGTTACTAGAGTGCTGAGAGCACCATGACTCCACTCTCACAGGTCTTGGCTGCAGATACAACGTAGAAAAGACCAGGCAGAAGGGAAGGAGCTGTAGCAGAATCCCCCTGGTGCAATGATTAATCACCTCACTCACAACAGGGAGTTGTGATTTTTTTCCCCAACCCAAGCTCTACGAAAATGTGCAACTCTTATCCTTGCTGGGCAGACTGATGAGGAGCTTTGTGAGAACACACTGGCTATTACCAGGAAGAATCAGCACTTTCCACTACGGGCCAAGCTTTCTTTTATTCTTGTCCAGGTGAAACATCTTCGTGAATCACACCATCATTGTGCCCCCACTGACTGATCCTCGTGCCTCCAAATTCCAGCTTCAGACACAGAATTAAAAATTAGAGCAGCTTCACACATT
The DNA here is from genome assembly GCA_002844005.1 of Limosa lapponica baueri. Lineage (NCBI taxonomy): Eukaryota > Metazoa > Chordata > Aves > Charadriiformes > Scolopacidae > Limosa > Limosa lapponica. The sequence goes on from KZ505661.1 coordinate 484,161, forward strand.
TTCTGTTTTTAGAGTATGATTTGGAAAAAAATAATAATTTGTGTTAAATTAGAATTTACACACGCACACAAAATTTTTTGGTTTGGGGTTTTTATTTTGATTTTTTAAAATGTAATCTCTTTCAAATGGCATTCAGACATCAGTGAAAGCTAAACTTTAGATATACTTAAAAACACCAGTCACCATAGTCATCCAACTTGCTGAACACAGCAAAAAGCATTCATCTTATTAAACAGAATGTTTTTTAAGCAGCATATTATCTGTAGTTACTGAATTTAAATCAATCATTTTAGGCTAATATATCCTATAAGATTTTAAAACTAATAGATCTCAGACTCTCGCACCTCATTTTTATTCAGAGATTGAAAGGTGAAAATAAGCATTTCTTCTATTTCAATTCCCAGCCCATTTCTCAACTTCAAATTAAATACTTAATGAACTGTACTAGTTGAATAAACTGTCACAAAGAAAATATTCTGTGCACCTGCAGAAGAGGCCACACTGCCAAAAGCTGGTTTAGCACTTCAGCTAACATCAGTTACAGGTGCTTATGCAGTCACTTTTCCACAGTTCAATGGTTTAATTTTCTTTAAAACTTTGGCAGCTAAACTGTACAGCTTGAATATCACTTTGGTAGCATTTTATTGCTAGCAGTAGAATAGTAAAATACATTTTTTGAATATTTTAATGGTATTTTAAAAGAATATCACAAATTATGGCATTAGTATAGGCTTTTGTAATATTCAAATATGACCTGTGTTTTATACACCCGATCTAAATTAAGAACCTTTTCTGTTTTGACCTTTCCTTAAAAATTAAGTTCTATTATGATTATTTTCTATTCTAGTCATGGTAAACTAGTTTTAGTCTGAAATTTCAAGCTTCTTCCTGCAAAACATAAAAGACATTAAGATAAAATAGTGAAATCTCCTGCACTTAAAACTTTCTGGGAGGTTTCAAGGAACTATAAGACCATAAAAGCAGCTATACTGGGTCCACCTCACCCATTATCTCATAGCTACCAGTGGTAGCAAATACTCAGGGAGAGGGCATAACAAAGTGTTGTATCCTACCAGCTTGCAAAAAACTAATGTTTGAAAACTTTTCAAATCAGAGTGGCATCTAGACCATATTTTAACAGTCACTGGTGAGCCACCTCCTGTGAATTTGTCTAATTCTATTATAACTCATTGATGTTTGGCCTGCAATACCAAATTACACAATTTAGTTGAATGCTTCATGAAAAAGTTAATTTAGGGTTGTTTTGCTTTGTAATCTGTTGAATGGTAGTTTTGTTTGATACTCCTCGATTTACATGGTGAGGAAAGTGAATAATCATTACCTATAATTCTGTCTTAATTAATATGGTAAGATGGCTATTTCTGCAGGAAAATTAAAAAAGGACTCAATCACAGAGGGTCATTTGTCCCTTTTAGCAGGATGGTTAAGAAGAGATGACCAAAATACTCTGCAGGATTAATCTTTCCAGTGAACATACTACATCCTTCTTTTACTAAATGTCTACAGTAAACAGACTTCCATGTAATGAAGTAATGAGTTACCAAGAAAGCAAAACATAAATCAACAGCCAGTGTGTCTATGGGAAAATTGTGCAACATATTGGGAGGGAGGTGCATCTTTTGCCAACTATGTTCAGGAGTAGTAAATACATAACTCTCCATTTCACTTGGCTGAGATTCTAGATATCTGTTGTGAGAAACAATCAAAATCTAAAGCGGCACTTCAAAGTAAAGAGACAAAAAACTATCAACAAAGGCTCTTGAAAGGGTAAATTAAATAGAAAGCAATGAAAAAGAACTACATGGCAATGGGCAAACAATCATTTAACTGTTATTTGCAACTTCTCTAACGATGACTTTCATAAAGGTGGGTTCGTCTGTCCACTGGAATATGTTCATACGGAAGCAAACAGTAAACAATCATTAGCAAACAAACATTTCAAAAAAATGTGTAAAAGTATATTAGTTTGGTTTCTTAAGAAAAAAGCCGTGATCTACTAGATCTTTTGTTGGAAGTCTTTTTTTTTTTTTTAACACTTGAACAATTTCAAACTATCAATCAGCCAAGCTTAGCAGGCTCATTTTCAACATGAAATACACATTCTGCCATATTGCCTCAGAGCTAATACAGCACATAGTACTGCAGAGATTTATAAACACACTCCTTTGTCTTACCTAGCACTATAGTGTGCAGACAGAGATTGCACTATAGCCTTCCACTATGATACTATACCATAGCCTTTCAAAACATTCAGCTACAAATAGTTAGCTTATGAAGTGGGTTGGTCTGTTTCTTTTTAAGAGATACTACCTTTGAAACTAGCTATGCATTGTAACAATATACAAATGCTCACAAAACCAGCAACATCACAAAATTAATAGAATAGACAACAATTTTAGGAGAAACACTGATATCAAATAAAGTGTGTCAGAAAGCAGCACAGACTTTTGTAATAGAATTTATTCTGTCATTCTAAGCCCCATTCATCACCATCCCCCCAAACCTTCCCTGAGGCAATAAAAGGCTGGAAACGAGCATCTCAGCTAGAGAGCTACTCCAGGAAAATGTGTTACTTGTGATGAAAAAATATTTTTCTCCCTACTTAACCTATTTTCATGGGGATACCCCCATACCCCAAAGTAAAGCACAGTAAACCAAGTGCAAAGGGAATACAGGCAAGGAGAATAACTGATGAGAAACAATCTTAGGGGAAATCAAAGGCAGAGGGGCTTAATAGCCCCTTATATTAATCTAAGAAAAGGAGTTCTTTGGTAACCAACTATGCACATAAATTTATTACCTACACTACTACTAAATTCTTGGATATGGGAAAAGGAAACACTGGCTTGTTTTCTAAATGGGCAACCCAAAGACAGAGAAACACATGGAAATTTTTTGTATGTATCTTTACAGAAAGCATTACTGTACTCTTTTGCTGCAATACAAAGATAAACTTTAGCTATGCTGGTGCAAAGCTCATTTCCATGAATCAAGGACAAGTAAGAAATACCAAACTTAAGTCATGAGGTCGAAATATACCAAGCCTGCACTCTGACTGAAATGAAAAGTTATCTTCAAACCTTTAGCTTGCCTGAGAACAGAAACCATTTGTTTTAGGAACACAAATAGACTTTAATTGATCATCACAATTCTTTAAAACCAGATTAAATGGAATGCTGCAGAGGAGAAAAATCTATCAAGTACAGTGTCATCCTCACAACACCTATGACAAACAGCTCAGAACAATGTTTGATATCATTACTATGAGAGCAGCCTTCCAGTGCAGAGAAAGAGAATAAAGATGTATTTGCTTAAGGAAATAAGCAGTATTGCCTCAAACCACAGAAGGCAGCATGTGCTTCTATAATGCTTTTCTTTTGAAACTTACCAGTTTCAAAATATTAATTTTCCCTGAGTCATACAGGAGAGAATTAGTATATGCATGTAGTACACTCAATGTACTGACAAACATTGGAAAACTCAGCCAATAAACTGACATTGCAAGGTTAAGATAAACAGGATAGCTTTTATGTAAAAAAAGGTGTTCTTCCTACTTACTCTGACACAGCATGTATGCTGTATACAAGTGTTAGAAACATTTTGTTTACCAAATGAAATTTGCAGTTCATACCTGTTCTCGTAACTTTAAAAAACATCATAATCATGTGGTTTCCTCTGTGTTTAAAAATACACTGTATATCCATAGTATCTGAACACCAGCTTGAAAGAGCATGAACCAAATATACGCTGTTTAAAATGCCCCCAAGCCTACATACAATACTTCTACTTCAAAGCAGATGAGAAAGAGAAGGAATTCAGTGTGAGCTCTGAAGTCTGAGCACAGAAGCAGATGACATCCGTACCCTGGAGGTAACAATTTAAGCCCTGTCAGGCCTATCAAGGGAGAAACTTCCAAAGACTCCTGGAAGATACCTTGCCTTCAATTCCCTTGGACTTCAAACTAAGACACTGCCAATGGAAGCATCTCTGTCAACTGACTTAGCAACCCAAAAACATAAGGGAATTCAAACTAAATCAGTGTTTTTAACAACCCCATGAAGCATAATTTAAGTTAAAGCAAGCCCCAAAACACAGAGAATATACTTAATCAGCTTAATATATTCCCTGAAACACCTTCAAGGGAACACCTTCAAGGCAATTCCATAAGAGTGCAAGTAACACGTCAAAAAGACATGGCCACAACACCGACTGCATCAAAATGTAAAATCAAAACTTTTAGGCTGGTACTGTTATTATCCTGTACTAGACCTACTGAGGGTTGGAGCGCTCCCAGGTAGCAATCTCCGTTTTTAGAAAACGAAAGCCCGCTGCAAAGACACTACATAAAAGGTCCAGAACTGAAAGAACTGACTGTTCAAAAGCACAAGTGCCTCAAGTTAGCTTGAGCTTCAGCTAAGATTGTCATTCATAAGCTAATTTTAGGAAAGAGACTGTAATCAGCCACTTCAACCATCATTTGCACCCAAGTCTTCAACTTTGTGTGTATATATATTTATACATAAAAGAAGAAAATCTTCTCAGAGATTTGCTATAGAGCAAAGGCATGCAAATTTTGAAATACCAAAGTAAGACCTTTCAGTGAGAAAAGCAAGACACTTGCCCTACTTACCAGTGAAAAATTCCAAAGGGAGGCATTAAACTTCTATAGTTTACAAGATAATTTTATAACCTGCTAACAATAACTGATACAAGCAATTATTTCCTTATCTAACCTCAATTTTAACTAAGCACTAATAAAT
>KZ505661.1:489836-510021 GCA_002844005.1 Limosa lapponica baueri
CAGGAACAGCTAGCTTGCAGTTGAAGGTAATGATCACACAAAGCATTCCTTATAAGCTAATGGTCTATGAAGAAGCACACTTTCACTGGACATTAGCTTAGCAATAGCCTGCAGGCCACTGCCTAAAATATCATGGATACACCAGGTTCATGAGCAGATGATTACTGCTGGGTAACCATCTATTTCAAAAAGACTTATTAAAAACCTCTAGTCTGAAGTTGGTAAACATCTAAAACAAATGACTTCAAAAATATTTCGGGAAGATGACACCAATTTACACACAGCCCATTAGTTGCTACCATAAAGTTGTGTTTTACCACTTTACATTGCTAGTTCACTTTTAATATGTATTCTAAACCCTCAAACTATTAGCTAGAGAACCCCAGACAGGACTGTTACTATCCCTAATATACATAACCCCATCCATCATGGGCTTTCTAAAGATCTTAAGGCAGTACAGAAGAATGTCATCCAATATCGCAGCACAGCTATCTTGAAGATGAGAGAATGACTGTTTAATCAGACACCAGCAACGAAACAGCAGTTTGGAACAGGGAATAAAGGCAATCAAGTGAGTTAGTGTTCTAAGAGTACACAAGTTCAAAAGTGATGCTTAACATATAATAGCCTTTATGCCAGGCAGGAGAAGGGCTGAGGAGCTGAACAGCCAGAAGACCATCTCTGACACACAATTTTAAAATAAACTCTCACTGGGGTGCAGGTTACCTTACATTTACCATGGGCTAAACTCATGCAGCTGAAGAGTATTCAGCATACTGTGATTTCACTGTTAATCGTAAGGTTTTGTCTAGCCACAGTTTTATACCTAAGAAACAAGGTAAAAAAATGGCAACGAAGAATTTACGACAGTATTTGGGGTCAGAGACATTGCAGTTTACCTCTAAGCAATTTTTGAAATGTAAGTCAGCTATTTAGGCGTTTCGTTGCCTGTATCATTCTTTGCAAACTGTTGTAATGTCCACATCACTAGCGTACTCTGGGAAGTTCTGCTCACAAGAAACAGTCCCACAAGAAAAGCTTTCTCTGCTGCCAGTTCAGCAACAGTGTCTCAATGTTCTCTACTTACCCACAGAAATACCAAAAATCAGTAGATCATTTCTTCGCTGTTTCAAACAGCATTAAATGGTATTGTGCATTTCTAAATTTTGTAATAAACATATATATTAACAGCTTCTTTATTACCATTTATATTGTAGCATGAAATGTATTCTTCATCCAATCACATTTTCAGTCAAATGGGGATTTTATTTTTTTACAACAGATCCATATTTATTTGTCAACTGAAACATGTACACCAAAATGTTCAGTATTTAAAAAAAAGTTTTTTTTTTATTTTGATAGGAGAAACTGAGTACAATTAACAAATCCCTGCCAGCCTTGATATTCTTGTGCACTGTACTTGAATTATGGGTGAAAAACAGAAAGGGAACCAGAACTGTAACTGAACCCAAGGCCTCTCTGCAGAATCTACTTTCAGTACCCTTCTGCCCGCTAAGCCAAAAAAGGCAAGATGCTTGGAAGATCTACACTAAATGGAAACAAAACAAGCAACGCCCCTTCCCCCTCTTGAGGTTTCTATAGAGATGCAGTATGACTTGTCCAACCCACCTGAACAAGAATGAAGACAGCACTGGTGCTTCTGAAAAAACTACAGTCATTGGGTATACAAAAGTACATGTGGCATCAGCATTAGGTTTTCATCTACATCCGAATGCATGATGGCAGGTTTCAAAAGAAAGTATTACATCTCCTGAACAGAGAAAAAGTAAACTGTGGAGAAACACATACTTCATCATGTCACTGTTTCAGTAATCATGCTTAATAGGAAAATACAAGGATGCAGAACCCACTACCAAATTGAGACCTATGTACCTAACACAAGTGAATAACTACGTTTCCCTCAGTAATTTAAGCCCTGAGTATCAGAAACTTCAGTGAGGTCTTTTCAGTTGTAAGAAACTATCAGGTATTGCTTACGTTGCAGTCAGAATTCAGACAGTGTCAGCAACACCACCCGATAACCCAGCTCTAAGGGGAGAGGGGAAGGTGCTCAGTATGTCTGCATCTCACCTTGTGTTATGGGCACAGCAGATACTGTGTTCATAAACGCTTAAAGTCTTCCTGCATTTTTCTCACACTAAACGTAACAACCCACAATATCACCTGTTTGAGAACACTAAGTTAGCTTCAAAAGTAGAGATGTCTTCATTTCAGGGAAAAGAAAACAAATATTTCTTGAACTGTTTTAAGGAGGTATGTGCCAAGTATTAAGAAAGGAATTTGATAACAAGTAAAATAACAAACTTACTTTTTTGCCCTTAATTTTTTCCAGTATGTGGAAGCAATGTAAGAGATAAGGTACTTTTAGCTTTCAAGCCAAATATAAGATTGCTTTTATTGTGCCTCACTTTCAAAGTTACAGGTGACAAAGGGCAAAAGAAGGGCTATTAACCACATAATGGAAGAACTATGAATTCAGACAGAGTCAAGGTGATCAGTATTGTAACGAGCATCAACCACAAAAATACCTGAAAGAAGTAACCATACCAACCAATAAAAAAAAAAAATCCTCCACCATTGCCATTTCTATCTAGCCAGTAAAAGCTTTAAGACTAGATATATGATTAACTTAACATTAATACACAATTTATGAAAAAGAAAAAAGCTTGAAGGCAGTACCTTAAATGCTTTTTCTAAAATTAGTACCGATTCTCTCATGCTTGAGAACAACATTTAGTTTCACATACTTATCAAGCATCAAGCTCTAAGTATTCTCTGAGCAGATCACTTAGTGGACATTGTTACTACATAAAAACTTGGATGTGGTTTCATAGAATACCAAACATCCAACAGAAATTAACAGTAAAAATTTTCCACAGTCTGACAGTTTATATAACAATGGATTTCCTGATTTCACCCCTAAAGGCACTCTGCAAAAATGCTCTAAAAGGTAAGCACGTGACAGTGTTTGAAACACAGTTCCATGATGGAAAGCAACACTTGCTCGCTACATATATATTTAATCGCATCCTTGCTGCCAAAGTAAGACTAGCTTTTAAAAATTATTTTTTATTTCTGCTAGCAAGTGGGAGTCAATTCAATAATTAGACAGGGAGTCAGACTACTGTGGTTCATGCATCAAGAATATTGATGCAACCAAATCGTCCTTCTATTTCTTAATTTACTTTTCAATTTCCCTCTAGTGGAAATAGGGACATAATTTAAGGTCCAGGGACTTGTACAGCAAACATAAAGGCAAAAATTAAGTCTAAAGAACCGTAATCTGTGATGTAAAATCCAGAAGAGAAACAATTACATTTCAGAGTGCAGACTGAGTTTATAGGACTGACAGGTAGAAAAATCTTTCATTTATCTTGTAAAATAAAACAATCTGAAAGATAACTATGGAGACAAACACATTATACTTCTGTTCTCTACTTTAAGAAGCAAGCACCCATTTAAACTTCAAGTATATATTTGTATTGCACTGAAAACAAAATAGAACCCTAACTGGCTGCTCTTCTTATGTTATGTTTCCATCTCCTTTACACTGTATAGCACAAGGATTCTATAAATGCTATGAAAACTGAACTACCTGGTAGCTTACTGGTGAGCTCAAGTCCTCCAGCATTTAACTGTTTTACATATAATTGTGTGAGGTTGAAATACTCTTCTCTCCAACCCTCGACTTACATACAAACCACTTTCATCGATTTTTACTTTTTTTTAAATATGGCTCAGAAGTATACAAAGAACGATCTCTACTTTCTGAAACATGCTAAAACTAGTTTACACAGTGTTATTTCAAAATACGCTATAAATGAAGTGACAAACCATTCAACCATTGGACATTTAGCCACAAACTTTTCCATACCTCACGCTTACCAAAACCAAAGCACAAATACGTGCAAGTTATGGCAAGAATAAGTATTTTCCCAAGATTTTTAGGTATAAGAAATTCCTGTGTGTCATTAAATATAGAATACTTTTATAATAAATTTATATTATTGATTATATTATAATATATTATTTATAAAGAATAATTTTATTCTAAATAAATTTAGAATAATTTTAGAATATATTCTAGAATACAGAAAAAACAGATGTGACTCATTAATACAGAAATTTGAATCTAAAAAATTGCATGCAGTTTGAATTTCAATATTTTCTACACGAGGCACAAAAATGAACACAGGCTTCCATTAGAAGCTAAGTTACACAGCCTCATCCAATGAGCTTTATTAGAAGTTTTATTTTAGCTCGTTTTTATTAATCAGCCTTTTCCTTTAAAAATGCAATTAAAATAAACAGACAAGTGAATATTCAATTTCTGAAGTCATAACCAGACTAATCCATGAGAGCAGCACATCTAGAGGTAGTATTCCTATCCTTACCCCACCCGCTTACACTCAGAAATTTTATTGCACACCTTGAGGAGACTGCTAGCAGTACTCAAGAATACAGGGTGAATTGGATGATGAGCTCTGGTGGAATGCAGAGAAGTCTCTCCTGAGTGTTATTCATTTGTTAAATGCTGTCACTGTACTACTGCGTTACAGGCAGACAGTAAGAGGATTCACCTTCAATCTGTTTTTGAAAGCTTCGATATCTAGTACCTAGGTGACAGCTTAGCCTGCTCTCAATCCAAGAAAGTATTTCAAACCGCTTTGTGTTCAACAAACAAGACTCTAGATCTTTATAATTGGAAACCAGTGTCTGAACTCTTGGCCTTCCAGGCACACTGAAACAACACAGGCGACCAGAGTTTTAGCACTTCACCTAGTACCCTCTGATTTAAGAGGGACTTAAGCAGAAGACTCTCCTAATTGGAGTTTGCTCACCTTAAAGTCAGATAGGCAAATAGACTCTGCTGTGCTACTTCTTCAAAGGCAAAAAGCTGAACTGTTTGCAACCAGTATCTCCTTTCTACCTGCCAACCCCAAAACAGGGCACTACCTCAGATAATCGGAAGTATTATTTGCATGCAGCAGTTTAACACCCATTGAATCCGGGTTCCTCAACAAAAATGCTGAGGTTTTTTTCAATGACTTTGTTATTTGAAAATAATTTGCATAGGTTTTATCTCTTCCGCTCTCAGAAGATTACAATGAAGGATTGTCAGCAGTCAAGGAAAGGAGAAAAAAAGAGACCCAACTGTACGGATGGGCATAGCATACACCAGGATACAAAGGCTCAGGTGCAAATTTGCCATGCTCAGTTGCAGTCTTCAGCATGAAAAGACCAACTTTTGTCATTACAATTGTCTTTACTGAAGCCCAAGGCAAACAATGATGTGCTAAAAAATTTCTTTAAATACATAAAATCGGACTACAGACATGCTCAGAGAAGAAAAAAAGAAATACAAAAGTACTATATATTGGTCAAGAAATTAAAAAAATAACCATGCAAGATATACATACCCAGTTTTAGGGCAGAAGGAGTCACTTCAATCTCACCACCAATCGGCTGAAAGGCAGCCAGCTGAGCTGCTACCTCCGTCTCAAAAGAGTCTGGGCTATTTCTGTCTGTCACATTGCCATTGGTGCCATCAGTCTTATGGTGATTTTCTTGCTCATCATAAACAGCAATCAGCTATCAAAACAAAAGAAAAAACAGTCTGTATATTTTAAATATTCACAATCATCACCTGCTTTTTTTTTTTAAAGCAAAATTCATCCTTCATTGGGAGTACAAATATAATGATTTTATTTCAGAACAGCCAACAGTAAACACACAGATTCAGGAAAGCATGTGCATTTGTGTTTAAATGCACTGACTTCAATATGACTTAAGCATATACTTCAGCACTACACTGGCATGCTTTTCTCAGAATTAGCATGCTACCACTAGTGAGCATTAAAAAAAATGTAATGCTACTGACTGACACACCGCCCAAAGGTAACCCAACCATGGAAGCTGTACTGAACAAGAACAAATATGTTTTATTTATAAGTACATAATAATTACATTCCAAGGACAAGACACATCCAGCACAATGACAGAGTGTGGAATTTCCATAATCACCCATCCTATGCCTCTGTGAGGATGGCTCAGCTAGGCACACGTACACACACGTCTCTACCATCTCCTCCCATTCTCTCCTGCAAGCTTGTACCAGATACATCGCTTCTGAAAACTGTCCCTCAGCCAATGGCTCTTCCTCAACTTCAGGAACACAGGAAGGTCAGGATTAAGCAACAACAGACTGCAAAGTCTGCTGTCCAAACTCACATTAATGTTGACATGAAAATGATAAAGAAAAACACCAGAAAAATCATTTTTTGCCTCAGCTAACCTGGCCTTTCACAGGGATGTTCCTTTTGGTCCCTACTAATACAAAGTGATCATATAACATGTATATAGCTTCATCAACAAGCGACTCAGATACATGTGGCTGGGCGTAAATTGTGTTACAGTTCCAGGAAGAGAGTTAACTGTGCTACAGTTTTGGGAAAACAATAAAAATAAATTATTAATTCCCATTGAAACTAAACAAATTAGACTTGCTGTTCTCAATCAATGGGACACTTGACACTCCAGAGCCCTCTCAGAGAGAAGAGGAGGTAACAGCAGCAGTTTCAAGCATTTTCCTTCCTCACTACCTGACGTGGCACAGCTCTCGTGCCATACAATGATAAACACTTTGCCTAATAAGCATTGTACAAGATATCTTTGTCTTAAGATGTTAATTTATTTCACTTTTTCTGAACTCCTTAGGATTACCCTAAAGTTCTTCTTAGCTAATCCTGAAAGACCACAACACATACAAATAGTTAGGCAATACTGAGATATACAAAGACACACATTTAAAGGATTTACTACTTTCTCTCTGTGTTATTTTAAGGTATGCATACACATTGTCTATATAAAAATATTAGTACATCAAACCTCCTCTGAGGCTTCCATGACACGTGTCAAAAATTATATCCTATGATAAGTAGTATTCTGAAACAAAGAGACAAACATTTAAAGGAACTCATTTGCCTAAGGGAAGGAGTGAATGTATGAGAGGGAAAAGAAAAGAAAAATGAAAAGAAAAATCTTGAAGTGCTTCTAAGGAAGAAACTGACATTTTCAGGTCTTCCACTCATTTATAATTTGGTTGCTAGAAATATGTCAGCTCATATTTACCAATGCATATTTCAGAAACACACAAACCCCTTTAAATAATTCGGTAGAAAACCTGCTTTCCTTTTCCATATGGAGCCTTCTTCCTTTCTGTGGCTTCACGAATAGCTCCTACAACATACAATTTGGCTTTTTTTTTTTTTTTCCAAAGCATATAGGAAATGCTAATGCCAATAACAAAGACAACTACCTTTGTACCTTATTGCTGCACTGCAGGGAGTTCACACTGAATTCATCACCAAGCCATCGTTACGCCCCACAACTACATACAGCCGAAAAGGCCGCCATGAGACAGACACCAACAGACTATGGCAATTTTCTTCAGTACCAACAAAAAAAATAATCTATAGTGTCTTTTGTTTGTTTCTAAAATGACTATTCATGTACATATTATTATGGAAGCCCATCACGATTCAAGGAGTTCCACAACTGTGGCCCACCAAAAGGTTTGCTTTCTCAATTTCACTTTTGATGTGGAAACTTAATTTTTAAGAAAGCAGCAGTTACTAATAAAGAGGAAATTTAAGATTATGTCGGACTCTGGCACCGAAAGCACTTTAGATAATAGTAGGATACGAAGTTCGCGTGACCATCTGCAATGCAGAAAAGAGTAAATGGAGCTCAGCTGTGATTTGACAGGAATAAACAAGTGAATTCCTCAGCTGGACCAAGCTAAGTTTCCCCACGGTTTCACACTCTCTAGCATAGTAAATCCTATATTAAGTTGTAATATTCTACACTTACTGCCCCAGGATGCTGCAGAAATCAAAAGTAGGGATTGGCTCAAAAAAATAAGACAAACTGACAGAAAATACCAGCAAGAACTGTTAAATGGAAATACACAAGCACTACCTCAGACTCAAAAACTCCCAAAACGTGCAGTGGTGAAAACCAGAGAAGTAAACCAGGAGAACACTAATGTTGAAGTGATCCTATTTATATATATTTTCCTACACTATTTTCCACTGGTCATCAGGAGAGACCAGAGCAGCAGTCTGGCCTTGCACTGCCAGTCTTGCAGGCTCATAGATTAAACAGTTAAACAGCGCTGTTTAACATCTTTGTCAGCAACATGGACAGTGGGATTGAGCACACCCTCAGCACGTTTGCAGATGAGCCAACTGTGTGGTGCAGTTGACACATCTGAGAGACACAATGCCATCCAGAGGGACTTTGACAAGCTTGAGAGGTGGGCCTGTGCAAACATCATGAAGTTCATCAAGGCCAAGTTCAAGCTCCTGCATGTGGGTCGGGGCAATTCCAAGCGCAAATAAAGGCAGAGAAGGAACTGAAATTAGCCCTGAGGAGAAGGACTAGGGGGTCTTGGTTGATGAGAAGATCAACATAAGCCAGCAATGTGCACTCACAGCCCAGAAAGCCAACAGCATCCTTGGCTGCGTCAGAATAAGCGTGGACAGCAGGTAAAGGGAGGTGATTCTATCCCTCTACTCTGCTCTGGTGAGACCTCACCTGGAGTACTGCATCCAGCTCTGGGGCCCCCAACAGAAGAAGGACATAGACCTATGAGAAAAGGCTGAAAGAGTTGGGGTTCTCCAGACTGGAGAACAGAAGGCTCCAGGAAGACCTTATTGCAGCCTTTTGGTACCTAAAGGGAGCTTATAAGAAAGATGGGAACAAACTTTTTCACAGGGCCTGTTGTGATAGGACAAAGGGTAATGGTTTTGAACTAAAAGAGTGTAGATTTAGACTAGATATAAGGAAGACATTTTTCTACAATGAGGGTGGTGAAACACTGGAACAGGTTGCCCAGAGAGGCAGTAGATGCCCCATCCCTGGAAACATTCAAGGTCAGGTCGGACGAGGCTCTGAGCAACCTGATCTAGTGGAAGTTGTCCCTGGTCATTGCAGGGGGGAGTTGTACTAGATGACCTTCAAAGGTATGTATGTGCCTTGAGCTCAAGTTATGGCTGATGTGTTCAAATGAGTCAATCAGCAGAGGGTCTAGGACATTAGTGAACGACCCAATCTGCAGAGGGTTTTGAGTGTTAGTTTTGTAAGATAACCTCATCTGCAGAGGGCCCAGGTTAAAATAAAGTTTTGATTGTAACAAAAACTTTGTTGTGTCATTGCTCCACCAAGGATCCATAGTGTTGGGTGACACTTCCCAAGAACTAACAGATTACAACTCAAACAACTGCCTGAATAGCCAGTCAGAAATTAGTTTGGTTCAGGCAAAATGATATACAGAAATCACAATGTCTAAAAGCAGATAAAACCCCCAGGTCTTCACCTGCCTAATTATATGGAAGGATTGCAAATGGTTTGAAGATTGTATCAATTCCGCTTTCAAGAAGGTTCAGCAGATAGGGATGCTCATGTCAGCTCCTCTCCTCCCAACTCCCACAGCAGTCAGGAGAAAAAGACACCACTCCTGTTCCCATTTCCCACGTAATCCATGCCAGTGCTCCGTTTCCATACTCCAAGCTGGGGTGGGCAGGGCACAGGCACAAGCCAACAGCAGGAAAACACCTGTGATACAGCCCAGCAAATGGCTGGCAGAAGATTTCTCAGAGCTAAACCACACAGGCCTCACGCTCATCTGAAAGTGGGGAAGTTTCTTATGGCTGTCATTCCTCGAACGACTTCAGTGAAAAGCCCGCAGTTCTCTAGTCTACACCTAGGCACTATTTTGACAGAACAAAAAACCAAGGAAAATATATTTCTTTACAGTACAGAACACACCATTAAGTAACATGATCTAGAGATAAACTCCCCATTTTTTAGAGGGTATGGAAAGGAGATACTTCCAGTACTGCATGTGGTGGTAGCAAAGATGCAATGTTTTTCCTCACCAATGAAATAAACAGCCATTTGTCTTCTAAAATGTTTATTCAGGAAAGAACTCCTCGAGACTGCAGTTGCAGGAACACCTTATCGGTCGCAATTCTAACATTATAAATACACTGCTAATCAATCAATGCATTATAAATATCAGCTTCAGCCTTTTGGAGGGAATGAATACAATTAAGATTATGTAAATTAACTATTCAGAAATAATTGTAGTAATTGACTTCTCATTTCCAGTATGGAAAATTCTTTAATTGGAACAGACTGCAAATCTCTTCTGATGGAAAAGAACTTCAGGACACATTAAGAAATCCCCCGCAAACATATAATAAAAACAACATTGATTGCAACACTAATTTTTTATTTACCAATTCAATATTTATAAATGGGTCAGCTGGTTTATTCTTTTTTTTAAACACATTAAAATATTACTCCTGACATTTGTAAACTGTAGAAGTCATGCTAGTACTCTGTTGCAGTTTTGTACACCTGCTGTTTGTAAGCATCTTTGTTTTTTTTAAGATTAAAGAATATGAATATTTACCATAAAAGATATCTATGTATTTCTATATAGGTAAAATGGTTCCAACCCCAGTCTTGTTGTAATTTCCTATTAACAACCTTCCAGTTATCTAGACAATCAATAAATTATCAAAACTTAGCACTTATCTGTCATTTTTGATTACTAAACTCCTCCCTATTTATATTGATGTAGTCATAACATAAGCAGTAATAATGAACAGTGCTATTTTATTAGCATTTTTGTTGATCATAAGTGGAAAATTCATTGCAAGGCAACGTAGGCAAATTTTAACTTTGTGTGGTGTCCTGTGGTACAGCTCTTTCAATATTTTACTGACAATTCAATTGCAAAGCTTGCAGAACATTAAAACAAGATTACGTAAAAATAGAGAAAGTGTTCCCACAAATCTGTGCTCCCATGTGAAACGTTAACATTCTCGAGGAGCTCTGTCCTTCCAAAACTAGTTGCACTCTACGCCATAAGCCCAAGCTGCAGGACTGTGTTCGAGTACACGGCTCATAGCCCTACATCGCAGCCACACTTCACCGTGCTCTGGGGTACACACCATACACACAAGAAACGGTAAAAAAAAAGAAGCCCTTCCAAGTGAAAATTGTAACAGTTTTGTTTAGCACTTGCTAATTCAGCTCAATTAAATATAAACAATTTCGTGGGGCCTCATAATTTCGAAGAAAAACATCCTCACCTTTGAACAGTTAGCAGAACTTTACAGATCTTGCTTTAAGGCACTTGTCTGTTAAACCAGAAGCAGCTGACTTTCCATTGCCCTATACACCAATTTAAATAAATGGTTTCATAATTATTTCTCTCTTCAAACTACAATTTTGACAACTAGATTACTGTTAATAAGGTTAAAACCCGTATGTTTTACTGGCTTTTCTGTACTGAATTAGAAAATAGACACCACTATTTCCTTTTTGACCCCAAACACCAGGCATGTACACAAGGTACTAAGGAAGATACAGCAAAATAAAAGCTTGCTTGCAATTAAATTAATCACCTTTCAATTACTGTCAGGATAAAAATCACTAAAAGATGTTCTCAGTCATAGGCTAGCATCAGTACGTGATTGAAAAGATGCAATTTTCAACAGCTGGAATAATATATTCAAAAGCACAAAAGGGAATTAAATGCTCAACTTGTATTAAATTTTTCATTCATGTTGAATGGAAATCTTTCCCCTTAATTTTTTCACATTCAGAACTTTATTTACATTCTCTTCTCTTCTTCTCAGAAGGTAGTAAAATTGTCAGTTTCTTCAAGACATGTTTGTTTCCCATTCAGATGCTCCCTGTTCATGACTTCATTCAAATGCTCATTTAAGAGAAAAGCCTGTGTTTGTTTTAACCATATCTGTACTTCTGAGCCCCAGCGCTCCCGTGGGAGTGACTATTAGTTACTTACAAAACGACGCGGCAAAGAAATTCTCTGTTTTTTAGGTCAATTAATAAAGACTTTTCATACAAAGCACTCATATCTCAACAAAGAGCTGTCAGGAAGGGTGAATGAACAGCTTGGTGACTATTTCATCAAACTTTGTGACATAAGTAGAAGCAATGGCTCCGGCTACAGCAGAAAATGAAGTTCACCACATTATCACACTACCTTGTTCTTTGATCCCTCAATTTGGGATCTGCAGGATTTAATCTTGTATTTATCCCTGTACACACATAACAAAAAGGTAGAAAGACACACAGTGTTTCTACATGTAATGCACTGATACCAGAAAACAGCACAGTTCAAAATAAAATTAAAAAAAAAATTTAAAAAAATCAAAAGAACTTCAATTCTCCACAGGATCTTACACCTGCACACAACCAGACACAGATGGAGAAAGGCTGCACGTGACAGCAGCCTATATATGACCAATGCAGAAATGGAAAAGGGATCCTCTCCTTTTTTCTTCTTTGTTTTTCCTTTTTTCTTATTTGTTTTCCCTTTTTTCCTCCTTTCTTTTGGCAAGGCCAGCTCTTTACTCCAGCCATCTAAGACACTCGAGCACCAGCACTAACACAATGTAAAGACAAAGTTACCTCTTCAGCCAGCAGTTTGCACCAACCCACCTTAAATTCAAAATCTGACATCGACTTTGAGGCTGCTATGGCCTGACTTCCCTCCTTCCCCAACCACTAGTTTCTACTGCTCCTTCACACAAGTGCTACAACTTGCTAGGTCCGTGGTGAGTCAGAGTTCAGGGAACTAAAGCAGCAAGAAAGAAATGCAACTCTTCATCCTCCAGCTGCTTTAACTCTGAACCACACAAAGCAAATTTCTGTCAACACATCACTTAGTTAACATCATCTTAGACTACCATTGTCCGTAATCTTGCAGTAAGGGACGTATCTCTGTCTGTTTAACGAAGACGGAAAAATGTTTGTGCCCCCACTCCTGTGACACCACACACCAGAGTGCTGTGCACAGATGTGAAGTCTGAACACAACAGCAGGAACAACATTTCTGCAGTTCTCTCAAGGAGTTCATCTTCCTAATAGAAACTCCTCTGTGGGCACAGGTTATACTTTTAACTTATGCCCACAAGGGGACAAGAACACTTTAGATTGAGGCAAGAAGACCAAGAATAAAGTATAGTATATGTTGAACAAAAAAAACTTCATAAAGCCACTGTGGAAGTTTTATCAGAACTTCACAAATTCATTAATGTAAAATCAGATTTTATATATTACTTATAAAAGACTCCTGTTCAAATGGTTAAAAGATGAAAGACTGGTAACAGGGCAACATAGACAGAACTAAGGTAATTAGGGTACCTCAAAAATGGATGAAAGTGTAATTTAATTTTTCAATTTAAAACTTTCCTGGAGCTCTACAGCCTTTCTTCTATGTTCTTTCAAGGTATTCTTCTGGCATATGCTGATAAGTATTTGAAATGGTATTCCTGCATAATAGTTTGCCTTGGAATCCCTTTAACTTAAAATAAAGGCTGTCAAGGAAAAATACCAATATACACACCATATGGCAGCCTTCCTTCACACCTACATATGAAAACAAATTACAGATACATTACATGAAAGCTATGGTGATTAGCTCATCTTGTTTACCTACATGCCAAAACTACATACACCAAAGTATCTTCACAGAGACCACCTGACACTTTTCCTACCCTTATTATTCAGATTTCTTTTGGTACTGACTAAAAGTAGCCAAGAACAGAATCCTACTGCACACAGTACAAACACTGGTAGCCTCTGCTCTCAAAACTCTTCAAGGATACAAGGAAAATATTAAATAGGAAGAAAAGCAGCACACCTGAAAAAGAGAGAGCAGACCCAGTCCAAGTCCCAGCTCATTCTGGGGAAAGGGAAAGGAGTGTGTCAGTGGCAGGGAGGGATCTGTACCCAAGTGATAGCGCAATTGTTTTGGGACAATCCAAGGGGCAGAGCAGAGGACAAAAACGAAGAACGTGGAATATCTGAGGCCAGGACTGGTAAAGCCCTGCAGGATTTATTTCAGCGCAGGGCCACTGGAGGTCCTCAATACTGCCAAATGCTTCAAATGTTTGTATTTCACCATAAATGCACATCATGGCAAGAGGTGATACTTTAAATAATTTTGTTCATAAGTTAAGATTTTCAAATTATCACTAAGCTGTAGAAGTTTGTCCAAATAGTGAGATACCCGTTGTTTTCCATCTTCACATTTTAATCAGCAGATCTACTTCCCCAAAAATTCGGAGTTGTTCTTGCCCATCACTTACTACATCTAAAAGAGAATTAATTAGACAGAGCCATACGTAAAGAAAGGACTGCACATTGACCCTCTGGAGCTCCTTCTCCAGCCCTCCTGCTGTGCTAGTTACCCAATGGGGGTTTTGTTTGCTGAAGAGCTAGGCTGACTGCGCATACTTGAATTTACTTGATTTGTGGTTACTGACATCATAGCCATGGGAAGGGGTTCGAACTCTCCATTACTTCTGGGATATCAAAACTTCTGGACCACTTTGTTAATGCAAGTCTTGCATTTAGCTCTCAGTCTTGTCACTGAACTTGAGTAACTAGCTAAGTTTATAAACCTGAGTTTCCAGATCTCTAAGACTTTCTTAACAGCCTGTTGGAACTTCTCTTGTGGCTTTTGTTGTGTGTTTTGTTTTTGTTTTTCTTAATTGCTTTTTTGGGAAGGTCCTCAACTCTTCTACAAAGGTAAAAAAAACCAAACAACTTATTAAGAAATCATTCCTGAGAAAACCCTTTTAATGCATGCTTTTCAGAAAGTCTAGCTGTTGTTTTTGTGTGTGAGATCAAATCAAAGATAATCCTGATCTTCCTGTTATTTCCCTGTAGCTGAACTTACAGGGTTTGGGCTTGGTTTTTTGGGGTTAGTTTTTGGTTTTGTAGGGTTTGTTTTTTTTTTTTGAAAAGTCATAGCAAAAAAAATAAATCTACCTGATTGATGAGACCTAATATTCTACTTCTTCCTGTCCAACCTATTCCATCATGAGCACACGTGACTGTACTTCAAACAATGCAGCTGATTGGGTACTTAACATTGATATTTGTGGCAAAGTTTGATGAGCCCTTCAAGCATGACGGAGATGTAATTTTTTAAGCCACTTAGTAACTACTTGAGAGCTGTTATGGAGATCCATAGTAACAATACAGACATTCCTTGAGGGTTGACTGTGGGTAGCTTCCCTGGCAGACATAAATGCTAGTGCTAAAATGTCAAGGATTTATAATTATGATGGGGGATGCATAAAACGCATAA
This sequence comes from Limosa lapponica baueri, assembly GCA_002844005.1. Taxonomy (NCBI): domain Eukaryota; kingdom Metazoa; phylum Chordata; class Aves; order Charadriiformes; family Scolopacidae; genus Limosa; species Limosa lapponica. Next base: position 505,060 of record KZ505661.1, read on the forward strand.
AACACATAAAACAAGCCTTATTAGGGTTGATTGAAGTAAATATACCAAAGGACATTCCTCCTTTCTTCCGTAAAAGATTCATGTTCAATGCTATTTGTAGCCTGTCACAGTCATTATGTTTTCATGTGAAATAGCTTCTGAGTTTTGCTAGATAACAAATGCCCTTTGTTTTTATTCTTCCTCTATGCAAGTGAAAAAACAAATGGAATGAGGACTGTAAAACACAAGGCTGATTATTTCCTTTCTGTTTACCTTGAAACTGAGTACTTTCACCTATATGGACTTTACAGAAGACAAGCTAATTCTGGAGAGTCCATTTAAAATTACACTATAAAAATGTAGATAATAATATCAAAGACTGCATTACTTACTAGAACCGTGCTTGTCAAATGCATTTATCGTAATCAGTCACTGAAAAGGAAAGACATATTGTGCCATGGTATCTGAAATAAGAGTTTATCCTTAGAAATGAAAGTAACATCTTAGTTACTATATTGTGGGTAGGTATCAATAAATGTTCACTTTCATAATATGAATTATAGTAATTCCATAACATGGATTATCTTACCTTAAAATAGTACTTTAATGCTAAATTAACAGCTTAGTCCAATTCCATTGGCAAGGCTCCTATGGAACACAACAAGCCAGTAATAACACAAAACCCACTTCTTGGTTGAACGAGTATCTTTGTTGAACAGAGAACCCACAGTAACACTTCAAGCCACCTGTGGAGAAGTGAGGCAGAGGGGTGGAAAGCCAGACGATGAGAGCTCAAACTGCTCCCAATTCCTATTGCAGCACAAGGCATTTCTGCAGCCCATTCCTACCTTAGCAGGCACCTTGCCTGTCAGAGGTATTTCAGCAGATCTCTTCAGCAAACTACAGCTACCTCTTCTTCATAACTTCTCACTCCTTTCCAGATGCTTCTGAAGTCCTGGAAAAGCTGATGGGTTGTAAAAATCCAGCCTGCTGGGAAGTCCTGATTTAAGGTACAAATGGAAGTTGAAGAGGACTGCTGCTGAACGTTCAGTTACAGACAAAACTGCAAGAAGAAACTGAGCAGCTCTCGGACTCGCAGCGTTCTTCTGCGAGCCCCATTGCTGGGGCTTTTTAACAGGGTTTCTAAGGAACCCAAAGTGGGACAAACAAGCATCAATCCAGTCAGGATAGAGTCACGTGCGAGGTGGTACTAGGCGTGTAGATTCACACTTGCTAGCACACAAAGTACCCTCTTGTCCTCCTTTCTAGTAGTTTCCTCTCCACTCCACTCGTACCCTGTGCATACTTTTCAGTCCATCCAAATGCATGTTTGTGGATTCTTCTAAATCCCCATTAACTGCCTTTGATCCCATTTGAGGTGGCTTAAATATTGCACAGCTCTGTATAAAAGGGGCAGATGCTGATGGGGAAGCAAGAGAGAGGTTGCACCCTGCTTGCTTTTCCTATTCCAGTCACATTTGATCTGGATATAGAAGCTCAGGGGGCTGAAAGTGAGCTGGAAAAAAAGAATTTAGGGAGCCCATCACCATTTCTCCTAACTGCTCTGCTTGTAACCCTCCTTAGCTACAAATGGTTGAAGAAAACATTGGCCTTCAGTATACTGCCAGATGTACTTCCAGTACCAACAATTTTTACTTGTTCTCTCTTTTCTCTTCTAGTGCCTCAACTGCATATAATGAATACAAAATTTAAGGAAACAGAGTCCTCCAAGGTCGCTTGTTAAACTTCAGATTATATAGACTGAAAATATATATATGAAAATCCTCAAAAATTTAAACCAAAGGAAACTGTGGTGAAGAGACATTATACCATTTCAGTAAGATCAGAGAGTATAATTGAAATTTTTAGGAATTTGCATGGCTCTTCATACTCTAGGCAATCATTTATGATGTTAAAAAGCACTTCATATTTGTAACTAAGCACTTCAAGTTTCGTATCTTTTCTCAATCCCAGCATAAGAAGTAGGGGCCACAGAACAATTTAGGTTGGAAGGGATCTCTGGAAGTCACTGGTCCAGTCCTTCACTCAATGTAGGGCCATGCTGGCACTTAGCTCAAACTTTAAAGTTGGCTCAAGTTGCTCAGAGTTCAACTCAGTTTTGTGCATCTCCAAGGACGAAGATTTCACAAGTCTCTGGACACCTGTTACTGTGCTTGACCACCCTTTATGGTGCAAAAAAAAGTTTCTTGTATCTTATTGGAGTCTTCCTCATGACCACCTAATGTCCATTACCTCGCCTTCTCACTGCAGACTTTCAAGAAGGTAGGTTGTTGTCTTCTCTACACCCTCCCATTAAGTAGTTGAAGACAGCAATAAGATACTATGAAGTTCACTCACCCTCTCCCCCCACATCATGTGTTCAGTCTCTGATCGTGTTGGTGACTCTGTGCTGAGCTTGCTCCAAGTATGCCAATGTCCTTCTTCCACAAAGGAGACCAAAACTGGACACAATAGTCTAACTGTGGCCTCACAAGTGCCAGAGGGGCGGAATCCCTTTCCTTGTCTTGATGGCTACACTCCTGCCAACCACCTGAATGTGCATTTAGCCTTCTTAGCTGTAAAGCTAAGAAAAACCCAGATCAACTTCTACCAACTCACTTTTTTCTCTCTCACTGATTTGAGAGTACGCATCATGTGCAAAAATAAGTTTTTGCTTTGGTCAGAATTACTCAAAGACAGCATATGAATTAGCTGTTTATTTGGTTTTAAATTGCTTTGATCTTTTTAAAGGACATTATGGGATGGGGGAATGGAACTTCGGAAGTAAAAAAAAAAGCAGCACAAAAATACTTGAATTGTAAAACCCATCAGAAAGTGTAAAACCATCTGTACAGCGTAACACACACAACAACTTTCATTAGTACAGACAGGCTTGATAAATCTTGGGATGTTGCCACACGTCATACAATTCTCACACTGTGTTTCTGCCTGTGCAGAAAAGCATTTCAGTATTTACAACTGCCAAGAGTCCTATTCTTACTGATGCCTAGCTTAGCGAGACTCCATTATTTGCCCTGTCTCTGACAGTTTACATGTCAGGCTCTAGAAAGGCAAAAGTAAGCTTACAAAACTGGTTGTCACCTTGATGAGGAAAGGTCTGCCCCTAATGATAAACTAATGCTATCAGTCTCCACTAGTTTGTTATTAATTCTGTCAATAAACAGTAGTCTTAGGAGGTTTCTAGTGCATTATAATAATGCATACATACCCCTTTGAAAACATAGAAATTAAACACCTTTTGCTTTTCACAGTGACCTCATTTTCAGAAGTCATGACCCTATCTGCTTCAGTTGCAGAAGTCAGCTGACCTTGACCTCAAGCAACCATGTCCCTAAAGAAAGCTCCTAAATGTCATGATCTTTTTAGGCATAAAATTTGAGACAGAGAAGGACAGAGGAAGAGGAGAGAGGAGAGAAGTTTAACAGAAGTGTAACAGGAATGTCACCAAAATCCTCAGAATGTAATTAGTAATTGGCTAATTTACATCATTTGTTTTATCATACTCATTAATAGAAGACTACAAAGCCAATCATTGTCACTCAGAGAAGAACCGTGTTTAAAGGCAAACTAGTTTAAGAAGTCTACAACAACTACAGAAGAAACCTATAAAGTTATGCTCTCTCAGAAGATCAGTAACACACAAAATTGTGAGAAACTTTAAAAGAAGTGTGGTGGTTCCAAACACCGCAGTTCCAGAAATATATGTTCCCAAATGAACTACCAGAACAGAAGGACTCAAAAAAAATATTTTGACTTGACATCTTAATGCACCATCACTGTGAAAACAATGAAACTAAAAGTAAAATTTCCAGAGATAGTCACAGCTCTGGCAATAACAAAAAACCCTTCAGTGACAATTACTCATTTCAGCAATCAGTTCATAACAGACATCCTACTGCTGCCTTGCTCATTACACTCCTTAAAAGAATGATCTACATGTTATAAATTTCAGTCATTTTTTACCCTAGCATTAGCTGCCCACAGCATAATTTCATAGTAAAGTTTCTTAGTAAACAAATTAAATGCTGACATCGTGTTCATGATCCACAGTGAAATTAAACATACTATTTTAAGGTTTTCTAACTGAGAGTTAGAATTCAGAATACAACTGAGAAAATGGTATTTGCAAAGTTAGTAGTAGTTATGTATGTATACATGTACGTTACACATCCCATGGACATGAACGTGTTTGCAAGCAAACAAGACCTCACATATGTATCCTTCTACTACCCACGCATTGGTACTTGTTATTTAAGTATGAACATATCCTATTAAAACCGAATACACAAGAAAAAATAACAACCATTCAAAAAATTACAACACTAGGAATGTTCTTGTCCTTCTACAACAGTATAGGATCCAAAAAATAGAAAAGTACATTTTCCCTAAGTGATATTATAATTGCTCGTTAGATGGGATTTGATACGTTCCTCATTTCCAAGGCTCTATTTCAATGCCCTATTAAGAATAGTGTAGAACATTTACTTGATGCAGAGTTTTGTAACATTTAACTATAAAAATGTGGATTGCAAGTCTGACCTTTAAACAATGATTCAAATTATCTTAACATTTCTTAAGGAGACTATCTTCTGTAAGAAAAGCATTGGAAGTTAAGGAAACTTTTCTGTTGTACTGAATATACTGCAAAATACTGAGCATAGTTTCTTACCTACATGTCATGGTTTGGGCAAGACTGGTCAACGAGACGAACAACACTAACTAAACTTAAACTTTTTATTAAGTAATAAAAAACACTGAAGCATATATTTAACCAGGAAGTTGGATTCAATTAATAGATTCCTATTACTCTGAAATATTGTTTTAATGTGATCTGAAGCTTTCTTTTTTAAAAAAAGGAAATCTACACGCTTAGGGCATAGTTTAATTTTGATTACAGTAGTTTGAATATTCTGCAAAACAGCGATGTGTCTTGAGAATAAACGACTTCAGACCATTCAGATC
>KZ505661.1:519815-561949 GCA_002844005.1 Limosa lapponica baueri
CAGTACTTCAGGTTGTCTGCCAATTTTTGGCCTGCTTTGCTTTTCCATCATTGAATTTTACTCAACTTTTTAACTGAAGTCAATCTCCATGTGCTTTATGATACCAACACTCGATGCCCAGAAGAGGGCACAAGTGAGCCTGGGGAAGCCACAGGTCAGGCTACTGAAGAACATTTATGAACCAACCACTCAACCTTTAATCGGTCAAATTCACAACCATAACCTCAAATGAATTTTTAATTCCTCCATATCTGACTTTTACAAAGCTTTGAGAGAGGCAATTTAAAAGGCTGCACAGTATGCACCAGTAGCAACACAACCAGAAGAAAAAAACATAATTGTTAAATGACCTCTACATCTAAAGTCCTAACATCTAATTACAAATTTCCAGCCAGTTTCAAGCCTAAAGTAATACCAAACCTGCACAAATACAAGTTTACATGGCCTATGTGAACTCGGAGTATAACCAGAACAGAGAGAAGAAGAAAAAAAAGCATGATGGAACTGTGTGACATGAAAGTTACAGGAAATACTTAGTGCTTGGCTAAATCCCCACACAAGGTAACGCCTGTTAATGACAAGCTACTTCACACCACTTAACTGTCCTTTTATAGCATGTCAGAAGTACCTCTTCAGCATAAATACCTTTCTATTTTGACTCTACCTGCTACACTATGGAAATGATGTATTTCAGCTCACAACTATGTTGTAATACAACTCACAGCTTATGATTAAACTTGCTGCACTGTACCCTGGAGCAGAGTTTTTGCTGTTTTGTTGCTTTTAAGATACACAGCTAAAGAAACCAAAACATCTAACTGGACAGGTATGTTAAAAAAATGCCGTTTCTTAAAACATCTATAGCTACTATTGCAAAGTGTAGACCAGATGATTGCACAGTCCCACTGTCACTGAGAATTTCACAATGGGTCAGGATACAAAGCATGACCAGCTGTAATATCTCATTTCAGCATTTGCTGCTCAATTAAAACAGATTTTTGTAAAACATTTTCCTATTATCTTTTCATCTGTGTTACTGCAAGAAAGTAACTTTAGCCCACAGGCCTGAGACAAGGAGCAATCATAGACAATATGGTAAAGCTAGAACAAGATAAGACTTGAATTAACCATTCTTTACTTCCTCTCTCCTTCTATCCCTTTAATCTATTTCACTCTCTCCATACTTGCCTGGTACATTTCACTTGGTAAGAAACTGTTATGAGCTCTCTATCCTTTTTTTCAAATTTCAAGAGAGGTACTTATATTAAGCTCAGCTGCAAACAAGTGCTGAATTGCAGTCCAGGTAATTTATTTTCATTCCTAATCCACAAGTTCAAGTAACTGCAGCAAGTATTTAAATATTCCAGAATATTTAAACCTGAAAACTTAATGAAATCAAAATTTCTAAGTAAGTCCAACAAGGCACAAACTAGGGCCCAGGTTCTGCAGTATTTGGCCTTTTCAACTACATTTGGGGAATTGTCCTAACCTCTACACTAAGCATGGTAAAAACTGCCAGGAATTACAGCTTTGCAGCTTACCAATGCCAGCCCAGCAAAAAAGATCAGTGTAATTCATGGTAACAGCATAACACAGCTTAGTCCATTCCCATACAAAGCCTCTCTCATCTAGGTGCAGACAAGTAAAAGCACATTGGCAGGTGACCTTCTGGAGAGGAGACCAGACCCTTGCTGCTTGCCCAGGAGCAAAGTAGAGCTACATGTTAGTGCTGCCCAGAGGTGCTGTTAGAGGGCACATACAGCATCCGAGTGCCACAAACGCTCATAGAAGCACACATGGGCTTGAGCTCCAACATGAATTTGAAGCCCACTGAGGGCAGAAAGGACTAATGGCACCACTGCGGCCCTAAACAGTTTTATCCTTATCTCAGGGCCAACACAACAATAAATTTCTCTATATTCACCTTAAAAGCCAGTGCTTACCCCATCCTTACCCATCTCTGACAGCACGCACTGTCTTCCCTCACTGCTTCAGCACCTCAAGTTGCAATGATATTAAATAGATGCCATTGATGAGGCATGGGAAAAAGAAAGCAGGGAGACTGTGTGTATCTGAAGCCATAGCTCAGCATAATCTTCGGTGATTATGCAGAAGATTAAAAGAACAAAACCATTCAAGCTTCAAGGCAAGTTTGGAGGCTAATGTCTGGTGCTCTAGAAGGTAAAGATGCATTGGGTTCTCAGTAGGGTATGAACGCTGTGCCATACTGTCCTTTTTGAAGAAATCACACTTAAGGTATAGAACAATTATTTTATCCTTTGGTATCTGATAACAGCTGAATTCTGAGGCAGCAAAGAGATCCCAGAGTAAAAATTACAAAGTATTAGCTTCTTTCTCGTGAGGACATTAAGGGCAGGCCCACACTGCAAAGGAAAATGGGGCTGTGGCAGAGACAAGTACGCTCATTCTCCTGTAGCCCAGCCAGCTCAGGTAGTGGTCACAAAGGACCAGGAATGGCAGGGATCAACACCCTGCCCTGGGAAAATAAGGACTGCAAGCCTCAACGCAAAGAGTGCCAGGTCCCTGCTGCTTCACCTTCACCAAATTTACTTCCCAAATTAGCGAGCCTAAAGAAAGCTCATTGTATAACTGTGTTGTTTCCAACTGAGAGGCATGACGAGGTGCACAAGAAAATAAGTAAATAAATAAAAAACATGGTATCAGCGAGCTTGCCCAAGTGGTCTCTTACCTTTTGCCATAGCTGGAGCTATTCCCTTTATTCCCTGCTCTTCACTCCCACACCAGCAGCAAGTACTGCTTTTTTCAGTAAGAAAAAAATGACACAAAAACACTCAGCAAGGAGGTGCTTATTTAATACACAAGTCTTGCATGACTACTAAACTTCCCATTTTTCCCCATTTTGCCCCAATTTATTTACTTCCTATGTCTAGCATTATGGTATCAAAGATGACCTGCACAGATTAATCATTTTGCCTTCAATGCAAATGCCTAAAAATACTTATGCACTTCCAGCAAAAGCATTTACAATTTGTTTTCCTGAAGAAAGGCAACCTGACAGTTCTTTTAAAAAATGCACTAATACAAAATTAATGACAAAGAAATTGTTTATCTCCTCTGGTTTGCAAACATTTCTTTGTATAAACTAAGGTATTTGCTAAATAATGACTGCCATGAAGTATTTTTCATTGAAAGCACATGTATACAAATTGACAGACAAAATGGCAGCCAAAACAAATATTTAGCATTAAAGGTGAAACATTAGCTGACAAAAAAAAGCAAGGAAATTTTAAGTTAAGGCTTTCTATCTTTGCTTTTCATGTTACATCTAAACTTCAAACAGCAAGTGCTGTTGCACCACTCTCCATTACAGTAAGCATGCAAAATAAGTAAGGCGAAACAGAACTGTGAGCAGAGTGTCAGCAATACCTTTTGATTTCTCTGCTTTTGCCAGCTTGCATCCAAATGACAGCATAGCTTTGCTATTAACTGACTACAATTGTGCTTTCCAGTTTCCCTGTACCATGGGACAGCACCTTCCCTGAGTTTCCTTGGGAGTGAAGAAAAAAGTCCTGTCTCTTGAGAAGCAATTAAGACAACTGAAAATAACAGCCTTCCACAGAAGGGTAAAGAAGCAGTAGCAGACAAACACAGAAAAGGCCAAACATAACTGTTTTTAAATTAGATTTGAGTACACTAAAAGCATAATTAAAATCTCAATGCATTTTTCAGAAAATAAGCTAAGTGATCTCTTGTTCTACAGAAAGCAAAATTCTTAACCTTTTTTTTTACCTGTGTGGAGCAACTGAGCAGATACAGAAGCAGATACAAAGTGTCTTCATAATGATAATTTAACTTCAGAATAATTCCACTTTATTAATCTGGGATACAGAGATATTTCCTAAACACGCTCAGTTACTAAAAATCCTTTAGATGGTCAACTCTTATCCAAAAGTTACCCTTAATACAAATATAGCTGCCATAAAACGTATTTAAGTAACCTCTTCCATTGCTCAATATAGAGACATCTAGAATACTTATTTAAAAATAAAAACCCAGAGAAGACACTACACATTTCCCCTCCTCTCTCCCCACAAGAAGGAACATTACTGCTTCTAAGAAGAGTGCCCCAAAAGTTAAATCATCTTGGCCAACAGCAGTCAGACACAGATTAAATTTATATTGGGGTTTAGACTGATGACAACCAGCACGCCAGATATAATGCTTGTTGAAAAATACTCTCAGCACAACCACATGGTTTTGTCTGCAATGGGATCCTGTACAATAGTCCTTTAACAAAGTCCTACATAATAATTCTCAACTCCAAGAGAAGAATGAGGAAGAGATGAAGATCCATATAGGAATTAGATGCCATGAAGGACCCAAGGCCCATCTTTCTATCCTTTAAAATTCCCAAGCTTTCCTCTGTGCAGTATGTCAGATGTCAACACCTTAAAAGATTTCCTCCCTCCCCCTCCAAGTAGTAGCTTTCTGCTTTACTTACTACTGCTGAAGTCAATGACAGACTATATTGTATTACTTACACTATCCAATTGCAGGAGTCAAAATAACACCATGAACACTTCATGAACAACTATTAGCTTGTGAATGTAACTGTAGATCAGCCGTTCCCAAGAAGACACTGGGCACCTGCAAACCTTGGATAAGCTATTTTTCAACACTTCTTATCACACTCCCTGCAACGAGCTAAAGAAGTCTTATAAAAAACTTATTGTCCTAATGGATAACACTGGTTATTTAGAAAAATTGAACCATTATTGCAGAAATCCTTAAAGCTACCTAGATATCTTTGAAAAGCTTTATTATAATTTATCAAGAAAAAACATTGGCCAAAGCATCAGTTATTTTCAGTTTCAAAAAGAGACTAAGGACACAGCTGAGATGCACCTGAGAAATCACACAAAACACCTGAGAAGTATTACATTGTGAAATAAAGAAACCACACCGGTTCTCTAACAGCCTTCTGTCACTTAAAAATTGTTGAAAAAACACACTCGAATTGTAATGCAGATGAATCACTTCAATATCTAAGGAAGTTTTGCTTATGTATTCTAAGCAAGTATAATTCCACTTCTCAACCAATTAACATACTCCCCGGCTGTACTGCTTCAGTAAAGCTACACATTTCTGTTCTGTCACAGGTTACTGATTTCAAGCGTTTCATGAAATTGTTCTTTTGGAACTCACTGGAGATCTGATAAATTAGGAAAAGTTGGTTTTGGTGTTTGTTTTTTTTTAAAAATAAAAATCTATCAACAGCTGTTTCTGTAGAAACAAATACTGAACCTGCAATAACGAGATTTTTTTTTTAGTGGACTGTGAGAATTCTGTAAAAAGTTAACAGAGTCCTAAAAATCACCACTTTTCAAAAAAGAAACCGAAATCCAAATAGCTTATTTTGCCTCCCACTTAAAAAATTGAACAAGTACACTGTTAGATATAAACCCCGAAAGTTTTCATAACAACCAACAGTTTACATACTAAATACAAGATGCATGTTTGGCCTCAGAGTTTAAAAAAACAAAACTAGCAACTCAAGCCAAAAAAGTAATGAAAGCCCAGTTTGTAGGATTTCTCCTACAGCATTGAGAATGATTTCTCTGCCCTTTACTGCCAGTAACTATGAGATCGCACCTAACACTTTCCGAGCCCCTTAGAAGACCACATTAGAACATAAATCATACATGATCACAAACTGTCTTCCCCAAATCCCTCTTCCCACTCTGAGGCATAGAGTGAGGCAAGTGGGGAGGAGAGGACTGAAAGCAGCCGAAGCTCCCGCCTGGGCCAGCCGAGCCCTTGCATGTGTGCAGCCCGGTGAGCGGCAGTGCCGACCAACAGCGTCAAGAGAGCTCACTAAACAACCTGCCAGCACCGGTCCTGTAAACTGGAATCACAACAAACCATTTAAGCCAGCCCATAAAGAATTAACACAATCCATCATTTTTTTAACTTACAGCTTTTAGGAATTTGGTTTTTAAAATCTGAACAGCTAAATAAAGCCTTATCACCACACTAGCTCCCACAAAATACGCTATCTCACTGACACTCACCCCAGGAAAAACTACATCTCGGCTTTATTTTACATCATAAATTTGCACATCAGTGTAAGTTTCAGTGAGAAAGGAGCTGACAGCATGAGAAACTGGTTAATAGAGCCAGCAGCAAATCCGCAGAAAATTTACCCCATGCTCAGATTTTCATTTTAGCACATGAATAGGGTCAAGTAGAATTATTTAAAAGCAAACACACAAAGAAAACGTTACTTTAGAAGCTAACCAGACAACAAAAACCGTGACAGAGGTATGACAAGGTGCACCCAGTATTCCAAGTACAGTGTATTTCATTATTTCTTTACACACGATAAAAATCTGCTCCAAAACAAAGACTAATGGTAGCAACACAAGAAAAAAAATAAAAATAAAAATAAAAAAAATCTCAGACACACACAAAATATGCATTCGATCACTCACCAAAACTATCTTTTTAATAATTAATTGTTCAGCAAATAAAAATATATTATTTTTGCTTTAAGTAAGCCGTTTAACCACAATCCCAAAATTTGTCATAGAGGATGATACACAGTCATCTAAAAAAATTTACAATATCTGGGTGGGAAAACTGTGAGTTAATGGAGAAACTGAATTTTCACTATTTAAAAGGGGACACAAACATTCTGCTACGACATCTGTTCGTAGGTTCTACTGCAGCAGAAAACCAGAAAACCACCAGAATTTTAGCTGTCAAAACAAACCCTCAAATTAAAGAAAGGAGGAGGAAGTAAGTGCTGAACAATTACACACTTCCAGCACCACAAGTCTAGCGTTTAGTCAGAAAAAAAAGTATGTAAGAAGCACGGATGCAGTCTTAACACCCAGCCAAATGCTAGAAGGATTACTAAATTGGAAACGCACTCAGACACACACCCAGTTTTACAACAATATACTGAGATCTGTGAAAAAACCTGGAGTCAGACTCACAAGTTACTTATCACTGCCAGGGCATCTAAACACATGCTCAGCTTCAAACGTATGAACAAAGTCTGGTCCAGAGACGACTCAGGCCGTTGAACGCTCAGTTACATGTTTTTCTGGACAGGGTCACTACAAGTCTCTTCTTCCAACTTCTGACACTAAAACCAACATGACGATGTTGAAGAGTGATTACAACACAGCCAAGAGGCACTTCCACTACAGGATGGTACAGGAGAACATGCATAAAAATATTCAGGATATTGTTAAATTTAAAAGACAGCTTTACTTACCTAAACTCATGAGCCACATGAAAAGAAATTATTTCTCATTCACAGAATTTAAGGTTTAGTTTTCCAACAATCCTTCCCAGTTTCATTTTTACTTTCTTTATTGTAACCACTTCTTTAAATAAAGTGTTTGGGAAACTGCAAGTGTTACAGCATTGATTCTTGAAGGCAGTTTTTTCAAAAAATTCACTTATTATAATGTAATGGCCTTCCTGAACAATCTACAACTAAGTTCTAACAAGCTGCTTTAAGTGGCAAAAAAAGGAAAAAGGCACTTGTAAAAATGCCACAGCATCGTAAGTGAATCGGGACATGAGCTGCTTAACTAGCATTTCACATACTACTACACGCTGAACTAGTAGTTTGTAGATCACAAACATAACCCACTCTCCTTCAAGCACGTGACATTACACAAACCAACACTATCTCACTGTCTCTGAAGAACATTACTAAAGACCTATTTGAGGAGAGTCCTGCTGACTATGGTTTTACACAAATGTTTAAATTTCAACACGTGGTGTTCACGTCACATGAGCTGACCTGACTTCCAAAGAAGACAAGGACACCGTTGCAGTAGGTACTAGTACCACTGAAGAGCTCAGAGACTAGAGAATCTGAATGCAAACAAGCAACAATTTTGTAGGCTGTATTCCAACCTACAATGAAAGTGAAAACAGAAGTACAATCTAGGTTTGCAAAATCCCCTTTGAATCTTTCTTTTGACATGTTATAAATAATATTTTAAAAAGGAAACTGTCACAAATGTAACAGAAATGAATACTAGATATTGAAAATACCAAGTTCCAAAGTTTTCTAGTAAGACGAGATCCCAAAACAACATGTAAGAACTGCAGAAGGCACCTGCATTGAGTTACATCAATAGCAGGAACTCCGTGTGGGCACACAACCCATCAGACCACCTTTAAATGTATTTTTCCTTCTGTAAGGCTAAAAGAAGGAAATAGTTATCAAAGGAACAGGCTCTTCTACCAGGGCATATATTTTAGAAGTAAAATATTTTCTGTTCATATGAATGACAAACTCCTTTGCGTACACACACATTGTTTCATACTTTCACTAGGGAACTGAACATCCAGTACTGTCACGTTGTTAATCCCCAGCAATACCTACAATCAGCAGCTACTACTGCATGTGTAAACAGGTGCGAGGCAGTGCATATTTTTCCATATTTTATGGAATATATTCCATGACATTAAGGCAGGTGGGTAAATCAAACTCTTCTCCTCCCTCACAAATTGAATTTGATTCCAGACGGCTGGCACAAATTAGGTTGTGATCTGATCCAAAATGTTTCATATTAAAAAAGGAAAATTCCCAACAGTATTTCAGTTTTTGTATAACTGAACTATACCAAGCAGGCAGGGGAGAATGCTTTCGTGTTTAACTGATCAAATTAGAACAAGCAAATTCAGTCTGAAAATAATACCCTGAAAAGTACAATAGCTATTCCTTTTTACTCTAACACATTTCTTTGCCTATAAAAAGAGGGAAATTCACAACTAAGAAGCTCCACTTCATGACCTTGAACACAGAAAGACCAGTCATTAAAAAGCAAGCTGCTTCAATTTGAAACCATTTTATATTCACAAGGGTCTGAAGTGTTGGAGTTAACCATCACTTTTTTCCCCCCATCTTCCACATAATCATCAATTTAGAAAACCCCATCCAAGTTCTAGGGCTAGTTCTGCAGCTTGTGACCTGCCGCCTCTTCCCCCTATCCCTCCTCTTTGCTGTAGCATTTTAAGAGTGAAGTTTTAGTCTGCACCACTTGTGCAGGTTATTCATTTGCTGGTGATACCAGAAGTAAAACAAAACGGACTCCATGCAGCAGACAATGAGCGACTTTCAGAAATCATTCCTGGCAATTCCTGTGAAGCCTCCAGCTCTGCAAGGAGTGGAGCAAGCCTTCCGACGCACAGAAGACCGACGGCAGGTAGCTGGCACCAGCACCGCTATCGCAGGTGGGGAGCAGGCAAGCCACTGCATGAAGGCACTGCCAGAAGTTTGTTAAGTCGCGACAAGGACTAGAACCAAGAAAGCAAGTGGTTGACACGTTGGGTTTTGCTTTAAAGATGCATCTTTGTCTTCCAGCAATACCTTTATTTCCAAATTAAATGCCTCCTCCAAAAGGCTGCCAAATAGGCAAGATGACACTGAGCCCCACAAACGCAGCATTCCCTGGGAACTTCCAGCGCTGCGGCACAGAGGCACAGCTCAGCCCCTGTAACCCTCCCGGCAGAGGGAGCATCACGGGTGAGCACTGACACCCAGCCTCTTACAAGGTCTGAGCCCTGAACATCTACTTAAGACATACCTTAAGCAATCAAGGGGCCTGCACTGAAACAGATACAGCATAATGATCATTTCTGAAATGGGGGAAACTTGATGGAAGTACTTTCTTCCTTACATAACTGCAATACAGCATTCTGCTCCTTCAATCACAGTAATTTCCTCCCAGCCATTCACTTGAATATCAGAGAAAAACACGTTCTACTACTACTTATTTACATCTCTTCTCAAGTTCAGTTACATAAAAGGAATAATTCTGCATCGGGTCAAATTACCCATAGATCAAGATTTCAATAATAGAAGTAGATAACCTTATTATCAAAAACAGAATTACAAAAAGTGTTTGTTTTCATGTCTAATAATATTACAGTATTTAACACAGTGTTGTAATCAACTCAACATAAGGCTGCCCAAGAAACTAAGATTCATATCTGCCCTGGGGAAAAAATTGTATATTTCAAAAAGCAATTAAAACAATTTGTGCCAGCCCATCTGACCACCATCTCCAACACTGCAAAGTCAAACTATCCATAACTTGCTGTGAAATTTGGCAGAAAAATAACAGCTCAAAAAGTCTGCTGCATTTGCTGTTGTCATTATAGAGACCTTTCATATAGCCTACGCAACATCTATGTTTACAGAACCTGGGTGCTCCTACTATTAAACGTCAATACAATCTGTGTTTATATCATCTCCATACTAATCAGATCGATTACTTCTGATATATTGCCCTGCCACACCACCATAATACTAATCAAACAAATGGAGCTGCAGGGAGAGGAAGCTGATATATAGGCATTTAATACTGCTTTTTTTTTTAAATACTCATGGGCAGCACTGCCACAGGAAATAACAGAACTGCCAGCAAATCACAAGTACTACACAAGTAGCACTGCATAGTTTCATTAGGGTTTATCAAATAAGAATTTAATCCAAGACAGTACGACAAAAACAACCTTGAATGAGAAATGAGGCTAGTGGTCTCGCTTCACTTCTAAGAGGCAATTAGAGCATACTATTTCAGAACACCCCAAGAGTGCCTTAGGGTAACAGCAGGACACTGAGTAACAGCCATTTGACTGGTCAATCCTTACAGAACTTTCCTAAAAGACACACAGAGATAACCTTGCAATTAAAAATGTCTTTGTAAACATTATAGCTCTGCAAAATTTTATTACAGTAAGATTCTTTCACAGTTAATCACTGTCTACTGTAGTATTCCTGTAGAAAGAAATTTAACTTTAAGTAGTCATTATCTTTTGAATCCTCTTTCATCTCTAGAAGCAACTAACATTATTTCTAGAGCTCTATTAATCTCATTTACAGCTAGTAAACCAAGATATAAACTATATCTATCACTGAGACATACTTTATGTATTAGAGCTGTTAAAAGCATTCCAGTTCATTTATAGGTCTATTATTTAATGAAGTTATACTCCATCTTAATATACAGTACCAAAAACTAGCCCAGAAAAATTTCTTTTCATTGTCCGAAAATGGACTAATACAGATAGCAGAAAATGTAAATGTAAAATTGCTTTTGAACACTCTCTGATCTAGTTTTAATTTCTTCTTCTGTGCCTGGAAATATCAATTAACAATATTTTTTATAATAGATTGTTATTTTCAAAGTATTTTCTTTCTTTCAAACAAAAAAGTTCTTTGTAATAAAATCAACATTTATACAGTATTTTCTGGACTTCGACATTGACATTTGAGACACCATGAATGAGAAAGACGTGAATTCTAACTGTTGGTACTCTCAGAACGGCCCAACAGTACAAGTCACAGAGGACTAACAGTCTAACAGCCCACAATGGCATGGAAACAGGTTATTCCATGCATAGAACAAGCAACTTTCATAAAGGTAAAACCTATATGGATAGGTGTTTTTTCTTACGGAGTTATCATCAGAGCCACTATGAATGCAGATTAGTCTCTTCAAGTAGAGAGACTTTTTGACCAAGATGGCCAGGACAGGTTGCTCTGTACTGATGGCACACACACTTCAGTCCTCTCTGATCCCATGACCAGCATGTCTACCACTTGATCAGAACTGACAGTAAACCCTGTCACATAAGAAGGTAATTTAGGAAAGGGCTATGGTGACCATACAGAAAAGAGCAGAAGGGAGTTGCTGGCCAGTACAACTTGTCTGGCCAGCTGCTCATGCAAGTCCTGGGAAAGCAGGGAACAAACCGTATGGTGAATGACTTGTTTTGGTGGACCAGACTTCACTTGGTTGATTTACTGTAAGCGAATACAGCTGGTGTTCTGTATAAGTTACAAAAGCTGCTTCTTTAAATGGAAATGGAGCAAGAGGGGAAAGGAAAGATATTCTAGAATATTGCTTAAAAAACCCTACCATACCATCTATAGAACCATAAATATTTAACATGTTTACTGTACTGAATACTTGATGCCATTCAAGAAAATAAAATATGACTATTTTTTAGAAGTATACCTTAGTGCTGTTGGCAAAAGTATTATTAGTAATTTCAAAACACTTGACTTACTCCATCTGAGTAAGTCTTCTTAAAAAACCCTCTAAGCAAAATTAAAACGTATAAAAAAAAAAAAAAATCTATTTGGTTTCACTATTGCTTAAGTTAAATGCAGGATGATAATGAAAATCCAGAAGATTATTCAGAAGCTATAAAAGCTAACCTTGATTTCTTAAAACACATCAACAGAAACTTTCAATTTAACTCTGTTCTTAATTTTAGATGAAAATGCTCTCAAATAGCTGGAGCAGTAAACAAACTATAGCCAGCCACCATTCATCTGGGCTAGAGGAGTAAAAAAAACAACTCCTGAATACTCGCAGACCTCAAAAGAGTAGTAACATAGAGAAACTGTTCAAAAGAAGACAATATAAATGTCCAAATTCATAAATCCTTTCAGTAAAGAGCTGATGAAACCCAGTTGCACACCATCAAATATCTATTTCATAAAATGAGAAGGATCACAGGTCTGCTGTGAACCCCAGAGCCCAGCCTCACACAGCTGATTCCCACAAAAACAACTGGACAGACGTGATGCAAAAAAAGCCTCTAGAGGCAAAAGGAATGATGAAAAGCCTGTACTGCCAAGGTAGCTGCATGCTTCAGACAAAGAATTAGAAAGAAATAAATATATATGCAGGGAATTCTGCTACTCTGGATTGTATTTTAGAAGTGTGTTTCTGATTCTTCCCTCCCCTTTATTTTTAATATCAGTCAGTTGAACATAATGAGACATTCGCTGCTCAAGAGTTGATCTACTCCTGCTGCTTATTCGTCACCCAATATCTCAGCCTACCATGGCATCATAATTAGGGCCATGGAGACGATTACGTTCAGAGTCATTAGGACTAGAACTGGGCACAACCTGACATTTTCCATTAGGCTGGGGGAGACACAGAGAGGGTTTTCTCACACGAGTCTTCTCAGTTTTGCCTTGCCACTTATAAAGCCTTCTACTGTCCACCACACTTCGTGTTGAATCTTGCCTCAGTTACACTCCAAAGCACGGATTAAGTCAAATTTGTTTTAAGACCATTAAACAGGACCTGAAGTTTCAGGTTCATAGGGAAATCAAGTGAGTTTCTTCTAGCTCCATTGTGCCAGTTGAACGCCGCTCTAATTACGCTGTCAAACTGAGGATTGTGAACTCTTAATAAACAGAGACCTGTTTTCATGCAAATTTTACTAGTAATAAAAAGATAGGAAGAAAAATATTGTCAGCAGAATTGTTCCTGTAAGCAAAATGTTTTTCAAATGCTTTCATGAGTTGTCAGCAGCTCTAAGTAGAAACAGTTACCAGGGTAAAGTCTTGCAGCAGCAGCCGAAAGTTTTCAGTCAAACGTTCTAACTTGAGACCAATACAGCGTAAAGCAAAAGGTAACAGCTAGAAACACAGCCACAACCGTCTGTGTGCCAAGATTTATACACAAGCAACACTTGCGCATGAATGGCTTTATTCCCGTTAAACTGTATAAACTGGGGGGAGGAGGGGAGAGAGCATTTACAAAAAGAATCCAGCGAAGGGCAACATACGTCCAAAGCCAGTTCTCAAGATAATCACAGAGCATTACAAATGAGTCTGGAACTACAGGAAAATAAGTGCACTCTTAGAAGACAACAAGGGCAAGATGGCCGCAGAAAAGTCTCGATGAAATTCTTCCAAATAATTCTCCCACCACCACAACAAAAGGTAGGATGAAGAGGCACAGCATCCAAAGAAAAGGTAAAATACAATTGAAATAACTAGGCTCTTCATTTTTTTACTCTCTAATGTAATCTCTGGGGTCTGTAACAAACACAGTATTGTTGAAGTTGATGCAATAATAATCTAACGACTACTTTGTTTTTACCCAGAATTAATAACAAGTTATGCTAATTTAACAAAGAACTTTTCAAAAAATTAAGCTGCAGATCACCAAGTGAGACCCAGTGAGCCTGCAAGTCTCAGGGCTCCAGGCTGCTCTACAAAATGGCAGTAAAGAAAGCATTTACCTACTGCACAGGGGTGCTGTGACAATTAATTAATGTTTGTAAAGTGCATTGAGGCTGAAAATTACTAGATACCATGCTAAATATTAATTACCACGAGTACAACACAGAACTGGAATTGTCATAGCGCTCTCATTGTAAACTCTGCTCGTTGAACAAGCTGAAAAAAGTTCTCAGCACCGAGCTGTAGTGAGTGCCTTCTACACAGATGCACAAACACGTATGCTTAACGTGCTGTACCTGGCACCCTACCAACCATACTGCAGGTATTATTCTGCGCACACTCACACATGTACGTGTGCACAGCACACGAGATTAGTTTTTGGCTGTAGTCATGAAGATAGCTTATGCGTACAAACCATCTGGCTACAGTTTCTCTTCTGTATGTTGCTTCAAGCCACTCTATAGCTTTGGAGAGTGTGAAGGCAGTTTTAAAGCCTGCCAGCAGTTACGGACCACAACAGCCAGAGCAGCAGCGACATCACTAACAATTCACAATACCCTCCATACAGATGTTTTGGGAAAGAAGCTAACATTTTATAGATACCATAGTTCTAAACCCAGTGGAAACTGCCTTATGTCATAGTTCTACAGCTTCATCATCTTTTTCCTTTGTGACATATAGCTCTTTAAAAGGGACTAAAGCAAATAAAACAATTTAAACAATGAAGGAAATGGCATCAGCGAGAGATGCAACCCATGTGGAAATATTGATTCTATTAAAGTAGCAGTATTTTGCCCTGTCATCTGTTTATAGAGTATTTTAAACAGAACGAGTTCAAGAGAAAGATGAGGAACGCCCCCGTTCTGGACTGGTAGCTGCCACATGCGCTGCATGGGGAATGCAGACCGTGATACTAGACAAATTTGAAAATTCTGATCAATACCACATCCATCTCATTATATCTTCCCCGCTGAAGGAAACGCTACAACCTTTTTGCTCTCAGCCAACCACAGGCATACGTATAATCAATAACTTGCAATGATACGAGGTCAACTCATGCAGCAAAGATACTTCCAGTATGGTTCAAAAAACCACTTAACCATTCTTGTTAAGTAAGTGAACAGCCTATTTTGCTTCTACCTCAGTCACTGAGTTTGGGTTTGGTTTTTTTTTAAATAGGAAGATGATAATAAAACATTAATTGAATGTGTCAGAAGAAGGATGTCACAAGAAGCATATCAATACAAAAAGACATTGCAGCACGTGCTTTAAAGTAATTGCAAGATGCTGGCTCTGCTCCTAAATAATTATTACAACAGTTATACTACTCCCTATAGAGTTATGCAAAATTATTTATTTATTTTAAAGATATCTTGCCCATGGGAAAGTAACTGGTGTGCAGCTACACACTGGCTGTAAGTTTCTGAAAAATAACAATGAGTTTTATTTGATTGCTTGTAAAACATGCATTTTGCTGTCTTCCCCAAACGTTGCATGGAACGCTCAGGCAACTAGTCAAAGGAGACAAAGGCACAGAAGATCCGACTACATTTATGTCCTACGGCTATGTTAAACATTTAAAATCTCCTCTAAGTCTCTACCTCACAGTAACAACATCAGCCCTCATTTTTACACCATTCTGAATGCCCTGTACTAAAGTAGCAAGGGAGCATTCAGGAAAAAAAAAAAAAAAAGAAAGTCTCAGCTGGAAGTTATACAGAAGAGCAAAGGCAGCTAGCAGTTTGGTAACAGGAGGTAATAGCCCACACCCTTCCTTTATACAGAGAGAAGAATTTCTCTCCAGCTGGGATTTTCTACTTTGCATCAGAAGTGAAACGCATCCAAATAGTTACACAATCACCACATCTTTTCCTATTAAGGCAAAGAAAACACTGTGCAGTTTAACTGATTGTTGTAAGCACACAGTCTTGTCACTCCCTCTGCAAACCAAAATCCCAGACCAACATCAGTATGTGTCCAATTAAACATGCGCTGTGCCTGGCCTTTGTATGTGGCTGGCAGAGATCCTTCTCTAATTCATCTGGTACTGGCAACCAAAAGCCCAGTGACAGCCACGCTCTAGAGCTCAGGTTCCCTAGCTTCACACTACACAACAGCCTCTAGGCAGATTTCTTGTCTTCCAGCTTTTAAAAATTAGTAAGGAAAGCTCTTCAGCACAGAGACCCAGATCATTGGAAGTACATTACAGTCCCATCAGGACTTCATCGATGAGAACCTACTCGTACACCTGGACACCCAGCAGATAGTCTTTCCAACCTTTTGGAAGCCAGTGATCCTTCCTTCTGGAGTGAGACACACGTTGCAGACAGAAACCCGTTTCCTTACCTAAAGCAACTTGGTTGATCCTTTCCTGGTCCTCTGTTCACTTGCCTCTCTTGAATGCCCTTATAAAAGATAAGGCCAAATTATGAAACCACTATGGAGATTTTTTAAATGGATTTGAACAACATGTAATGTCACTAAAAAGGGGATCTGACACTGCTAACATTCAAATACCAGAAAATAGAGCCCAATAATTATAAGGGACAACATCTGAGATTTTTAATACTGTATGTAATTTAATAGTTTTTATTTTCCATTTTAGGATGTTTCACCAAAGATAGGAACTTTTTTAGATTCCCACCCAGTTCCTCCCTCCCACTGAAAACTGTCATAAGAGACAGAAGGGAGTCTTTTACTGAAGGAGTTGCCAGCTCTCAAAACACATTAGTGCATATCTCACAATAATTGATCTTATCTTCAAACTGCAGCCGTGGGACACATTTTAGGAGATGAGAATTTCAGCTTTGACATGAAGGAAGTTTGTCACTTTTTTGCAATCTGGAGAAATGCTTCTAATCATGAGGGTACACACCCCATCAACCAGGAAAATTACAAAGGAAATAAAGACACCGCTTTCTTCTTTTTTAAATATTTTTTAAAGGCAAGTCAATCTCATGACCAAGGGAGGGATTCATTGCTGAAAACAGAAAACTTTGTTAAGAGTGGATGACAGAACATTTTATGAGGACGGAAGTTAAGACAGAGGGACACAGATGTATGTGTACACACACACGCACCAAAAGGACCAGATTCCTTAAATTCTAGAAGAAATATGCAGCACAAATAATCACAGTGACAATGAAGCTTGACAGTAGGAGTATACAAAATAAAAGCTAACTATTAATAAAGTATCATTAAGTCTTCCTCTGAGCATCTTCCAGCTCTAGACAGCACATTATCCCTACATTAATCTAGGAGTAGTCATGCAGCAGTAAATCACTTTGCTGATTATCTATTTTTATCTTTCTCCATTATTTCTCTTCCATAATGGAAACAAATAGCCAATGAACAAATTCCAATTTTCTTCTTTTCTAGCCTTAGCATTTAAAGAAAAACAAGTGTATCTTGTTAAAATCATACAATGAATTTCCTTCATCAATAGACTTTAAAAGACCTGTACCCACTTAGACTCTGCACATTCCCACCACCCTACCCCCAAGTCACTACCAGCATCTCAATCTTTTTGCTTTTTCAGACAATGCAATGACCAGCTGTGCTCCTCCAAGGTATCTTGGAAAGCTATCTGACTTCATATCACAAATCTCACTCTAGCATGAAGACAACTTGCAAAAAACCAAACTTCAGGATACATGAACAGAATATGCACAAATGTATGAATGTTCCTTCTTTCTCAGACAAGTGCCATTTAGGATATCGCTAACGAAGTGAAGAAACACAGCCTTACCACATCTTACATTTCTTTGTATTTTGTAGCCAAACCACACATCTGCCCAGATTCTTCTGTTAGAAAACAGAGCAGCTGGGGCTTCCTTATCACACACAGTTGCTACCGCTCCAGAGGCAGCTTTTCTGCTAATGCTCTGCTTCCCACACTACCACCCTGTGCAAGAGAATCTTGCTAAATTGAAGCTTTTCATCTCTAAACTTTCCAAAGTGGACTTTGAAGCAATGAATCATTTTGGGGGGGGGGGGTCAGGGGGGGAGGGGGGGGGGGAAGGGTGTCAAAATAAAAGCACAAGAACTTTGGTTTAATACAGAAAGGAATAAATAAATAAAAAAAATAAATTTTGGAAGACTCTTGTCTGGACAAGATTTAAGATCCCTTTCAACATTCAATGTAGCTGATAAAGTTGAGGCAGTTCACAGATTATTTTTGTTTGGTTGGGGTTTTTTGTTGGTTTTGTTTTTTTTTTAATCTGACTTGTCTTTTAGGCACAAAGAGAAGCCTGTTCATCGTGACTGTAAGGAGCAACAAAAGAGCCCACAAACAAGAAATCCAAACACACTGAAGCCCACTCCAAACTATTAAACAATTATCCTGTCAAAACGTCTTTACTGTAGAGTTGCATCTCTGCAAATTCTGATTATAAACTCTGGAACTCAAGCTATCCGTACTGGTGTGTATATATCCTCTTATCTAAACAACATATGAAAAATCCTATTTGAATTTGCTAATTTTTGCTATTTTTAACTTGAGAGAACATAATTTTGCAGTGTTATCAGATACCACTTCCTCTCCTTTACAAATAACTAAATTACAATTTTTGGTGCAATGAAAATTACAGGCCTAGAAGGTTTACAGCATGCACTTTTACACACAGATGTGAACAGGACAGGAACAACAGAAAACAGAGTCAGCACCCACCAATTACTGCTTTCTACTCAGATTAGAGTCCTCATTTATTAAAAAGGAAAAAGGACTATAAATGTTTTTCTTTTCTTAAAACAGTCATCCCATCGTACATTTCTTTGATAATAACTTCCTTATAATATCTTTCCTTTGACAGCAAGGCATCACAGAACCACCTTCAATAAGGAGGAACAAGAGGTCATAAGATGAGTCTTAATGACTATGTCAAGCTTTTGAAAAAATCAGGGGCTGAAGTCAGTTACCCATAACCACACCTGGCAAATCCTCAGAGCTCAAAAGACTGAAGTGCCTGAAGAACACAAGTCCCACTGCTGCTCTCTCCCTTTACAAAAATATAAAATCACATTTAGGTGCTTAAAACAGGAAATCTGGTGGCTAACTTCAGCTAGCCATGTTCTAAGGGCTTGGCCAATCTTACTAAGGAAGTGCTTTTCTAAGTACTTCAAAGGTAAAAAAACCAACACATTCACCAAGTTATACACCTCATACAATAAAAAACAACACACCAAAAAAAAACCCAAAACCAAAACCCACCACCAAACATTGGCTATTCCAGAGCTTTAGCTATCAATGTTACAGACAATCCACATCATCTACTTTATATATCACATTTTAAATGCCAGGGTTAAGATCTTTGCCTAAAGTAACCAATTCTACAAGTGACCCTTTCACAGAGCCTGATTTACTAGTCTTCTAACACAAGCACTTCACAGTTAGAAAAATACTCACTCTCCCAAGGATGCAAACACTTGTTCCAATGAGACACCACTGTAAGTGCATTTTGAAGCAGCTACAGACTTTAATAGACAACAAGTGCTGTCCATTCATTTCAGAGGTCCCAGCCTCTGTCTACAGTTCAAGACATACATACTCAACAAAGCACCCTGCTGCCCTAGTTCTTACCCAGGTACTTGGAGAGTCAGACAGAGCTACAAGAAACCAACTAAAATCTCACCTTAAAAGGCACAGAATCAGTACAATATCCAACAGCCTAGAACAGTGCTCAGATTTCTGATACTTCTACCACAGAAAATTCAGTTTTTATTTGTGGTTATGGATTTAGCTGTCCACTACAAAATGCCTGTCAAAACACCTTGGTATATATTGCCATGTTGAAATTTACAGCTGAGCTTCTTGGATAGCTTTTATTGACACAACAGAAAACATGAGACTAGCTGAAACTTCTCATAACACATACAAAATTGCAGCGGAGCATTGATCCAAATTAAGCAAAAGAAATATATACACTAAAGTTGCACAGTGTTAAAATATTTGCATACAACAATCAACAAATATACAGCAATGACGTATAACCTATAATACTCTAATGTTTTGATATAGTGCTACAGAAGTTTGTCAGATTTCTTTAAAGGTTTTTTTTTAATTGTTTTATACTCCATCCATTATTGTAAACACTTTAAAAAAAAAATCTGACTAACTTTAAAGTGGGATATTAAATCCCTACAGATTAAAGCATCTGTAGTTCCGTTAAAGAATGAAAACATGTAATAAATACTATGTACATTATGACACAAACCAATCACTACCTACATAATACTACAAACTTCTTAATCCAAAACTAGGGAAAAAGAATTGTTTGATTAGGATCAGGATATACAAAACAGGATCCCAGAATGCTGGCTTTTGCTCAGTGTCCTGTTACACGATGTCTTATGCAACTTCAAGCACCACCTGCTCAACAGCATTTAATGCCTGTAAAATAAAAGCAGTATGTTGCCACAGTGCAGCAGTGTCAGGAAAAATACTGTACTCATGTGAACACTATCCAAAAGTTAAGAAAGACAGAAACAAGAACAGCTGATCCAGAAGCGCAATTCCTATCTTCCTGAGCAACTAACAATGCCAATTTAATATTCCAGACGAGCACACACAGAAGGATGTCAATGCTGATGGTCTACTGCCAGTAGACCTACTGAAGACTGGAGACTGACCTACCTCATTCAAGATGGTCACTTCCAGGGCTGATGAGAATCACATGGAAAAGATAAAACTTTGCACTACCATTCCCTGGGGTGCCGTCTGTTTTCTACAGATAGAAATTCAGCCCCTGAGCTGTCAAGATAGCATCTTTTGCAATATTCAAACCACATAAATTTGGAATGCAGAAAGTATTTTCTATTCCTTTGCAAAGGACATGCAGTCCACATTCCTGTCCCCCACAAAGTCAAAATGACAGCTAGATAGAAGAAAAATTAAAAATAAGGAGAAATAAGAATACTTTGAGAGCTTAAGTAATCCACAAAATATCTAATTGATTTCAGTGGTGTTTGAAAACTTCACAAATTGTGGTGCTTACCATCATGATTATCTGCATACGTTAACAGCTAAAGACCTGAGCAATCCACTTAAGAGTATCCAACACAGTAATTTATTGCAATTAACTACTTCAAAGGTGACCTTTATTAAATTATCTTACCAATATACAGGATTCTTATTTAAGCAATAAACAAAACATTTAGCATTTCCTATGTTATTTTCCTATCTTTCATGCTTTGGCAGTACAAAGCAACGTCACAGTTATGACCAGAGGAGGAAATAATGGGGAAAACATACTTGCAAGTTAACACACCCAGGTACTACTAAAAAATGGCTACTAGTTACCACCTCCCTCTACTTGTGCAGGACATAGATAATCATGTAAGCTATCCTGACCCTTGCATGATTACAAGATCTTCAGCAGATTCAGCAGGCCAGTTGCATTTACGCTACATTCCATATCATTGACAGCCTAATGCACAATGCCTTCATAATAACCCAGCTGTCAACTTTAGCATCTTCATTGCCCAGATGAGCAAATTTCAGATGAAAATTTGTGCCTTTCAACTAGGGTGCCTGTTGGCTATGGCATACTTACTTACCAGGGCTTGGTTAAACAGTGCCTTTTCACTTACCAAGCATTTATGGGCTATAACATGTGCTTACTCATCGTAACTCTTCAACAGACAAAGCCAGCCCAAAGTGAAATACAGAAACAAGAGAACTTGGAAGAAGAGTCCCTAGCACTGTACCTCTTTACAGAAGATCTTATAGCTCCATCTAGCTCTGCATGATGGAAATCACTAGGACATCTAAGAAACTGCAACCTAAAACCCAAGAAATCTCAGCCATCACATACACATACATGTGGGATAAACCCACATATGTGGGATAACACTAGCTGTAGATGTACTAGTTCTTAACAGGCACAGTTGTGGTAATTTTTAAAGGTAAATTATTTAACCACTTTTTCACATGTATATCTATTCTCTATTGTGACCATCCTCTTCTCAGCTATATAGTTCATTTTGTGAAATGAGTGCTCTGTCAACAGACGAAGCACAGGGGCTCTCATTGCCACACTGTTTCACATGCATTACATCTATAGGTTGTCACTAGAGGTAAGCGGTGATAAGACTTCCCCAGAAACTTACTGACATGGAAACAAAGAGAAGCATCTGGCTGACCACAGGCCCTGTCCTACAGCTCCCTACAGCTCATGAGACACATCTCAAAGCAGCAGCAGCCTGCAACAGCAGGAAGAGATTCTGATGAGTCCTACAGGGACGGTCATTGCATGAGAAGGATGTATGATTTCAGTGGATAACTGCTCAATACTGTTAAACAAAAGGGTACATACTCATTTATATCAGAACAAAACATTAATAAGGCAAACAACAGGCCATTAATCCCCTCCGTGAAAGTAAGTTAACTCTTTTATTGCTAAGCTAACTCAAAACCTCTGTGGCTTATCTAAAGTAGCATCATTTTGATTCTTTGGAGTGAAAACACATGCAACACTTGAACACTTAAATAAGAATATTTATAAAATACATTCTGTCAACATTTTTCCTCAATTTATGTTGATGCTTATTTAATTAGCAACATAAATTTGACTGTTTAAGTTTTCCTATTAAAGATTCTTCAACAAGTCATCATAATATCTACTTGTATCAAATTTTCTTGCCACAGGGAAAACTATATCCATTACCAGAACTCCAACATGAGGTCAGGATAAAATACTAAATAAGATTAGCTCGGTTAAAAAAGGGAATAGAACTCTGCTAATCTCAGAAGGACACACTGCAGGTAACTGGACTTTGTCTGCTATGCATCAAAAAAACCTCCAACAGCTTCAGGGACTATACATACACAAAATTAAATCTCTTCATTTATTGATATGTCTGATTTCAATTTTTTCCAAAAAGAGCAGGCTCAGCATTTTTGAGCAAATCTTCATGAGCTCTCCCACTTCATAATTGCTGTTAAATCATAACATAAGAAGAAGAAATATAACTATTGAAAACACCAACATCTTTCATGGCAATTCTTGGGATTTTTTTAGATTACCAAAATGAGTTTCTATAGCATCTTATTACTTCAATTTCTTTAGGATTCTCCTTTAGTAGAATATTCCAATATTCTTCCTGCTCCTCCTTGTGCAACAGATTGCTGAATGATCACAAAGCAGCAGCGGACAGTCACATTTTGCCAAGCTTATTTGGGAAGTTCAGTGCCTTTTGAAAAGGAAAATCTCCAGCGGTATTCTGAATTTCACATAGAGTACCCCAAACCTACAACATATTTTCTCATAACTGGAGTAACAATCTTGTATGTTACTATAGCAAGTACCTCTATCCCCATTTGTGGGAAGGTTTTCATCACAGATTAAACTCTCAAGGTCTGACCACTGTATTAGAACAACACAAAATGTTGAGTGTTAAGAGGAATACACTGAAAGTTAGTAATCTTCACATAAAAAAAAAGAGCACCTTTTTAGTACGTATTAGGCTCTCTTTTCTAGAGCACTTATGAGTTGGATATTTCTCATGCTTCCAAGATGCTATGACTAAAACAAAAAACAGTTGCCAGGCAGAAACATTTAAGCGAAATTCTGTGTTGGGCTTGTCTTTTCAAGGCCACCACACAGTGCGATGGCAACCAAAGTTTCCAAGATTAACGGAGGCTGCTATTAATATCCTTATTAACCAGTGTCAGTCTTCAATACTGAAGTGCTCAATTTCTAAATACGGAAAGATTTTTCACTGAACTTCCACCTCAGCTTTTAGCATTGCAACTATTCTCTGAGGCTCATCCTGACATACTTTGTAGCAAGAACCTCCACCTCATCAGGAGATGTCCACACAAAGGAAGCTCACCTGGTCAAGGTGATTCTGAGTGACAGGAGGCTCGCCAAAAAACCAGAATCACAATCTGCTGGATCACAGTGTTGTTGGGGAGTTGGTTTGTCTGTTTTGATGTGGGGTTGGGTTTTTTTGTTTTGTTTTATTGTGGTTTTGCAAAGGTGTTGTTTTGGGGGCTTTTGGTTTTGCTTTATTTCTGTGTTGCTGTTGTTTTTTCATGGTGGTGTTTGTGGGGTTTTCGGTTTTGTTTGTTGGGGTTTTTAGTTTGGAGCTTTTTGCAGGCCTTTTTGGTTTGTTCTGGTTTTTGGTCTGGGGGGGTGCGGGGAGGGGTGTGTTTAAAAAAAAAATAAAACCAAACCAAAAACCACACTGAGAACACAACATGACAGCAGAAGCACAGACTACAGGGAAATTTCAGGATGCTGGGGAAGGGGGTCCCTCTTGAGCCAACAGAGCTTTGTCCCTCATCCTAGGGCATTAGAAAAGGTACTCTACCTGAAAATTAGTGAGAAAATAAACCTTCTTGCATGGGCAATGGAAACTTAACAAATCTCTACGGTACTCTTATGAAATGCTCTCCTGAAGAGGAAGGACACTTCAAAAATCTGAGTTTAACTAAGCCAAATAAAAGAAATACAAATCTTTACGAATTCTGAGAGTAAGTTGACACCAATGAATTTGATTGTGCTGTAAAGCTCACAACAGATGTTTGGATGAGAATTCATCAGTGACCAAGAAGCCAGTGCCTTTATCAACGCAGGCTGGGCTAAACAACAGCAACTTGGCCATCACAAGGCCACTGCCCACATAGGACTACTTGAAGCACACCAAAATATTCTAGTGTTCCAGAGGGCCAGCTGTGATCAGTTCATCCTTGTCTTATTTTTCAGAAATTCTTAGCACAGATGAGAACAATTTATTCTGTGTTACCAGTCCAAACAAAATTAAGAAAAAATTAAAGGATTTACTGAAAACGTAGTCTGTTTCATACCCAAAACTGTAACCAGGCTTCTAGAATAAGATACTGCTAGTGGTGCTGTTCTCAGTCACAGGGCAAGGAACGGGGAAACCTGACCTGATGTTACTACTTGCACCCTTCGAAGGAAACTGAAATCTGCTATTCAAAAAATTCTGATCTCTGATCATGTACCCCAGAGCCAATTACAGAAAACCTCTCCCATAAAACCTTTATAGCCCAGTTCCTCCAGTTCCACACATTCAGCTGTAAAAATCTCAATGAAATAAAGTATTCTGATTTAATTTAATTTTCCATAGTCATCAATACTGCAAACACAAATACAGCTTTCCTTTTAATCTTCCATATTTAGTTCCTGAAAGACACAAGTAGCTAACTCAAGATGATCGTATGCTCTCACCTTGCACGGTGAAACAAGTTCTTCCATACTTTATCATCTACTTGTTTTCTGGAACTCTAGAATGACACCTATAGACTAGGCTTTCAGACTGCTTCACTTGCAGGATCACACCTGTCTTAGCTAAGGTACTGCTTGTCACCATACAGAGCTGAAGGTACTAGAAAAATGCCTCAGTGCTTTAAGGACTATGTGTTTTTCTGCTTAGCATTAAAAATGCTAAGCATCAAACACTGATTATAATGCCAATATTTACTCCATGTCATATTTGATATCTTCAGTTAGTTTTTTCTTATCTGTTAGCCCAGAAAAAAAGAACACACATCACTTGCAGTAATATAAAATGTCAGTGTGGCTCTATTGTACAGCAAAAGCTGATGGAACCCAGCTAGAAGATACACAAGATAAATAAGGGAAGACCCACAAACACACAATCATATTGTTTGCTTAATCCCAAGGAAAGTTCTTTGAAGGACAGTGTCAGTACCAAAAGCAATCCCTTATTCGCTAAAGCCTTCTCACACTCTGGCTGGGTTTACATTGTGAGGACCAAAACAATAGTTGCAGAGTGCAAGTCACATAAGAATTTTCCTGTGCAGAAGAGATTCAAAACTAGCTAGCTTCATACTACACAAAAAGCATCACAAAAGTTAGCCTTCCCCTTCTTCCAACATCAGAGTTGGGGGGAAAAAAGAAAAAAAAAGCGATGCAACATCACTCAATAATCCATCATCACTTTTAATTTATAAACAACATTTATGTTCAAGATCTAAAATAAACATTTTCCCCTGCTACAATTATCTTCATTTCTGTTCCTATCCTCATGACTCCGCATTGCAAGAGCACAACTTCCTTGCCTCAGTAAAATCTGTCCATTTCTTCAACAATATCATCCAGCAACTTCTTGTCCAACAGCCCGTGGCGTCTTGCAGCAGTGTTCCCTTCTCTCCATGCTATCTGCTAGTCTTTGTATTTCATAGTTCTCTTCACCCTAGACCATGCGGCCCCCCTCCTCCGCCTCTGCACACCCTAAAAACTCTCCAGAGGAGATTATTCAAACACAGTCCAGACCAAATAGTAGATTTATTATTTCTGAATTAAAAAAAAAAAAAAAAAACAACCTATCACAATGAATAAGAGATGAAGTTCACTGAAAACCTTTAAGTTTTTAGTAATACCAAAGATGTCAAAAGAATTTATACAGCATTTTTTGTTGGTGTTTTTTAACATAAATTAAGGACAAATGTGTGACTAAAACTACTGCTGACGTTTAATGTACATTTTACCAAAACAAGTAACTTTTACTTAATTAACTAGACACTGACAACACTACAAATCCTGATTCAGGCTAGGCTGCGTTAGCCTTCATATTAATCTCCTTAAAATTTCTGACTTTAAAGAACGAACAAGGGCCGCATTAGAGGCTTATAACAAGGTTAAGCTTGAGAAGTTCTATTAATACCCTCCCTAAAGCTACCAGGAAATTCCTTAAAGCACGCAAATTTTTGGCTTTGCTATGGATTATGCTCAAGGGTAGCTTGTTCTAGCTCCCATAAGACAACAAGTTTATCTCATGTCTGCATCAGCAGCCCGTCTCCTTTTGGGGGCTCATTGGCTGAGATGCCCATCAGGAGTCACAGAATAAGTTAACAGTAAAATCTGGAATTCTGCCATGTTCACTCTCCATATCCCCCACATAAATTAAGTTTTAACTGACTGTCAAGCATCTGATTCATTTGTGAGAAATAACAGTTTTATCTTTCTAAATTACAGATACTCCAGCATAACTGAAACCCTTAGAAAAAAGTGGTAATCTGTTATAATGGATCCATGATAACTGCGTCTACACACAGTTAATGCACTAACACATTTCCTGAGTCTGAAAGGGTAGGAGCAAAATCAGGTTCATCTTCTTCCTTAACCATAATCTCTTGTATTTCTCTCTTTAGTGCTTCTTCTGTATCACAACTGTGACATTTGGAATTTTAATCAAACAAGTTGCCATAGATATGCAACTCTAAATGAACCTGAAAACTAATGTAGAAGTTTACTGCTAAATAAAACTAAACGTAACTTTCTTTTTAATTGCTCAGGTCACTGCCTGAATCTTAAGAGTATTTACTTCAGTAGGGTTACTGGCAAAGTTCAGAGCAACCAGAGAACGATCTCAAAGCCTATAAATAAAACAATTGAGCACAGCTTAACACAGCCTGTCCTCTCAGCCGGACTGTGAGACACCTTAGTGAGCAATTCAATAGCTATTTTAAGAGGTCCAATTTAGTGAACCCACGATTAGTAATTGTCTCGCCTTGTTCTGCCATCCAGAGAGGATGTTTGTAACTATTTCAAACAAAAGAATGGTTGTTGAAGCACTCTGAAGGAGAGAAATTGATGTCCACAAATAAAGTTACATTTATTTCTACTAAGTGATGTTTCTGAAATTCACTTGAAGCGCTTCCTGCATCTAGGGATGGGAGCCAGCTTTCAATCATGTACGATAAATAACATGGGGGAAGGAGAGGTTGAGGGTTGTTGTTTTGGGGTTCTTTGGTTTGTTTTTTTAACTAAATACTGCACTTGTGATTTCCCCTGCCTAATTGGTTCAGTCTATCTTATATTGAAGAGTTTGGGTTTGTGAAATAGCCCATTTGACAAAAAAAAAAAAACCAAAACTGCTAGACTGTTAGTCACTGAAGTAATACAATTATATTAGACTTTTCCATAATTTTTTTCCAGGAATAAAATCATGCTAGCGCTATGCTAAAAACTTGGCCAGGTTTCTTTGTTCTGAAAAACACTAAATAGCAGTGATATTAGAACTGTTCCTAATACAATTAATTCACTGATAGAGATCGCTGACTTTAATTACTTAGTTGTGTAGATTTTCTAAAACGTGTTCAATTTGTCCACTGAAGCCTATTTCAAAAACATTTTTGCACCAGAGGTATTAAGATATACAATACATGTTATAAGCTAGCTTTAAATGCAGTAAAATTATACTAAGTTCATTCAGGAGATGAAAAATTTTACAGCTGTTTTACTATTTGGAAGTCTAACTTTTCCAATTAGAAATCAGTAACTGCAATGAAAGGGGGAATTTTTCATGCTGAAGCAGCAGTCTAAGTATGCTGATTAAGTTTTGCTCTTCTTTCTTCTTAGCTAGTAAACACAGAATTAACAAATGTGTGTTTTAAATGCATTAAAGACTCCCGAAAGATGTATGGCTGATTTATAATATGATCAAAACAAAGAATCATTAGGAGTTGTATATATCCACTATTTAGTAATAGTAACAATGCATCAGGAAAGTATCAACATCCTCAAAGCAAAAGCCAAACTGCAAAATACATTTTACTAGTATATATATGTTCTGTTAAATGAAATATACTGCTAATATTTCTTTTACCTGTTTTTTAAATTATTTTTTTTTTCAAAATTTGTGGCATCTCCCTGGAATAATGATGGGAAAACACGCTTTTGATGTTTTGGTGTTTTAAATGGTAGTTACTTCCTTAATTTTTTTATTTATAGTGATTTTGGAAATTCTGTTCAATTTAAGACATGTCCAAGTAGTTATCATTCATTCCTCATTCAACACTGCTTTTTTAGGTACCTTCCATAGTTAAGCTGTTGATTAAATTGTCTTAACCAATCTGTTAAATTCTTACAGTGTGTCTGTTTTACTGTGAAGCAGTTACACACTGCAAGAAGGCATCTCCAATACCCCTTTAAGCTAAATGCATATTCTACAGTTTATAATAACAAGAATTATCAATAAATACCTTTTTTTTTCAATAACAAGAACGTCATCATAAGCAGATGCCAGAACCTTGATTTTCCTGCTTTGAGTCTTTTAAGCTTCTACACCAATTAAAAGTTCTGAATTTTTGAAGCAGTTTCAATACTACATAACACTTCACTATTCTCTCAGGAAAAATAAACCATGTAAGGAACGTGTACCATACTTCTTCTACTATCAAAATGAAAAGTGTTTTCCTGACCATTGTTGTGGGAGATAGTGTGGAGGAAATCCTACAAAAGGTGAATACTACATGCATTTGATCTTTCTTCCTTCTTTACTGCCTCATGAATTTTGCAAATCTAATGCAGAGGAATAAGGACAATCTCTTCTACTTACTCATGCCATTTGACAAAAAAAAAAAAAAAACTTTCAAAACAACCACCCAACAAGTCTGGAATACAGCTGGGGGCAGGCGTGTATGGAAAAGCTGATAGAATTTCACCCACAATTTTAAGTAAATTCAAGGGATGTGTTTTATTAACATCATTCATTGCTGGTTTTACTCCAAGTAAGTTTTCTCTGGGCAGGTGCCTCCTTCCCAAGACATGCTGACTGTCTGCTTGACACTTTTCTTCTTTCTTCTGCTTCTGATATTTGACTTAGGAACCAATATATTTTTTTTTCAGTTAGTAGTTTAAGAAATTGGAATGTAAGACAGACTTCAATTGCCGGGAATTTACCATTGGCCTCAGAAGCATAAAACAAGACAGCACAAGAAAATTCGTAGAGGGCTTTTCTCTTCTCTACTCAGAAACACTGCATAAAAACTAGCTTTAGGATTTAAGTGGCATCGAAGCCAATAAAAATCCTGAAACAACAGTCCTCCAATCATTGTGCCAAAAGCTCACATTGTTTCACTCTTACTATTAGGTGTTGTCAACAGACCTTAAAAACCAACATTTTCATTAACAAAGTAACAAATGTTTTCCAAATGGAAAATTTGTTTCACAATGTTGCATATCTATGCAAGACAAATCCAATCTAAAACCGAGTGTTCTCCTGCCCAGCAAGTCTGTGCTCCACAGAACACAGGTTTTAAGGGATGTGTACCGAGGCCCAACCGATGCATCACTCCTAAACCCTTCCTCAGAGAATCACAGGAGAGCAGGTGTGTGAAGAGAATACAGGCTTGAAAGCACAGCATCTCCCTCAGTCTCAGCTTGCAGGTTACTTTCCAACCTTTCATTGCTGGACTTGTGGCATCAGAGTCTCTGACCAGCTATGACCAGCAACACAATGTGTCTGAACACCTTGTTGGGGAATCATTTTCAATAACGAAGAGCATCACTTAGCTTAACAACTTTGCCCTAATGTTCCTTGGTGACTTCATCAAATTGAAGCCTTATTAAGCAAGTGACTGCTGAGGCAATCTCAGGGAGAAAAGCTTACTACAACAGCTGGTAAAGGAACTTGTAAACATTGCATTAACAGGGTTTTAAAAAAAAATATACGTATTTCAGCATGTGAAATCCTTCATCTCATGCATTCTTAACATGTCGTCAATTCTCTTTTTTAAAGTAATATTTGTGAGACTTAGTTGCTTCACTTGTACTGATCCAGGATGTTCACACTGCAATGAAGTTATATGCACAACTTAAATAGCACTTAAAAATGGAACAATTAGAACTTTTATACAATTAAGAATTAGGATCCTCTAGGGGACAGTCTGTCTGTAAAATTACTACTTGTTCTCGTTACATTAAGGCACAAGCCAAAGGCAAATTGACTTTGCCTTCTGGGAAATGTAATGATCCCCAGAAATTCTCTGCTTAAAGTCAATTGTCATTCATTAATTCTTTATTCCTGAAAAAAGGCTCTGCTCCAGCTTCACCTTTCTCTCTTCTGCTCTTACCATTCTTTGATGACGAGTTAATTCTCAAGATTTCAGTGTTAAAAACAAGGTGTGTGCGTCAGAGCAATACAAAGATTTGCCAGGTTCAAACAATTTCATATTAAAAGTGGGTTTTTTTACGGCACTTTACCACAGAAGGTATTACACACAGTTTGTGAGAGAACAACTGAAACTCTTTTGCTTTTACTTTTTAAGAATAGCAATCATAAAAATTAATGACCCACGTTTAGTGAAGCTTGGCAAACCATATATAAACATTATGTAAACAGTAGGGACAATGATGTCAACTAAAAGCAGCACTAATACCAAAGGAGAGACCCTGCTTTAAGTTTCAGAACACCGGTTACTCAGAACGCTCAGGAGTTCCCAGCTTCCACGCGCTGCAATTTTGAGTGCTGTGCTTCCCTGCATTGTTGCCAGCTTATTATTTTCATAACCACCCTGTTTTATCACTGGTTAGAAGAATAAAGCAATCTAGTTCAGGTTTAACGTCTACTGAGCTGTGTTTCTGTAAGACTGTCAAAACGCATGTCACATGAAACGGGAGACAGAAAGCACACCAGGAACACTTACACAGGAGCAACTCAACTGAAATTTCCAATTCATTGCACACGTGAATCCTTTTATTCAGAGCCAATCTAAATCAAAAACTTTCAAAACTAAGGTTAATGCTACATTCTAAGATTGCAGGTTCTATTCCAACTTTTCAAGGCAACATTGTTAGAAATTAACCAAATAATTTCATAATTTTTCTCTTTCTAGTAACTGTATGGTACAAATAACGAGAATCATCTGGCAACAAAGGCACCACGGCAACGTACTTTCTCTTCATGATACAAGATCACAAAAGTCATCTTCATCCTACAAATAACTTGTCTTTCTGACTTGCAAGCAGAGTTTGGAGTTGGAAAATGAGATGTAGAGAGATATTTGAAAGGTGATGGACATGTCTTGTCTCACCAGCACAATGGCATCACTTTTGAGTTAACTGAAATAAGACTGTAGTTTTTTAGTTCCATCTTCAAATTCAGTCAGCACTGAAATGTACTTCTAATTTTGTGCGGAGTAGATCTGAATTATACACAGGACATTTTAGAGGCTGCAAGGTGATTATATCAGGCTAAAAGCATAATTACAGGTAGATTAGAAAAATTGTAATGACGCTCAAAATCTTGCCTTCCCTTTTTAACCTGACCTGCCTCCACAGCGATTCAGCAGCTCAGGCTTTCAGCGCGCACTGAATGAACTGCTCTCGAGCCAGCGAACCAGGACTTATTATAGACAGTCCCAAGGGACCCCACTATGCCAGCTGTCCCCGAGCCAGCCTTCTGTCTGGTTTCACACAGAAGTTATAGTAGGAAACTCCCCCGTATCCACACACACAACACTGTCCTGATCCATGGATCTTTACAGTAAAATCCTTCCATGAGAATATTGCTTCTCTTTAACCAGTTATACAGTTAATATTGGACCAATAATACTAGAAGAAATCCTCCTTGAGACCTAAATGCATAAGAGTCCTTTAAGAGTTTTAAGAACTTTTATTATATCTTTAATTACTTTTTTTAATTAAAAAAAAAGAACTTGTAGTCTACAACATCCAACATTGTTCCTTTTAAATCTGCCCAAATTATTACATTTTTAAGTATTTGCTTGTCCCAGCCAAAAAAGGAATTTCACTCTACTAACCTAAAACTCATGCTGATGAAGGCTTCAGTTACTAAAAAGTACTTTTTTATAGCTTCAGTACTGATGGAGATCCTCAATAGTCTATCGTATACAGTCCAGAATTTAGCTAGAGGCAAGAGGACTGCACTGCAACAGCCAGAAAGTCATGACTTCCTACAAGGTTTAACCGCTTCACATTACATCCTATTGTACACAGTCACTACCCTGGTATCATCTTCCCATGTGTGAAACGGGAACAATAATGTTTACTAATGGAAAGTGTCTTGAGCATTCTTGTTCTCAAGCTTCCAATGCATCTTATCATTGTCTTATTTTTTGACATTTCTGTTGCTCTAGCATGGTAGGTTCTCCTCCACACAAGAACACCGCAAGCTTATCCTGGGGTGTTTGTTTGTTTGGCGGTTTTGGGGTTGGTTTGGTTTTTTTTGACAGTCTAGAACTAAAAGCAGCATCAAACCAAGTAGCCTATACATAACGTTGCTAAGTTACCCAGGCAAATCCCAACATCATGTGGTTGCGTTATCCTCACCTATGCAACAGAAAAAATTTTTTTCAAAGCAAGGATTTCTTTGGTGAACAATTACTCCCTCTCATATTAATCAAATGAATAGCAAAAGTGGAAGACCAGCCCTTAGGATTGCGTTCTTCACCTGCTCTTGAGATCGTGACTTTGTTAGCTGATTTTTTTTAACCTTCCATCAGCAATCCATCATACAATTTAAAATAACTTTCTACACAAGTCAATGAACTGCACTCTCTCAAGAATTACAATTCAATTCTGTCTGTGTAGAATATCATTTTGGTTTGTTTTTAAAGGAAAAAAGGCAAAATAACTAAATCTACTTTTAATTCCACAGCATATAAATCGGATAGATGTAAGTTTTTAGGCCTCTTCTTTCTCTGCTGACATTGTTAACATATTTAAAAATTAAGTAGCCACCCAGAGGTTCCGACTCCAGTTTTATAACTCTAGAGACTAAGTTTAAAAGGCCATGAGAAAAATAAATGCTCTATTATTTACATTCCTGAATTATGAAGATCAGGGCAAGAAATCTCTCTGCAACCCTCACAACATACCATAAAACTTTTTGCAGTAATTATTTCTAAGTATTTTTAGTCTTCACAGTGAGTTATTCAGATATTAAATTTCCTATGAAATTAACATGACCTCTGGAAATGCAGCATCTTAAATTATATTACTTATTTAAATTCCATATACCTCATTATGCTTTATGCATTATTCCTAACAACTTCAGAATATTAGGAAGTTAATTTCCCAAATTACCGTATTTTATTATTAATGTTCCTCCACTAAAATCAGAGGAATTTAAGTAGAAATAAGGTTCTCCGTACAGCTTTCTAACTCCCTGAACAGACTGCAGCTGATAAAGGCAGGAGAGGACTGCCTGTCTGCAGCCAGGTGGTAT
The DNA here is from genome assembly GCA_002844005.1 of Limosa lapponica baueri. Lineage (NCBI taxonomy): Eukaryota > Metazoa > Chordata > Aves > Charadriiformes > Scolopacidae > Limosa > Limosa lapponica. Next base: position 553,783 of record KZ505661.1, read on the forward strand.
TAGCCAGGTAACTCTGAGCAATTCTATTATAGCAAACCACACATCGAACACATTCCCTCAGATCTGCTAGAAAGTTAAGAGTTCCCCTATGGAAGCCTGGGCTCATATTCATGCAATATCTTCAGAAATCTATTTGTATGAAAGTATTAATTCCCAGTTAGCCTCCTAAAACTAAAAGAGAAAAAAAAAAAAAAAACACAACACAAAAACCCCACACAACCCAACTCTGAAAGTCAAAACACCAAACCAAAACAAACCATTAATGAAGAGAAATATCACCCCTCCTCCTCCTAACTATTCATATAAACATGGGAAAATTCCTTACTACAGCTATGTTGCTGAAACCAATCATAATAATACCACTGACTTTCTGCACAAACAAATCGCGTGTCCAGGTTGAGACTACTGCCAGTATTAGTGGCATCCTGCAGGTACAATAGTACTGCTAAACCTCCTAAAATTTTCCAAGGTAAAAATTATAATGCGATCAGATCTTAAAATAACCCATATTGAAAATATCCGATTCTGAGTATAACTCTTCCAAGCAGAAGCATCAGAGTGAAATCTAATGAGCAAAAGCTAAAACAAGATAATAAATTCAGGAGTGCCAAGAATTGCAGGCTTTTTGTGCTCTCATTGAAATAAATGTGGCTTAACTCAGGGTTAATGGTGTGCAAACATGTCTGCTGGATAAAGACTGAAGTTTAGAATTTGAGGAAGTCTTAGAATGAGTTTTGAAGCTGCTAACAAACATGCAAGGTTTACTCAGTCCCACCCAAATAGCACTTCACAGTTCAGCTTTGGACTTCTTTTTACAGTTGTCTGTTCTATAGCATGAACACTGAGTTAACCCAAAAATTCAAGTATTTCCTTCAGTAAGATGTTCAAGGTACATTCAGAAACATGGGTACGTTTGATAGAAATTATTTTTTACTCTTTCATTTCTTTTGAAAGCACAAATATATTGACGTATTTTGAGATCAGGGTTTAGTTTTTTCCTTGCAAAGCTTGAGACATCTATTACAGGTCTTAACCCAATTAACTGAAAACCGATTTATCTATTTAATATACGGGTGAAAAAAAGAAAAAAAAAAAAACTTTGCAGGCAATGAACATAGCTCAGACGTAGAGGAGGGAACACAACAAAACGTCCACTATTTAATTTTATTTACTCCCTCATGTAACACTAAAGGACTTGGCCACCAACACTCCAATCCAACTCTCCTGTGCAGTGCTGCTGGTCCTTCTACATCAATTTTTATCACTCATTGAGACTTAAACTCATGTTCTTCACTGAAGCATTTAATTCAATGCAAGTGTTAACTGTGATCTTGAGGGATCTTGGGGCAGCAGGGGAAGTGAAAAGTATCACTGGTAAAGCATCAGGTTATCTCTTTATCAGGAGAATAAGAAATAGAAACAGCTTGCAACACAAGAAAGTTCACTGGTGTTCTGAAAACCTATTTCCTTTGTAGTCTCCCTACACTTCAGACACACAGAGGAAAGGTATGCACAAATGGATTCTGACAGATTGCAGAGCTTTCTTACCACCTAACAAAAGGGATACTATTTTATTATTTTTCCTCATTCATGTTTTCCGTCTTTGTCCTCAGGGAGGTATCATTTGAGATGACATAATGCAGCATAAACATACATATCCTTGGCAATTAAAACAGGGTATTTTAATGCCAGAGTGGAATGCAGGACATGCCACTTCAACTCTTGAAGAAAACGGTAACGGGCTTTTAAAGAGAAAAAAAAAGTCACTGGTGCAAAAATTCTGGGTACACAGACACTGTCCTCTGACAAAAAAAAAAAAGAAAGCTTAAACTATGAAGCCAAGACATCACACTGCTGGTATGAATAAATAACACTATCTGGCCTTTTAATTTGAAAACACTCTTAATACTGCTTCAAGAAGCTTTTGTTATGGATACAAAATACATGGCCAGGATCCTGAGCTGGAAAAAGTACAGACTGATGAGATTACCCAAGTATTTTTTGTTAACATTACTTTAATGGCTTCATAGTTTATTAAGGAAAAGTATGATGACTAACCATTAATAAGCAAAAAACCCATCCGCAATGAGGAGGATAATTAGGTGTACTTGCAAGCTACTGTTTTTCCAGGAGCTGCTGACAAAAAATACATCACACCCTTGCTAACCCAGACATCCACGGGACATCAGCCAACCAGAATCTTCAGTGTTGCACTCCTACAAAACCAGAGTGTAGCAGTTCGAAATAAAGCACAAAAGCAGTTAAAAAAAATGTTAAAATGTTAAAAAAGAAAAAAAAAATGTTAAATGTTAAAAAAGAAAAAAAAATAAAGACACCTTCTCCTTTTTTCTCCCCCACCACCTTCTCCCCATTTATTTTTTTTTTTTAGAAAAATGGTATCCTTTAGATACCTGCATTTGCAAGCTGCTCAGCCAGAGTCTAAGGAGCCAGCATCAATAAACACCTGTGAATTCTCTGTATGCACTGACCCAGCAGAACACGAGTTAGTTTTGCTCTGGAAGAGCACAAGCACAGCAAGAGACGACTAGCTTTATATGAGACACCCCAAATGCTGAGGAGTATTAGGAAGAAACTTAGCAGAGCTCTCTCCAGCCAGAAGTGAGCACACATCAGCTTCTCACGTGCTGTCAGATATACACAGCCATAGCCTGATACTCACTGGTGTCACCAGGAAAAGGCAAACAAGCTGCAATCGTAAAGAAGAACCACAAAGGCAATTCTAACCATGTAAAAGTAATTGTATTAATATGGGAGGAATCTACAAACTTATTTTTCTCTCTCTAATGGTACAATCAAAAAATTCCAAATCAGGATCCAACAGCATCAGACAGAAAATATTATTTTTTTTTCTGTTTTCAGGGAAATTCCGTAAATCACATAAGATAAACAGTGTCTGGCATTTACCATATCTGAATTTCTACAACCCCTCCCCATGCTGAACTTTAGGAGTGACTGAATTTCAATTGATTTCCTTTCATACTGTGATCACAGAACTATAGAAGCCACTGGGCAAGAACAGTGGGTATCTAGAAACCAGCACCTCCTCCATTACAGATGTTTCCACTGCAGAACCTATAGCCTGTTAACATGGAACAAGGTCAGTAAGGAGAGCCTGGTGACTGGTAACACACAAAAGAACATAATATAAAGATGGACACTTTTTTCTTTTAAACTGATTTTACATACTAATTCCCCATAGGAGAACAGGCTCCTTTCATCTACTGAAGCAGATATCTCTAAGATCAATCTTAATAGCTACTTGTGTTTCAATAACCCACCAATCATAGTGAGAAGACAAAAAATAGTACAGTAAAAATACAGACTTTGACAGAGTCCTTCAAAATTCTATAAGGATGTATTAAAACCTAATTCTTGGGGGGGGGAATCCAATACTGCCTATAGTGCGCTGTCATGTTAGATTTTTCTCTTTAAGATGTAAGAACATTACAGTGAAATTACCTAAACTGAACAAAAATATTTGTGAATATTCAAAGATTTTAAGTGATGGTAAAGCACCTTAGACACACTACTGAAAAAGAATATATTCAAAGACACTATGAAGTTACAAATAAGCTTTAAAAACTAAAACATACCATTTGTCAAATTGACAGCCTTAAGTAGCTCACTTGCAAGGACTGATGCATATTGCACAAAAAGCCAGAATATTAAAAAACCAGCAAAGAGCCAAACAATAAATTACAATGTATCTGTACATCATGTTTTTCCCCTTTTATCAAAGCACACTGTTATGCTTTCTCCCCACCCCTTACAACAATGTTTTACAGATAACATCTGCACATGTTAAGGACTAACCAAATGATTAACTACAACTGGGAAGAAGAGTTAAAAAAGAGACACGATACGGTATTTAATTTCCTAACACAACAGTATTTTTTTAGTCTGTGAAAGGACAGCTAGCCTTTGAGAAACTGGACAAACCATTTAACCACTCTCACATTTTCCATACCCCAGCTACAATATTGAACATACTGGGGCCTGAAAACAATTTATTAGTAAAATGACTCTTTTGAACTAAGGTTACACACTTAATTAATTTTAAGTCTATAAACATTAGTAATATTTAAAAACTAGTAGAAGCAAGTACTTTGTATCAATTAAAAGGAACATGGGGGAAAGAGTGGATTTTCAGTCCAGAAGGTAATAACTAAGCTGGATTCTTTTAAAATGGATGCTTAAAGACAACTGAGAGGGAAAAGAAAGCCCACAAAGTCTTACCAGAAATTCCAGGTTACAAATATATGAACAGACAATGAAATCCTGTTCCCAAGTATTCCTTAGTTCCTATGTCGCTGCTCTTCCTGGGAGTTGAAGCTACATGTGAAATTGGCTACCAGGAAAAAACGTGCCATTATATTAGTGGCTGACTCCAATTAGGAGGCTACCAGCTTTTAGAATAAACCTGTCTTTATACTGATTATGAGCTTATGTGGTCAACATGACACAAGTCTCCTGATCTTTAAAAAAAAAAAAAAGTAGTAACATTCTCAGCAATAATTTCAGAATTAACTAAAAATAAGAGGTGAGCTCCTTTTGGAGAACAATGACTTTACAGCTAGAAAACCTCCTCGCCTCACTATTTGTATGCTCTTACATGCTGCAGGATTTAAGCGTGCTTTCACTGGGGAAAGTTATGTCCCCTGTGTAGGCAGGGCCAATAAAAGCCTGTAAAACTTGAGTGCCAGACTAAAGATTTCTGGGTTTACTACTAGTGAAAGAGCAGTGCATTTCTGAACTCTGTTGCTTACAGGCTAGAGGTGAGACCTCTAACTTGGGTATTCTGGGAGGTGGGTGGGATGACACACCAGTGTTGTTGGTTTTAAACCTCTGCCTTTTACTGACTACTGCACTCCCTCTTTCCCCTCAAGTCTTCACCGCTGCTCTTTGCTCTGCAATCTCCGTGAAGTACTGATACCTGCCAGGTCTGCTTAAATCCAGGAAGAAAAACATCTGTTGCCTAAACTGGGAAGTTCTTATCAAAACCCTTCCAAGTGCTTGACGATGTAGTATTTAGTAATTATTTAAATGACTCCATACTGACTTGTCAGTATTTTTATGCCAATACTTACACAATATATATTACACTATAATTTAATTTTTAGTCATTAATCTTACTATTTTTAAATGTTAGGGTGGATTGTACTTTAAACATGAAACTCTATGAACTGTGATAAGGGCCCGTCTAGTCACCCTCTCCCTTTCCTCACACTGTAGATTTACTTAAAGTAGAACATTTTTCTACATGCAGAGCATTAACACCAAGGAACTGCTTTCATTTAAATAGCAAGCAAATATGACCCGGAATTAATTTTGTCTCGGGCAAAAATGTCACTGGACAGAAAAACTGTATTAGTAATGAATTACAGTTTTTCCTACGACTACTGGTTAGTACTTACTTTACTGCAAAATTGTGAAAATGTATAAAATCCAGTACAACCTTCTTCCACAACTAAAGGTCTACTTAAGGTTTCAAAGAAAGTTTGAAATAAGTATCATATGTCATATGGCCTTTACTTTTGGCTGACTTTACTTAAGGCAATGCTTTGCTCCTTTTTTCTTCTGCCTTTTTTTTTTTTCTAAATAAACTACACAGTATGGGAAGAGACTCACTGTAATTATGAAGCGTCAGAAAGTTTGCATCCTCCCAGAAAAAGCAAATCATTAACATTAGTCACAGCTGCCTTTTATCCCCTCCAAACAAGTAAAAAAAAAAATAAATCAATTTGCACCTACATATGAATTCTCCGTGTAAAAACGTATATGCTGTAGAACAGGGTTTTAAAACACGCATGGAATTTCATTTGCACAGATGAACAAGTGTTTAGAAACCTCATTTCCTGCACATCAATGAACGTCTACTAAATTTCCCACACTCTATGTGCTTATTCCAGCTACACAGGGAAGCCTGAAAAAATATTCCAAGACACCATTAATGTCAGATTGCTTGCATTAGTTCTAGATACAGTAGCATCTCAATAACAGTAAGCATGGATCATTGCCTCGTTCACATTTATTAAAGTCCTACAGAATTACTTCTTTTAACTTGTGTTTATTTCCAAGAAACAACCAACCACTTAAGCTAGTTACTAGTAAAACTAATGACCCAAATATATGGAAAATAAAAGCTATAAGAACTGAAAACTGCACCCAAACCAACCAAATACGAAATCCATCCCCTTAGATTCCATTAAAGCATCTACCCTTTGACACAACTACTTGTGTGAGGAAGGGGTTTTTCCCATTAACCTAGAAGTTTTCCTCCTTCAAATGAATGATGCCAACTTTCTCACCACCATATCAGTGCCTCTTCACCTCTACAGTTTTACTGCTTCAAATCAAGTGTCTATTGTTTGGATGTGAATGACTGTGCTATATCCCCAGCAAGTGAACTAAGTTTCATCATCTCCAATCTCATTCCAAAAAACACTTGTCTGCATCATGCACCTGCATTTAATACAACACAATTTGAGGACCGAGTATGAGCAGTAAAGTACTTTCTTAGAAGTAACACCAGAACTACTTTCAGAATCCAATATAAACACTTCTGCATCTCATCAGTATCACTAAATTCTTACAGCTATATAAACACATCAATAAACCACCTCTCTCACCCAAAAAAGTGCTGGCTACACAAGTATAATGCAGAAGTTCAAAGACAAATAGTACATTGGGAAAACGGTAAATTCAACATGAAGTTAAAAACACGGAGTGGAAGAATAACTAGCTTGTGAGAAATAGGTCATTTTCACAAGATATAAAAAACTCTTAACAGCATTTTTCATTTATTTCCAACAGATAATTATACAACCGACATAAAATGTCTAACCCAGTTCTACATCTGTTTAGTAATGACGCTTTTCAACAACACTCAGTTTTCTATAAACTGTAATTTACATGGACAAAGTATTTGTGATATTGTTTTTGACAGCTAACTACCTAAGCAGTTGAGTTTTTCTTAATAGGTGATGAGCTTATTTGTCAGAAGTCCAGGAATTAATTGAACTACACTAAGCAACCAACAAGAAAGGGAAAAATAAGATGATACCTGTAGTCTTATGAAACAAAAATAAATCAGGGCAGTTTCCTAGCAAAAACTAAATGTATCAAATATACCCCAAGGTAGCAGTGAAATTAAAACAAGGGTGCATGGACACAACGTAAGCATGGTATCAACTTGAGGCAGTGACACAATATTTCCAAACAAGGCTAGAGTAGAGGCCACCAAGGTTTTTAAATGCAGTATGTTTTCTTCCTTTTTAAATGAAGGGAAAAGAAAAGGTCTCACATTTCACAGATTAAGCCATGTCTACAACAGGCTAAAGCAATGCAGAAGACTGCATTTAGTTGCATTGCATGTGATAAGGTCTATTACACACTTACAGCTAATCTGAGATAATCTGTCACATCCAGCTTTTCCACCCCATGCCAACCCGTCAATGGATCGGGGAATCCAGTTATCACACAGCTGCGTTAGCTCAGTCTGTCACAACATGAAGCACAACTGTATTTAAAGCTGCTTTCTTAGTAGGAAAGCCTAGAAGAAATCCTTGGGTGCATGGAAGCAATCCTGTGCTTCAATTTCAGCCCTCAAGGATGCTGTGTTGCAACACGCAAGTCCTTCAAAAAGCTGAGCAGCACACTTGGGCAATAGCATAATTGCAAATACAGCATTTGACCTTCCTGCGATAACACCCACCCGGGAATGGCTTTCCTCCATAGAGCAGAAAGACTACCAAAATTAAACTTCCCATGTAGTCAGCCGCAAACCAGAAAATCTTATGGAGAAAAGTCCTCATTAAAGCAGCAATCACAAATGGCTCACACAGGCCTGAACCAAACTCCATGTTAGCTGCAATGATCTGAGGCACAATCTTTCCTCCTTGCACAACGTGGCTACTTCTCACTCCGACTGATTCAGAAGAAGCAGAGGTGCTACATTGAAGCTGTAATATCCAACCTTCACTTGATGTTTATCTCCAGGGCAGAAAATAATTGGATGTCACACCTACTAACTCAATTTCATTCTGCTAATTATTCTTTAGTGATATTTTTTTTTCTCCCCTCGCCACCGCATTTTGAATAGGATTAATGAAGTCACTGGTGAAATTATTTTGAAGACTATTGATCA
>KZ505661.1:573920-625651 GCA_002844005.1 Limosa lapponica baueri
CAACTCTATACACAACAGCTGACAGTAAGATACCACAAAAGAGCTTTTCCTATGAAAAATGAAGTCTCTCTTCCACTCTCCATGTGCACTGCTCTCCCAATTCTTTTTCTCACTCCTGTGCTTAAAAATAACATTAATAGACATTTTCACTATTACAGAATTCTGAATAAACATTAAAATAACCTTCCTGCTATTTAATTTCTAGAGCAAAACCCTTAAATGATAGGTACCTTTCAGTCAGATACTCCTACATTTAAAAAAATGAAAATTTGTTAATAGATAATGTACATAATATTATCATCCCTCCTGTGAAAAAAAAAACATTGCTGAATTCACCAGGAATTCATTATTCACATGTATTGCTCCCACAGTAGAAAACTGTCCATGTAGCCAGATTTAACACTGTAGTAGGTTTTTTGCAAATATCCTCCAATTTGCATCAAGCCTTCCCACTTGTCCTAAAAAGTGTTTGGAAAACAGGGCCCATGAAGAATTAATTACCTCCTTTCTGAACACACAGCCGTTTTTGAGCTCTCTCTTCAAGCACAGGCAAGAGACACATGGCAAACAACTGAAAGCTATGTTTGTGATTATAATAAACACTAAAAAAAAAAAATTCTTATATTGTGACTTTTCTTTGCAACTCTGAATGTTCAGAAGTCAGGGAACAAATAAAAATGAAAAATCAGAATGATAAACATGAACCCATGAGCAAAGTAAGGAGGTTGGTAAAAATATGAGTATGTTTTACAGATTGAAAAATTCAGGGAATGCCTTTCTTGATACCAAGGCACAGGAGGGGTTCAGGATATTTTCAGGGAAGCGGAACAGACCAGAGCTTAATTAAAATCTTGACCTATCAACACGCTTCATAAACTCTACCAATTCTATTCCACGAGATCCACGTGACATAATTATAATCTCATTATAACCTGGTAAGTTTTGTTTGTACTAAAGATGGGATAAATAAGCAGTCCAAAATATACAGAACAACAACATTTAAGACCCTACCTTACCAAAAGTTATCTGAAAGGCTTTCTGCTTTTTCTGTCTTCTTTCATTCTCACAAAGATCCGGATGGAAATGTCCAGATGCAATGGTATTTCTTAAACTGTTTTCTCATTAGGGCAGCATTACATACCGTATATGTTGGTTGGATATCATTCTTCTAGGCATGTTCACGCACCTCCAGGAATATTGAGGTTATACACACTTACACATGAAAACTGTTACCAAGTTTAAATAGAAGTTACAGTTTGACTCATCACAGGTGTTGCTCCTAGATTCTTGTGGAACTTTTTAAAAAAGGAAACAAAACAGCAGTATTTTCCCAGTCATGAAATGCTGGCTCTAAGAGGACAAAAAAGGAACAATTTGCCATACAAATGTACGTGAAAGAGTAAAGAACAGTACATAAAGCTTTCATATACGGCAGACAGAAGCCATTCCTAACTGATTGCTTACTTTTATTTTAGGCATGACCTCCATATGACTTACTGTGAACTTACAAAACAGAAGGGTAAAATCAACATATTTAAACACCATTCTAAAGGTGAAGACTCAAATGTTGAAGGTGAGCGGCAAGAATTCTATCAAGAACATATTAAGAAAACTGCAATTCTTAAAACACATTGCACAAAGCAGACATCTTCCCTAAAGACAGAAATACCAGCACGAATCAATCACGTATCTGCTCCACCACCTTCTCCCTCCAACAAGTTTTGCCGTTTCATTTCACAGTAAGATATGTACTCTCCCATACTTTTGTTGTCTGAAATACTCTGATTTTTGTTATATGTGCTTAACACCACAGCCTGCTGTCAGCAGAAATCAAGACAGAACAGAGCAAGTTGTGCCTTCTGCAAGCCTGCTGCTTCTGAAAATAAGTTATTGTGACATGCCTCACGTGATTTTTCTTTTTTGCCTTCTCTTAAACTGGCTTATGTGCAAAATTAGACTGATGTTTAAACAGTGTCAGGCTGTCAGAGGGAGAAAACGACAGTGCTACTGTGACATGAAACATGACAAGAAGAAAGACTAATCACTTACTCGAAGTGAAAAGTTGAATACAGAACGCATAACCATGTGTCTCAAATTTCTTAGAGTAGGTGAAAGACTGAATGCTGATCCCAAGATATGCTCCATAAATTCCAGTTAACTGAAAAAATTAGTTAATTATAACAACAAACATACTTCTAAAACAAAGATGATGGACTTGAAGGTAAAGAGTTCCCTAGGGCAAAAACATTTGCTTTGGGGTTAAAATTTATATACATACACCTGAAACAAGTTAGCTTTCTACCCAGCACTGGAAAAAAAAAATCCAAATAGGAAACAATTGTATGGAGAAGAAAGGAGGGGGTAAGAATTCAGCCGTAAATAAGACAGAAAAAAAGTGCTATTGCTACAAAGTGTTTCAACTGTTTATTCCACTATTTTACATCAACTTAACTGTGGCAGGACATACACGTAAATATTTTTCACCTCCATTTCCATCAGATCTCCATTTCTCCCTGAAACGCGTCCTACCATTGGACACCTTTCAGAATGATTTCTCAGTTTTTCTGCAAATAGGTCATGCATTAGTTTACTTATTAGACACATCTGAAGACTGAAAAGGTTAGTCAGCACTGCTGTTAGTGAATAGGTTAACAAACTCTGCTGTGGAAGCAAAAAAGGGAAAAAGGAAAATATAAACTAATTAACGTTAAATGTATCCATAATAATGCAATAAGTGATGATCACAATTTCATGATTAAGGATTTTAATTCTTGAAGTGATAGGATATTTTCTTCCTAACTGTAGCACACATTAATTTCTTCACTGGCACGAGAGATATAAAAGCATGGAAACATCAGGTAATTTACTCAAAAACGATGCAGCAAAAACTAATGTAAAAATATTACCCCTTTTAACAGAAGGTTCTTGCCTCCCTGGCCCAAGCATATCTGAAAACTCCTTTATGCGCTCTGTAGTCAAACTGCTCTCTGAAAAATAGTTCCCTATCAAACCTTTTTCCCTTTCACACATTTCAACCCAATTAAAGACAAGAAAGATTAGTGTGAAAGAGACAGTTAATTTTAGAAAATTTATGCATAGACCCAAATGTGTTTAATTACTTCACTATTTCCCACATGTAGGAAAATCATTTTTAAGTAGGCTGTAAAACAGTGTTTTAAAAAGTAAAATCAATGACAGGAGCAGTCCAGTACAGAGCTATCAAGTGGATATCAAACTAAAATTTAGCTTCTTAAACACTTATTTAATTTTGCATCAGATTTTTAAAGAAAATCACAAAGCATACTCAAAATTGTTCACTTTGTATTTGAGTACACTGTAAAACTCTAGGGAGTTTAAGTCACAACGAAACTCTCCTGTCCTTTTCCTACTGTCATTTTCCCTTCTCCCAAGAAAGAACAACACAGAAACAATCGCTGTGCTTGAGATAACAACCAAAAAAAGCCCTAGTTCAGTTTGCTCCCTGCCTATACAGGTACAAGGCAGCCATTCCACAAGGACCTTGTGAGGGGAATACAGCAGAGGAGTCCAAGCCAAAGGATGCACAGAAACCTCGTTGCTCCTTCAGACTCCTACAAAACGGACCAAAACCATGCATTTACAAAAGTGTTCAAAGACTATTTTTTTTAATTACTTAGTTTTGCTCTAACCAGTGCTCACAGCACCCAGCACAGCATCACTCATTCAGAAAGCCAATGACAGAAGACTTAAAAGTCTTATAACTTTTGAACCATTCAACAGCAGAGAGTTGGGACTGGGTTTGTTCTGGGAAAGAAATAAGGAATAAGGAAAAGATGAGCAAGAAGGAGAAGAAGATAGCCAAGCTCAAAGGGAAAAAATAGCACTTTTAAATAAGGTTTGTTGAGCCAGAGACTTGACAACTGTGATTTGAAGGCTATGCATCCATGCTTCAGATTTCATATGGAGCCAAACCTGTGAATGTCAAAATTCATATTATTTGTTCCCAGAGAACTCCACATGAACCTTACCCGTTTCATCATCCATTTTCCCCACAATACAAACATACATGCCATTTATTCTTGTACATATAAGCCTACGCAATCGCTTGAAGTTGCCTCAACCTTGCAGAAAAGGGAAAGAGCACTTAACAGCTGTTTAACACTTAAATGACAAGGCTGAAACTACTGGGAACTGGGAGCTAGAGCACCTGGAGGCCCACTCTTCAGCCACATATCATCAGGACAGTAGAAACTCCTATTTTGTTCTGTCCCCATCCTTTCTTACTTCACCACCAAAAATACTTCAGAAGCCTTTATTAGCACAAAGTTATTCAGTTACAACACAGCCCTTTAAAACTTTGAAAGTCATGTTGTGCACTGCTTCTTTGAAGACAATAGTCTATTTAGTCTATGGGAACCGGAGCATGTGCTGAGGTACAATGCACAGCACAAACAGCTGTCCAAAAGCAAATAATCCATAGACACTCTCTAAAGGCATGACAAACAAGGACCAACTGACTCAGTGCTCAAATGTTACCATGTCTAGAAATCAAAAGGTTTCAATTCACCTTAAAAAATGTCACCCTTTTCAAAAGGACCATCTATTGACTTTGACTTTTTTTTCCAAGCGTTTCTGTATTTTTCAAATACAAACGATCTATTCATGTGTCATTTAAAAAGCTCCCTTAGTTCTGTTTATTCAGTTCCATTCCTACCTGAAGCAGAAGCTTTCAATTGACATATATAGCACAAACTCAAAACAATATATAATTACAAAGGAATTATACTATAAGCTACTGCAGACGGAATATCTTTCTCCAAAACACTGAAGTTCATCCAAATAGACAAATGAAGAGATATTAACTTGTTAAAAAATCTGTTCCAAAAAAACAAAAGACAACAGCATGTAAAAAATAAAAAGTATGCGATCACACTATTTAACTGTTAAATTTATTTACATTTTGCACTGCTGAAAGCTAATGCATGCAGCAACAAACAACTGAGCTAAGTATAATTTTTTTTAAAGTCTTTTGCATTAAAAACTGGGAAAAACAGCCTAGTATCTAACTAATAGAAAATGTAATTCTTGTACAAGTTAAATGACACGTCTCTTAGACCCACTATTTAAAAAAAAACAACAACTTTGTTTCAAGTTTCTCAATATTAGCAGGCTAACAAAACACTAGCTATTAGAAATAATAGAAGGTGCTAGATGACTCCAAACCCATAGCTTTTCTTTCTTCTCCTGAAAATGCTTAATTGCTTAAAACATTGGTGCATTCAACATGCTGATTATTATTCTACTACTTAACTGGGTTTTCAAGCCTTCTTTCACAAAATACACTTTTTGGATACTTCATGTACAAACCCATTTTAAAATATAATGCACCATGCTTCTGCCACAAGTACTATGTTAGTGGTAACACAATGAGCTAATGACTGAAGGCGGCAAGAAGTATGATTTCTCTAGCACTCAAATGTCACGCACCAGGTTACAAAGGAGAGGGGGAGAGAACATGGGAGCAGCAACCAGCTGGAAGAGAAGAGAAGACAAGACAGACCAAGCCATCCATATTAAGACACACAAAGCAACAGCACAAGCCTTGCCAGACCCTACTTTGTAAAAAGTGACTTGATGACAATTTGACAGCAGAGCTGATGTAGTTCAAAGACTTACAATGATGGACCACGTACTCCAGTGAAATCTGTACTCTGACTTTAGATTTACGAGATGACAAAACCTTACCACACAATCCTTAGCACTGCTAATTGCCCAGTACCATGCCATTACCAAGAACAGGTCCCACTGTAAGCTGCCCAGTGACAGGAAGAATAGCTGGACATCCAGTAATAATGTACTGTACTGCTCACACCCATGCTGGAGACTTGCAGGTCTCAGGGAGGAAGCAAATAAAGGAGAGAATCCCTCTGCAGTGAAGATGATTTTGAAAAGACAGAGTGTCCCAGTTGCACTAGGCATTGCAATCTCCACAGCACCTTTACGAAATGGATACTGAAGGAAGAGGCAGGCTGGGGTAAGGGAAGACTCTAATACTAACACAGCTCCATGAAATCCTACAGATCTTTTGCGCAAGCCATTTAACAGTATATTACTGTGTGTCAGTAACAGAGACTCAAATAGCATGGCTTACCACACCACTAGATAATCCATTCTCTAGGCTAAAGGTGTGCAAGATCCAGTTGGCCTGCTTCTAAAGCCAAGCTCCCTTGGGAGCAAGCTACAAGCCCACTCTTTGGCCAGGTAACTGAAGCCTACAAAGCAGTGGCTCCTATACAGTCTCCTGCCTGTATACGATTCCTCTTTCCTCAGCACTCTGCAAGGCAGGCTGTCTCACAGCTTCTGTCCCATAGACATTTTCCTTCCTGCTTTACAAGGTCAGCAACTTGGCTACTCCAGGATAATTGATACCCAATGCTTAGATCTGCCATTATTTCTTGAGCACGTACCTATCACACTGCCGAGTTTGCCAAAGTCAGAAACACATCTCTGAAAAGTACTACCAGCAAGAACACAAACACATGAAGATGCACAGCTCCCAGCCAAGAGTCAGCGTGTAGTACCTATTTAACATTTGTTAGCAGAATATGAACCTGGAGCCTCCCTTTACTATCAGCAGTGCCCCCGTGCATAGTGGGAGAGGACTCTGGCACACAGACCCACAGCCCGGCAGTCGTGTTTGTGGCCAACCTTCTCCATGCACAGTAAATGTTGCTATTACAAGCACTTCTGAACCGGCTGTGGCCATATACTGTTTGCCTCTTGCAATTGATTCAGCTCTACACCTACAGTCTTCCATAAAGCACAGGTGATGAGGTTTAATAAATCTGTTGTTTATGAAGTGCCAAAAAAAAAAAATATATATATTAAAGATGTTCCTTATGTGCTCCAGTACTTTGCCAAAATAAAGCAATCTCAGCTTGGATAAGCAGTTGTTTGCCACCCTGACAGAGCCTCTCAGACTTTGTGTTAGACTTCATTAAAGAAATTGTCTTGTCTGCAATATGTTCATCAAACAACTACACTGTATCTATTTTTCCTGGCAAGACAGCAGCTGGAAAACAAGGGAGTTAACATAAAAAAAAAATAATAGGAATAAGGAATGTGGTTTGCACATTTGGGAGTTCTCTGGAAAGCATGATTCAAAGGGATTTAGCAATGGTAACAGACGACTCAAAGAGACTAGAGCTTCTCCATGCTAGTAGTTCATATCATAAGAATCATCTCATCTTTTATCCTTTAGCTGCATAAAAGAGCAGAAAGTAGGTATATGATGCAATTAATATAATTTATAGTGTAAGATAAACAGAAGTATAACACATACAGTTCTGAATGTCATACTAAAACACGTAGGGGTAAGTCTGTGTGTAAATGCACACACACACAGAATGAAGAGAGAAACAGAAAATGATTGGAGGCCAGAGCAGAGGGAAGCTCTCCGGTGAGTGATCCAAGCAGTTTAGCCCACTCAGCTTCTCCAGAGGTTCAGAGCTGAGGACATTAACAAACATATTTTCTCAGAACAAAAATTTAGACAATGCTTGATTATCAAACAAGAATCAACACTGAAAGCTGACAGGGGACACATTCAAAGTGACAGTAAAGTAACCCATTTTGAAAAGTGGCAATAAGCTGCCCTTTGCCCAGATTAACACATCCTTTTCCAAACCACAGAATGGGAATTGCCTGGTACTTGCACGCTTAACAATATGGAAAGGGGTGCGGGGCTGGGAAGGTGGAACTGGAAAGCAAGTTCTTATTTGTAAGATTATGATGTAGAGACCGAACACACTAAAATCACTCCAAATCTGCAAACCATTGCTCCCTAGGCCAGCTAAATAAGCATTACTACTCACTCACATAACGCAGCAGTGGTTTGGGGTTTTTGCTTCAGGCTTTTTGTTGTTGGTTTATTTTTTCCTCTCTCCAAAAAGTAAGAGCTCTAAAACCACAGATGTTACAATGAAGGCAGTAAGAGGCAGCTTCTCGCAAGAGTCAAGACTAGCCAGAGCTACAGGAAAACAGATCAGGAATTAGTAATTTAAAGGGGAGATAGCACATTGGGGAAGCCAGCTATGTATTATCAGTCTACAGGCTGGTTTTCTAGTTATAGATACACACACACACAAAAAAGCAGCTCGTCTGGTGGGGTTTTTTTGGTTGGTTGGTTTTGGTGGGGTTTTTTTGTTTGTGTGGGTTTCTTTGGTGTTTTGTATATTTTTTTAAGAGGGTCAGGAGATTGCTTACTCCTTCTCTTTTACCTTAAATACATCTTCTTACCTAATATCTCAAACAGCTTTGTGGTAACTTCTCAAAATTTATTGGCAATGAAGAGTATCCTGTTTCGTTACACTGTAGCTATCCTAGATCTGATACTGCCTGCACTTACGTCAATCACTTTTCAAACACTGAGTTGTCCCTCATGAGAACAACAAAAACCTTAGATTCCTGTGCCTAACCCAAGAAGAACTAAGAGACAAAGATCTGCTTTCATCCTCTAAATGGTAGGGATGTTCCACTCACTACCCTCTCCACACAAGGCAAAGTTCTGTATCTTCTTACTAATTTCCCATAGGAAGTATATTAAATTGTTCAGGTATGTGTCAGAATTAGCAGTATTTAGCTTTCCTTGTAGGAGGCCCCCCATTAGAACTACAGGTCTAATTCTAATCAAGGCCTTAGGGTTCACCCTACCAGGCTGTCAGGTCACGCTATACTATAGCAGTGTTCCTGCTTCCTTAAACTGAAAAGCCTCAGTTTCCAGTCACACGTAACATCTAGTCTTTCAGAACAGGTTTAAGCATATGAAGATCATTCCAGTGCTAAAAGTGTTTGCTAGAGATTTTAAAATTACACCTTCTGTCAAGTGAAAGTACTTCTAGAAGTCTATATGCTCTAGACTATCCATCAGCTGGGTAGCAAGTGGAAGTCACAGCACCGCCAGCTATTAAGGCTGCCTGAAACCTCACAGCTTCAAAAAACAAAACACCTTTAAGAACAGCTGCATATTTCTTTGATAGGTTTCAACTGCTTGGGACATGGGTTTGGGGCTTTGTGGTTTTTTTATTGTTATTTTTTTAATATCTAAAGGCATCTCAAGTTGATTTTTTTTTTTGGTAGCGTTTTAAACAAACCAGTTCAACTGACAGAATATCTTACCTAAACAGTTCAGATAAAAAGATGAAGATAAATTAAAAAGAAGGAATGAAAGCTAGGTCAGACAGGAAGAGTAACATGCAGTCCTGACAATTAAAGACAGCAAGCAACAAAACATGAAGATCACAGGGGGCTAAAAGATGCTTTTATTTTTCTTGGCAGATAAGTAATCAGTAGTTTTCTTTTCAAATATTTGCACTTTCAGAACAGTGTATTAGAAATAAATAGCTCATAGCCTTTAACAGATAGTTTGATTTTTGTCTGTATCAGATACAGTCAATGATGTGTCTTCCATTAACTGGAAAAAACTGTTTTCCACTACTTGAAATTGTACTGCAGAATACACTCAGACAACTACAACAGTATTTCTACTGTGTTCACAGTATAATTCTGGGTTGGTTTTTTTGTTTGTTTCTTAAGAGTAAGGAACATACTGGGGAAAAAGCCAAGTACTGGAAGTGCCAATAACACCCACCGTTAACAATGCAATCAAATGTTAACACAAGGTAAAGATATTTCAAATGTTGTCTGTTATTTTTCCTCAGTTCAACCTTACACAATTTGAAGATATTTCAAGAATGTTTAAATTCTCAGCTATCCTCCACAAGAGTGGCTAGTGTTACTAATTAAACTGCCAAAAGAAAAAGGGATAACTGGAAGATTTATTCCTGTGCTTTACATGTTTGGGACAATTTTTAAAAGGAGTGAATTACATCTTTTACTAAAATTTACTTTTGAAGTAATAAATAGGCCAGAAAAAACACTTCTCCACATTTCCAAATTTCCAAAAGAGTTTCACAGCGTATGTTTCTCTCGGTATTAATATGAGAATACAGGCCTACATCTAGGACTAAATTATGTGCCATATTTTGGCTGCCAGGAAGATGGACATGGTCATTCTCACTTCTCCTCTTCTGCTATGAGCTCACCAGTCAGGTACATCCACTACAACATTTGCGCATGTTCACTTTCAAGCCCTGTTCTACTACCAGAATATAATTAATTAAAGCAGACAAACAAGCAACCCACAAACACCTTATAGCTAGTGCTTATAATGATCCAGATCATTCTGAACCTTTTGACATAACTCTCCCAACGCCTGCTGACAGATATGTACAATTTTGTTTTTTGAAACAGACATTGACCAATTAAGTATCACAGCACAAGGATATTCGTTTCAGTCAGCCTACAATCTCTACTTACAGCTCTTATACTACTTTTAAAACCTCCGAACTGTAGAATTATTCATATCCTCATTATTTTTAATGAAGAAAAGCTGGGGTTCCAAATGCTGCAATTATCATGTTTCCTTTCCTATATGTGGCCAATCATCAAGCTTTCGAAACTTTGAAGTGACATGTCTAATCAGCATAGCTACAAAACCCTTTATGCTGCACCAAAATCCTCTTCCAGACAATTTTTTCTTGTCCAAGGAGGTAAAAACAAACTCTTCTGCAATATTTTTGCCATCCTGAAAAAGAGCTTGTTCATTGCCAATCTCCATTTACATGAAGCAGTATATATTTTTTTTTTTAAAAAAGCCCACAGACCTCTCCTAAAACCTAATCTCATTTAAAAGCTGTACCTGTGAGGCAGGACAAGAGGAGCTCATCCTACAGGCACCTTCTCCCGGGGGAGTAGAGAGGACTCCAACACTAGCAAGCTAGGTACAGGAGTAACATTGCAGAGTAGGAAGGTGCATAGAGTGGCATAGGATAGTTCTTAGAAATCTTAACATATAGTAAATACTTATTCACATATTCCCTGCCAGCAACAAAAAAAATGGAATTTCTTTTAATAGAGGATGGTGATAAAAATTAGCCTGTGAAACGGCAGCAAAATTTGAAACATGCGAGCTACTACAGCAAAGAGGGCCCAGTTCAACAAAGAAGTGCAGTGAAAGGAGTGAGAGATGGTCCTCGTTTCCCCAGGACTTTTTTTTATCCCATTCTGGTGTACTATTGCCTAGTAACACACAATTTGAAACTAATGTTCTTCCTGTAGCAGTTGCAAGCAAAGAACAGGAGCCTCAACTCCTTATATACCACAGTAGCACGACCTCTTCATGAACAACACCAGCACCACTACCTTCCCCCTACCCAGAAAAACTGCTGCTTCTCACCTCTTTTGGCAGGCACACAGCCCACAAAAGGAATTACTTTGGGAAACTGTTCCATGTAACAGCAAAGTTTTATGTTTGCGTCAGACTGGTTTAAATGCAGATCACTTCCTGTACTGTTCAAAGGGCAAGAGGACTGGGTGGAGACAGACGTTATCTCTTCTGAAAGCAAATGAACACTTCGGCCAGCTCAAGGCTGCCAGGAAACCACAGCCAAAGCAAAACTAAGCCTAAGAAACATTCATTGTTTTTCAGAGGCTATACTGGAAGCAAAGCCTTCATACACTGAAGTAAAAGCCCCTTTACAAGAGATACAGGCCGGCCTGTATAAGCAGAGCTGTACACAACTGCTGCCATCTTCTCTTTCACATGGGAAGCCAGGACAGCATTCTAAAATGGTTATAGGGAAACAAGAACATGAACCACCCATGTAAGACAGTAAAGAGACCAAATATAGTTACAAGTCCTTTGCTATATCTCAAGCCAGCTTTCTTGAGGGCTGGAAGGAACAGGGAAGGTTCCTGAAGAATGGTTCTTAACAGAAAAAAGCCCTATCTTTGTACACTATCATCTTCACAAAAGCAAAAAAATACCCGGGGGGGGGGGAAGGGGAGGAGATGAAAAAAAAAAAGCTTTTGCTGAAGTGCCCTTCATATTTGATTTCTTAGAACTTTTCCACTTTGTGTTTATACATGAGACTCAACAGAATTCTAGCTATGAAAGTATTACTCAAATTGTCATTAAGTGGATGCTGCTACTATACAGAGTAAAAAAATAGAAGCTGACACCTAAAAGGAGAAATTAAAGTTCTTCACCCCTTTATTCATCAGTTAGTACAACCAGTTCGCGGGGGGGGAGGGGGGTTGGGCAGAAATAAGAACTACTGTTACAAGGATTATAAATAAGGCCAGTGGGTAGTTTAAACTTCATATAGATCTGATAAACTTGAAACTAAATACACCACACATGGTGATCAAAGCTCCTCACATAATACATTTCATACCTACCTTCAGCAGCTTAGCTTCAGTGCTGCAAAGGTACAGGACATTTAGCTCCTGTTGCTGTATTGTTTGTTCATCTCACTATCATTATTCTATACTGAGCTATAGAAACTTCTTCATCATACAGGTTTTTTCCTTACAGCTTTGATTGCTATGGGGTAGATCTTAGATATAAATGAAAGTTTGGAAAAACCTTCCTTAAAGGCTGAACATAAAACGATGTAAGAAGAAACATGCCATCTAAGAAAAACTTTTCAGAAGTGTTAATATAAAATGCATTAGCACCATACGAAAGACTCCTCAGATTTTAAACATGTAAAACATTAAGATCAGAAAAATTTCAGTACTCCGAAATTCAGTTCTTTGATTTCATATCAGTCAGTAATCTCTGTGTAGTCCCAGGAAGGCAAGCAATCATAACTTGAAAGTGCCACTAATACGACCTGGGTCAAGCTAAACCTGGAAGTTTAAGCTTAGGACCTCAATCAACAGCAAATGATGACATTTCTTCAGCAAAAGAAGATCAAGTCTTCATGTTCTCTAATGGAGGTTCTTCCATGAAAATGATTAGCAACTTGATTGCATTAACTTGATTGCAAGATCTACCATAGTGTATTTTATTATCCTCTTGAGAATTATACCTTAAAAGTTAAAAATTCCCTGTAAAAAGTGTATTTTTTAAAAAAAAAAAAACACACTAATTACTATAATTACTGTAGCCTGCTGAATAATCATGTAAGAGTAGAACTTGAGTTCATCAAAGAGTTATTTTATTTGGAAAAGTAGGAAGACATGAAGTTGTTTTGTTAAAAAAAAGAACAGTCACAAAAAACCCATAGATTTAAAACAAGCCACTTTTAATTAATAAGAAATCACATACCACATGAAAAAAATACAATTTTGCAAGAACAGTGGTATAAGGCCATGCACTATTTTTATGCTAGGAAGCCACATAATGCGCATCTGCATACTTAAGTGACTAGCTCTTCATGGATTTTTATCTTAAGTTTTGACTATGTCTTGTCTTCAACTCAATTTTCAAAACACAACAGAAAAAGCACCCACAAGCGAAACCTCCAACCATCTGAAGTGTATATACATCAACTTCAGTAACTTTAAAAAATTATTTTTTAGAATTACCCTTTGCCATCTGTTGTTTAAAACTGACATTCCTTGTCATTTTTCTAACACAAAATAAATGTATTTTAAACATATGGGAAACAAAAGGCTATTTTTTATTCCCAAAGATTCAACTATAGTTATCAAGCATTTCTTTACCAGACATTTTGTTCCTACAGTTTCTTCTGGCACAGGAAGCCAGGGTAACATCGACTGAGGAGCCTTGAACTGAACAACCTAGAGGCAGCCTACAAGCCTTGAAATTTTTTTCTCCAGTTCTAGCATTCGCTCCCAAAGAAGGAGTGGTACAGGACAACCTCTTAGAAGTCGGCATTTCTCTGCTGCAGCTGCTCTCGTGTGACAGAGCCTGACCTAAAGTAAGAGCAGAGAGCAGTGAAGTTTACAGCTGCACTCATAGCACACAGCTTCCTCCACAAACTCAGACTTCCGATACCAAGAAAGGTGTCCTCACTGTGACAACTCAGGTTGTCAACTACTGAACCAGCTGTTTCCAAGACAGGATGCTTCCTACTCCACTGCAGCCTCTGCCTTTGGCACCAGCGATGGCAAGTGCGCTCTAAAATCATTTGTTTATAGCTCCTTTGCTCTTCACATCACATCTTTCAAACTTGTCCAAAATGGTTTTAACAACAGATAAATTTCAGTGATCCCTCAGATTCAGGCATCCCATGTTGATTCTCAAATCTGAGTGATTTGCAGAATCTCTCTTATTTTCAGATAACACGGTGAAATTCTGAAAGCTGCAAACCCTTCAAGCCCAAGGAAAATATTGTTGACTTTCCTTCCTTTAAATAGCCAACTTTCAGGGACATGAATAGGCAGTTCTTCCATTAAACAGTAAGAGTGTGGGCAGAAGCTAAACCCCAATAGAAAAAAATGAAGACATTCAGAGAGATGGATACAAAATAATGGACGGATAATAAAATAAGAAGCATTATCCCCTATTCAACAGCAAAAGTGAACTTAAGGAAGTATCTGGCGTCCTTTTGTGATTAGTAAGATTTGCCACACAAATGCAAAGTTAACATAATCTTTATATACTTCGGGGCACAAATCCCCCCTCCCAAAAGTTAGCATGTTTTTAAAAAGAGATTTTCGTATTTCTGCCTCTCAAGCATCCGTAGTAACTACTGTTGCAAAATGACCATTGAACAACGCTAGTCAATAATCAATACCTTTGTCATTCATTTTCCCCTCCTTACTGTCAACTATTCTTCCTTAACTTTAACTTCTGGATTACCTGGTTTATCTCCTAACAGGGAAGGAATGGTTAAAGACAAGGATGCAATTAATTGTCTGAATAGAGTTTGGGGTAAAACAGCAAGAATCAGACTAGTAGGACTACAACTGTGAGAAAAAACCTCTAAGAGCATCATCAGAATAATAATTAAAAAAAAAAGAAAACAATGAAGGAACTGGTGCATGTGAAGCCAGCATTGAATGGATTCAGTCAAGGGCTTGTAGAAGGCAGCAGCACAACAAATACATTTTCATGCTATAAAGTTCAGAATATTTTAACATTATTTCATTTTTTCAGCTAGACTGCTTGTTACTGGATGTCATTTCTTATAAACGTGTCATTTCTTGTAACATTTTCCTCAATGCACACATGCATTTAAAGATTTTTTTTTAATTTCATTTTTGTTTGGCTAATTAGCTGAACTGTAACTACATAGAAGCAGCATTGTATCTGGAACCTCAAACATGCAATGTGAATATAAGATATAATTTTTTTTTTACTTAAGTTGAACTACTGTTCCATCTGTCTTTGAAGAAAGGGAAGAAAAATAAAATCCCTGAAGACTTAAGTCTTCAGATTACTGTAACTTTATTTTTATATTAATGACACCTTTGCAGAACGATAACAGAACAAACAACAGGAAAGCATCAATACTGAAGAGAAGCAGGTTACAAACACAGTCAGACTTCTAGGTCTTTGCAGAAGATACTTCTAAAATCCCAAAAAGACAAAAGCATGTTCTCTTATTCATACATATTCTCTAAAGATACTTACTGGATGTAAGGTATATCAAAGGACAGAGCTGTCTCTGTCTCTACAGCCTTTCGCACACATCAGCCTCTCCACCCCACAAAGCAGGCACTAAATCACACTTACTTGGCACTTTTAGTAGAAGTCTACTTCTACAAAGCTGCCTCCCCAGCTGAAGGGCCAGTGCCCTTTCTGACCTTTTGAAATCAAACTAAGGCAAGCTTTCTGTCATGCTCAAATTGCATATACAAGGAAGCTAGCACATAATTGGTTTAAGTGTGCATTTTTACTAGCTATTTATATGGTATTTTCCTCAAACATGTCAACTGTGCCTTAAATAAAAGAAGAGTCGATGTCTCAAACCTGCACAGTATCTCCATTACAGTACATATTACAGTATCTCCATTACAACAGAAGAGTTCCAAAACACAAATCTCCAATTGTTTGTAACTGCTGACACATAAGTGAGATTTCTAGCAGTATTCCAAAACTTCAAAAAAGCTTCAACTTTCTGGAGGGAAGAGCCACAAGAATTGGAACAGACCGTTACACAGGAGCTGTGTACCTATGAGAAGCAGTGCAAGCTCACTATACTGAAAATTTCCCAAAACGGTACCAGGGCCAAGTCCAATCCTTGGGCCAGAACACAGCAACTTCTGAAAAGAAATGAAATACCAACACAAAACCTCACCTCCTTCACCACTGTCTTACACAAAAAGGTATAACACAGTAGGTAGTTATAATTCCTCGTAACGAACTAGTTTTTGGAGCCCTCCTTTGAAAACAGAACAAAAAGCTTTCTTTTCAACCCGTTTGCAATCAAAGTAAGACAAGGGAAAAAATAATCCAAAGCATATTATAAACCAAAGCATTTAAGAGCTCGGCTTACTTTATAGCAAGACAAGCCAGCAAATTATATTTCCACAGCAAGGTTACATTATTTTCACAATGCATATCACTCCCTTGGTAAACAGAAACACATGCGTGCTTATATGCATTTAAGCACCAACATGTGTATACAGAATTCCAAGTACTTGTTACATCAAGGAAAGCCAATAAGAAGGAATAAGCATCTTCCACCAGGTTATGCTTACACAAAGAGACATTAAGCTCCTTTTCATCAGGACATTTAGATGTCCATTCAACCCACCATTTGTGACCAGATGCACTTCGAATGACCTCCCTCCCTCCATCCCTCTCATTGTTTAAGGAACAGAAACTCAAACGGCTTCAGTTGTCAGACCACCAATTAGCTACAGTACTTAGTGCTGAGATGACAAAACACATTTTCAGGTCAAGAGAAAGTGTTACGGATGTACCGCTGAATACTTTCCAAAACACAAGTAACCCAGGTCCCAAACCTTCCGCCTGCTGTGTTTTTAAAACTCTTATTTAAAATGCCAAAATACAAATCTGAGAGTAGAGGGATCAATAGAAAATCAAATTAGAAAAGCACAAGTTTCAGATTTGCATGTATCTTACATAAAAAGGATTTTAACTCCAAAATCCCCCTGTTAACATTTAAATAGATAATCTTATTCCAGAACTAGCAGGAATCTTATTAGTGTCACCGATGCACTGTCATGGTTAAGTCTTCTTTTTATTTTTTTTTAAATCTGAGAAAAGCAATGGAATACTTATCACAAACAGTAAAACTCTGGTGGTTACAGATGTTCAGAGAAAGCTCAGAATTCACAGTTCAGAATGTTCAAATATAAACGTTACACTGGAAAAGCTCAAAGTTTGGAGTCCATGTCGTAAGAACCTTTATAACCCCATTTTCACTTTCATAGTAGGTAGAGCTGAAATAAATAACCATTGTAATACGTTCCAAGACAATATCTATTTTAAGAAAAATTACATTACACAGTACTACATATGTAAAAACTTATAATTTTTCTCGGATAAATAGGAGGTTAATTTATGCATACAGGCACTATGTTACGGCTCTAAATCTATAAAACTGAATTTTCTTTAATAAGCTAAGCAACATTTGACCAGGTGTCTGTTCTTAAAGCCATGAACTTATCTTGAAGCACACTGCTAGACCTGAAGTTTATTACAAGAACGTTTCCAGTAACCAGAAGCACATGATAGTGTAATCGCACACCCCGGAATGTAATACCACACTTTTAAAATGGTTATTTTAATGATTACGCTAATGAGTTCTGAACTTCCAACCTATGTGCATACAGTTTCATAATTACACAGCTTGAAACCCTCATCAGCAAATCCAAATGCTCCTGAAATCCAAATCATTTTATAATCTTGAATAATGCATGGCACCTCTGCAGCAAGAAATTAAAACAAATTTCATAAAAATGCAAAGCTTCATAATCTGTATTCTAAAAGAAACTGCATTACCAAAATAAAGTGTTGCTTAGTAAGTACTAATGATGGTGATTTTTTTTTTTTCCGCCTTCCCTCTGGTACTCACAGTTCAGATCCCACTTCAAAAATAAACAGACTAACTCCTATCAAAATATCCTTTTAGATATATATGGTGGCTCACAGCATACCCTACTTCACAAGAG
The DNA here is from genome assembly GCA_002844005.1 of Limosa lapponica baueri. Lineage (NCBI taxonomy): Eukaryota > Metazoa > Chordata > Aves > Charadriiformes > Scolopacidae > Limosa > Limosa lapponica. Next base: position 591,858 of record KZ505661.1, read on the forward strand.
AGAAATCAGACATCTGTTTCCTAAACAAGCATTGGCTCAAAATGGCATAAAACCTTTTCTTCCTGAAAAGTGTGAAAACATATTTTTTAAAAATAGGCTGCAGCTTGACTGGCTTTCATACTATTTCATCAATAGCAAAAAAAAATTTCCATCTTAGTTCATCAGAAGACCAGCAAATCAAGGTCTACAGTTTTTCCAGGAGAAAGCCCCTCGTCCCCAGTGCCTTTGTTTGTTTGTTTTTAAACTACAGGTAAAGCCTAGGTAAACTCAACAGAGGTTTTTATCAAGCATCAGCACTATCTTTTTGAACAAACTAAAAAGCCTGTGACTTAAGATGAGGGGGAAAGCCATCATCACAGTCAATGCGGAATGACAGATACTGTTTGATTGATTTTCTTGTGTCTCCCATCTCCATATTTTAAGGTCCTGAAAAGGATAAAGTTAATTTTTAAAATATGCCACTTCTAATACTTCCCTTCCTTGTAGACACGTGATGCATAGCTAATTATCAGACACCTAAAGAATACTTATCCCTTGATAGAACAGAAGTTACATGGAGGTTTTATTCACAGAAGTGTTTCTTCTTCCTATCTTCATCACCCTGAACAGGCTAAGAATATTTAAGTAAACAAAGACTGTTAGCAGTAACAGTTTCATATCCCGATAACTTTGATTATGTGAAATTACAACTGAAGCCTATTACAAATCATTTATACAAGTCAGAAACAAAATACTCTGAATCTAACAGATAAGAACCTTGTATCATGGAGGTTGTAATCATGCTATTCAGAATAAAAGTTAAATCTATTTTAATTTTTAACAACTTAGGATTTGAAAGATGAATTAATTTAGTTATCCTTTTTGTTAATCAAATTTTAAGATTTCCGCTCATCTGTATGATCTCATTACTGTAACCACAAAATATGAATGCAAAACCAGAAGCAATAAGGAAGAATCACATCAGAGACAAATATCTACACGTATTCTGGCAGAGATATTAACCACAGCCTGAAAATTATACTTAGAAAAAGGCATTAAAGCCAAATCAAAGAACAGCAGCCCTTGCATACCAGTTTTGACAGATTTCTGCAACTTAATTTTTCCCAATTTGAACATACCAAGCTTTTGATCTACTAATCCTTATTTTACCTCATTAGGACCAAGGAACTAAACATAAGAATTGGCTGCCTCTTTCAAACAAGGCATTCAAACTCACAGACTTGTAACCAAGGCTCTGCCACAAGCACTAAGTATCAAAAGTTTGAAGTGTGTATTTGCTGCAATCAGTTTAACAGCCAATGAAAGCACGCACAATAAAACAATAACTTGGCCACGGTATTAATCAACTAAATGTCACAAAACATTATGTGTCAACAAAAACCTAGTCCAGAGCAAAATTCACCACCTTACCAAAAAAAAAAGCTATAATCATTTTTATTTGATGCATGCCACCTTTGGTGCAGATTTTATGAAAGACACAGAGCATTCGAGTTATAATACATCAATTTGGACTATCCTATGTCCATTGTACACTTAAAACACTACCCCCACACTATAAGAAACTAACATCATTAAATTGCTTTCTTTGCTACCCGACATCTCTCACACAATTTTTCTTTATATTGAGAGGAGTTTTTTTTAAACTTCTTCAGGGAAAAGCTGACTAATACGCAGCAACTTGTAGAGCAGCCTCCATAAAAAGCCATTGCAGCATGTACTTCAATAGGTAAAAATTCTCAGCTGTAACTAAGTCTTATATATCTTGCTTTTTTTTTTTTCCTAAACAAGAGTAATATACTGTTATACAACAAATTGAAGAAGACTCCATTCTACATTCCAGTTATCAGAAAGTTACAAAACCCTAGAGAAAATACTAGAAAGCTCAATTACACAGAAGCCCAGAGTTTGAACTAAATTTATCTAACTTAAGTATGCATTACTTGCATGGAACATATATCTTAGAATCAAACCATACGGCAAAAAAGGCATGGTAAAGGTCTGCAAAGCGTGACTCAGGCTGTGCTGACCCACTGGAAAGTAATTTAAACAAAGCCACATTAAGGCCTCTGCCACTATTTCCCAGGGGAAGTTTTTAAAGCAGCAATGCTCTAACTCCCCATTAAGAGAAATTCCCTCAGAATTCCACAGTTCTCTGTTTATTCTTTAAACTATTGAGATACTTCCTGCCTACTTGCCTCCTTATTTCAACGTCATTTTATCATTTTTCAGCCTGCTTGTATAAATCATTTTCCTTATCACCTCAGCTATTCTTCCCCCACAACTTCTCTACTTACCTAAAGGTTGTTTTAGTTCTGATTTCTTCCTCCATTTCATGAGGAATTTGATGGATGGAGGGTACAGAAATTCTTCAAAGGTAGAATTACTTCAGTATAACTTTATTTAAATAAACATTGCACAGTAGAGCGTGCCATCACTTTTACAGCCAGAGTAATAACCTTCAGGTCTACAGAGCCAAACCCAGGTCAGAAAATAACTTCTGTATCAGTGCTATATCCAGCCAGCCTGCACTCCCAGTGACTAAACCTGCCTGGAAACAATGGAAAAGTTCGGAATACGCTGACAGAAAACATGCCTGTCAGGTACTTGGAGAGACATTTCCTTTGTACGATTACATCAATCTTGAAGTTTATATCCATCTTTGAATCCAAATGTTTTTGTCATTTTGCTGAAACAACTGCTCCAAACCAGCCTCACACTCACAATACCGTCACTGAAACTAAAAATACTTGCCAACAACTCTGTCTGAAGTAAGCTTTTAAAGAGTTAGAATCCTCTACAAAAACAACTTCAGCCAGATCTTCAGCTTCTTATCAGGAGCATGGACGGGCCCAATAACCATTTTGAACACCCAGCAGACGATCTCTCTAGCATTTGGAGACCTTCCAGAAGACAGTATTGCATTTCTGCTGGTAGTGAGCTGAGAAGGAAGAAATCATTGATTTTGCTATTTAATATTTCATTAAAAGCTTAGCCAAAATAAGTATCTGAACTACACTTAATTGATACAATTTACTTGGTATCATCATTAGAAACACTTAAATGACAATTACAGTCCCTACAAATCTTGAAAATGTCACTGCTTCAGCATTTTATTGATGTCGCTCTGTGTCCCTCAAAAGCTTCTGTTGCTGTTAAAAAGCACAAGGCACACATGTTCAGCAAAGGAGATATCCAAGCAAAAACTATTTCTAAGACCATATGGGCACACTGCTATTTCAGTATCAGCACAATGCCCATCACAGTCACATACCGTTTTTCCTTCCACTCTTTAAAAAAAACCAACAAAACAAAAAACAACGCCTAAACCAAACAACAACCCACAAGTAAACCAGAAAACACCCCCACGGGTGTTGCGCTGCTAACAAACAAGTCTCTGGAGAAGTTAAACCTACATCACCTTCTAGGAAGACAAGCACAGATCTTTTGAAAGCAGCACTGATAAGGAAATAGTGTCTTTATATAAATATTCAACAGCTTTGTTGGCCAAATTGCAGATACTGCACTTTCAAGCGTAATCTTACCAAAAAAGGACACACAAAAAGAGCCAGCACCCTGACAGAAGACCATCATCCTCTAGTTCAGAAGGGCTCTACTGATAAAAGCATACCAGTAACCATGTTTTGTTTGTATTTGATCCTATCAAAATATGGACATATATGTTAGGTTAGATAGAAACTGTAATTTCCCTGTAGAGCTTTTATATGTACCCAGAGAGCAGAACTGTTCTGATCTAAGAAGTTATTAACAGTTTAAACTTTTTTCCTATAAGCTAAGCAAGTTTTAACTTATCAACACAGGGCTTCATTACAATTTTTTAGTCTCCCCAGGTGTTTACAAGTATTTGAAAACATGACTCCATACAAAAGACAGAGGGCAACCTAGATGGGTAAGTTACATTCATGCATTTAAGATGTGCCAAGCACAGGCTCAATGCATGCAATGATATGAAAAGAAATGTTTTGTACTCATTTTTTGCACAGCATAGACATTTTCTTAGGGCATTTTCCTCCTCAAGGAAAAAAGTATTTTGTAGTGAGAGATCTGTTAAGATAGGCATACAAAAAGGTCTCCATTTATAGCTTCAACATATTAAAACCAGACAATTTAAATATCATGTTCTTATTCAAATGACAAAATTTGGGGTTTTGAATTAATTAGATCTATCATTCAGAGTAATCAGGACATGAACCACTTGCTAGATAACTCAGTGAAAACTGATTTTAAAACTATTCAACACTAGCTTTGACATCTAATTCAGGCCACAGATTATTGCTGAGGTGGCAGCAGGAAGGGGGGCTCCCACCATAAAGAACTTCCAAAGCATTTTCACATGACACATGTTACCAAGCACATATAACACTAATTTAGATCTGTTTTATATGCAAGTAGAAAAAGCCACCCTCTCGAACACACATAACTGTGCAGTTGACAGCAATTAATTTCACACACTGTACTGCCTATTTACTGAGTTTTGATTAGTTTTGAGTTCAAGGGGAAACCATGAAGTTAACATAAGCAGAGCTCAAAAACATTGCTGATCCAAATAATGCCCAATATGTAACCCAGTGCCACCATTTCACAATGTTGGAAACCCACCATTATATTCCATCTTTTTGTTCCCCTCAATCATTTACTGACCTACAGCAGCACTTTGCTGTTTACCTCAGCAGTAGCCGTGCCTCCTTAACGGTCTATTGTTAAGGACTGTCAAAAGCTTTTGAAATTCCAAATAAATTACATCTGATAGCTTTCTCTGATTCACTGTTTTGTTGCTACAGTGAAAGAATTTCAATAGATTAGCAAGCACGTTTTCCTTTGAAGAAACTGTGCTAATTTACTGCTATCAAATCATGATCTAGAACACGTTAACCCTTAAAAAAAAGCATCATCTCATTTCCTCTGCCACTAAAGAGGAGCTTGATGGTCAGCAATGCCAAACACACCTTTGGTGAAAGGCACTGAGGTTAAGTGTAACACTTATTTTTTTTTTTTATAGATTGACTGATTTCATGAGAGACTGCATTACTGTCTCAGTTGCATAGGAAGGATGACAAGGACATGAGAGCAAAGCTGTGGCCTATTCATTTGTCACACATACAGATAATTATAGTCAAAGAGAATCAGTACACAGATAAATGTACCAAAAATTCTTTAATCTATTTAGGGACTTCTAACACCAAATTAGATATCAGGTCTGTTAAAGCTAAATATCTCCTCCCCTTTTTGCATAGCTTAAAGATCCCCCAGCCTATATTCTCAGAGTGGAATAGCACTGGTGAAGGCCCAAAGGCTAACAGGAGACAATAAAACTATTAAAAATAAGTGTAAGCCTTTTATAGGGTTGGTTCTTTGTTATCAGATCATACCAAACCTTCTAAGTAGGTAGTATCGACTAACTACTCCTTACGACTAAGCTCCTTACACAGAGCATGAAGGGGCTATGGCCCAACTCCACTCTCAAATGAAAGAATTATTGACCCCTCAACCAGCAGTCCCTTTAGATGATCATATGATTCTCGCCTAGTTTAATCAAAAAAACTGATTTGTCACTGCAGCTGTGGTTGTTCAGCAAATCTTACTTATCACTGTTTCACTAGGGCCTTCTGAAGAAGTGAAGATGGCAGTGATGCATCACATATAACTGAGACATCACAGGAAGAGAAATCAAGACATTCGCTGTATTCCCAAACCATCCCAAACCACTTCAGGGAGTAAGATCCTGGTTTCCTGGAGTTTTTCCTTAGGGTAGCCTCAGAACTACAGACCCCCACCTAGCACTGTTAGAAGATGCTTAAACCTACAGCTGTGTGTGAACTAGAAAATTCATCGCCAACACATACTCTGACAGTGACACCCACCAATAAAGTATAGCAGAGGCTTTAGCAACATGTTAAGGATTGGATGATATAACAAATATTCTGCAAACTTGTGCTTCGGTTTACCTAGCTGTAAATACTCCTGTATCAGTACTCCAAATAGAGGAAAACCCAGGTGGACACGTTAATTTTTATTAACTAATGAGACCAGTAATGCATTTCCCTTTGCTGAGTTATCTCATTTTATGACAGCTTATGCTTATGGTCCTATGTTTTAAATATAGCTCTGTCAATCCTCAGAATCATAGAATAGTTTGGATTGGAAGGAACCTGAAAGATCATCCAGTTCCAACCCCCCTGCCATGGGCAGGGACACCTCCCACTAGACCAGGTTGCTCAAAGCCCCATCCAGCCTGGCCTTGAACACTTCCAGGGATGGGGCAGCCACAACTTCTCTGGGCAACCTGTTCCAGTGCCTCACCACCTTCATGGTAAAGAATTTCTTCCTGATATCTAATCTAAATCTACCCTCTTTCAGTTTAAATCCACTACCCTTTGTCCTATCGCTACACTCCCTGATAAAGAGTCCCTCCCCATCTTCCTGTAGGCCCACTTTAGGTCCTGGAAGGCTGCTATAAAGTCTCCCCAGAGCTTCTCTTCTCCAGGCTGAAGAACCCCAACTCTCTCAGCCTGTCCTCATAAGAGAGGTGCTCCAGCCCTCTGATCATTTTTGTGGCTGGACCCATTCTTTAGGCTCCAAACACTACTGGAAAAAAGTCTTAGGGTGTCTTAAGTACACTTTCAGCAAACATGGACAAGCAAGAAATACAAGTTTGATAAAAAGAACATACACCAAACAGAACTCCATTGTTTTTGAGAATTCCCACACAAACCACCATAAAATGGGACCAAAGTACACCTTAGACAATTTTCTAAGGTACTGAGAAACAGCTTCCCATTAATCATAAGCAAAACATTGCACTTTGTATTAAGTCACTGAACAATCAACAGCATACAAAACTACCATTTCTGTTTGCAATACCCAAAATTACTTTTGAAGTCACCAAGTATATGGCACAGCAAATATACACATCTATTTGTCTGAAAGTACAGGCATATCTCATGTTTAGATCTTCAGTTTCAAGTCACTAGCTATATTTTTTCCTCTGATTTTATGAGGAAAAAAAAGAAAGAGAAAAACAGAAAAGTATTTTAAATTACACCACTCCTACTCCATGCTGAAATAAGTCACCAATAAGTTTCGCAAAACTAAATTTTCCTGATAATTAAAAAAACATTAAAGGGGTCATCTTTGCCACTACTATTTCTCTACCCAAAAGGGATATCTATCTTATTTGCATTGAAGGTTAGAGACTCACAGTTTTTGAAATTAATAATTGGCCTGCTTAGACTTTCTGCAGCAAATCACAGAAACTCCTCCTGAAATTTAACACAGCTGAAGCAGCTGTTCTTGTCATCACACGATTTGTCTGTTTATTTTGACACACGTTTTCAACCATGACATTTGAATGATTCTCCAAAACTTAATTTTAAGCAAAGTAAGAGATTATAAAAGATATTCTAAGTGGCGTAAAAAAAGATGTCTTGCAAAACTCATGTTTTTTCACCACTCTACTTTCATACAGCAATAAAAAGAAACACAGAACTGCTTGAAAAGGTTAAGCCCTAAATCAACTGTTAGGCTTCTCTGATGATCTTCATTGCTTTGGTCATGCTTGCCCACCCCCCTCTTCAGTTCTACTCCAGAAACAGCGCATTACAGCACCTATGGGCAGATGTGTTTACTTTAAGAATATTTAACACCCACTTCACCTGCCAGATGTCCAAGAACTGAGAAAGTAGCATTACTTATTTGAAAAGACACAGCAAAAATCAGAACTAATATTTTCAAAGCTCTACCTTGTCTTTGTCTTCCACAACATCTGCCAGCACATCATCTGGGTCCAGGATTCCTCCATCTGTATATTCCAGGTGGTGAATATTTACCCAGGAAGTTGGATCCTGTAAGACAGACACAGGACTTCTTAACCTAACCCTGCATGGTTTTAGTGCCACCGGACAAAGCAGCTTTGTACCCCATCTGCTTCCCACCCATTTCCCTCTTTAATCACAAGGTAGAAGCTTCAAGTCACTACCTGACATTGAAACAGAGACAGAATGAAAGCTACACACACAGAACAAGATGCTACCTATAGAACACTAGGCAAAAGGTATTTAAAATGTACATTCCCATTGCCTTATCATACACTTGAATTCTTTAAGTTAAACAGTTAATAGAAAATAAGGAGAAACTCAAATTAAAATAATTAATATTTTTTTACAATAGTTTAAAGTTGGAATATTTGGGTTACTATCAGCACACACACGTAAACATATACATATATGTATGGACATGCACCACTTGACAGTTTGGGGGGGGTATGCATATAGAAATATATGTATAAAAAAATACCCATCATTTCTTTCTCTGAGGACATAGGTCAGGCTATTGTCACAAGAAAAACTCCCAACAAATTAATAGAATAAATAAATCACAGTTTGTTTTCATAAGTAAATGCTCTCAAATGCCAATGTAAAGTTGTGTACCATATTAACAGGGATCATATTCGTTTTTCAAAACTAATGCTTTCCTCATATATTATTAACTACTTCACTTCAGTAACTGGGAGCTTAGCCATCACTCCACTGACCCTGAAGCCAAAAGGCTCAGGGTACGCTGCTCAACAGCAAATTCTCCCTGACATGAAATACATATCAGGGAGCAGACACATAGCCTGTAACACCATCCCCAAACCATAACAGCTGCCTATGTACACGTAGCTTCCAAGGGGGATAGGCTAAGTGGTAGTCATGTTTGAACTGCCTTATTTAACATTTGAACATCCATCCCGTTAGGGCCAGCTATCGTGATTTAACACACACATGGCAGCTCATCACGTCACAGCAACATGTTTGAGTACTCTACGGTATCAGCATTGATAAGTGTGGAATTGGCACATCTTCTACAGCACACTGAAGAAAGGAAACAGGCTTAGTTAAGATCACAAAGCATATTTGAGTCCTCCACGAAATACTATGGAGACTGTCCAGAATAAGCTAAAACTAAGGGTCAACAAACTGGCATGCGCACATGTAGCTTTGAGAAAGGTTTCAGAAGGGGACAAAGAAAGAAGAGCTCTGCTGATGTGCAATACGCAATACCAATGATTCCATTTATATTACGTCTATATCTCCAATCCCTTCTTCCTTGTCAAGTCTAAACAGATCACAGTTCTCAGAAGCAAAGTGAAGCACAACAGACACACTATACAAACTAGCAAGTTCCTTATCTTTAGTGTCGATATTCCCCATTCTTAGGGACATTCCACTCCAAATTTATTTGCAGGCTTTCTACAACTTTGGCCATCAGGTGACAAAGACAGCAGATAATTCAGGACAATATCATCATAGGTATAGACGAGGATCAATTGGATTAGACTTCTATTTTATTGTATCGTCAATAGGCAGCAGTCAAACAAACAAACCAACCAAAAAAAAAAAAAACCTCACACCACAACAACCCCAGCATTACCAACAGGTCAGTCCATTATGCCACTACCAACTTTGCTGGTGAACTTTAAACAAAACATTTTTCCAATTCTGACCCATCTAACTTCCATAGTTCAGTTTCAGTTCTTCTGCTGACACATACTTGTTTGGACTGGGATAGCACTAGTTTTCTTCACAGTAGCTTGCACGGTGCTGTGTTTTGGATTTGTGACCCTAACAGTGTTGATAACACAGGGGTGTTTTGCTGTCACTGAATAGTGCTTACACAGCATCAAAGGCTTCCCTGTTTCTCACACTGCCCCACTAGTGAGTAGGCTGGGGATGCACAAGAAGCTGGGACAGGACACAGCCAGGTGGGCTGCCCACCAACTGACCAAAGGCATATTCCATACCCGTAACACTGTGCTCAGCAATAAAAGCTGGGGGAAGGAAAAGGAGGGACAGAGTTGTGTGACAGCTTTTGTTTTACCTATTAAACTTAAACCTTAAACTGTCTTTATCTCAGCCCATGAGTTTTCTCTCTCTTGTACACTTACGATTCCCCTCCCCAGCCCACTGGGCAAGCAGTGAGCAAAGCTTAGCTGCCTTAGGTTAACCCACAGCCTTTTCACCCCCTTGCACTTGTCTGAAGTTTAAGTATATCTAAGGCACAGTATGGCTGAATGACGACCACCCAGTAAAGCATAAAAGTATCTCTATTTGAAACACATCAATCTGATCTGCAATTTACCTCTAACTACAGTTATTTCATTTCACACTGAAACCGCCCATTTGTGAAATAGCAAGTGTTTGCTCATTCTGGGTATCAGGTGTTCAAAATTACAAAATTTAAGAAAATCAGTTAACATGCTTTTGTCTCTGCAAAGTGATGAAGTGTAGAGAACTATTACAGCTCAAAGCTCTATTCTAAAGCCCATGATTTAAGTATTTTTACCATAAGCACAAAATTCTAAGATGAAAAGGCAGAGAGGAAACATAGCGAGCAACAAGTGAGCATGTTAAGTTACGTCAAACAATTTACCTAATGCAGAAACCTTGTGAAAGAATGTCACTTGACCCTAGCAATAAACTTACAAAATACGATTCTCTCAAACTGGAATGCATCAGTAGCTACAGATGTTCCTCCTGAACCTTTTAACTAATGCAATCACAGAAGGTTTCCATAGTAAGTAACACTGAAACAGCATACTTGAAAACCACTCCTCTTAATTAGACAAACTTCTGCAGCTAACATCTTTGTCTGAAGATATATTAAAACCTGTTATAGGTATTATGTTGCTTAACTGTCCAGTAGACAGAATACAGTTAATGTAAAAAAAAAAAAACACAAACAGCTAGTTGGACTATTTTGCTCTCAACATTCGCTTCTATTTGTGATTCAGTAGCTGCAGCAACCCAGATGTGGCATTGAAAAAGAAACAAAGGAGTGTAAAAAGCTCGACTCTCCCAGAAGAATGCAGCAAGTTGGCAGGAAACCAGCTCAAAATACACAGTTTAGGGTAAACTACATTAAGCTTAACGAATTCTTAACCTTCCTTTTACTTTGGGCTACAACAAACACAGTAATTTAATGGTTTTGTTATTGGCCATATCAAGACAAAGCAGTCTCAAAATCAGTCTGAGAAAACCAAAGATGCCACCCATCACCAATCTTTTGGAGCAAGTGCAGCACACGTTAGATTCTTTAAAAGAAAGAAATGACAATTCACACTGAAATACAAGAACTGAAACAGAACAGGATTCACATGATTTCCTTAGCAGAAAAATACTTCTTGACAGTTTAGGCACCACTTCCACACACACTATGACCTTTTGATCCCAAGGACTCCCCGGTTACAGTAACCAACGGAGAATACAATAAGATTGAACACTTGCTGTCTCAGAAATATGAATGTTCTCAAATATGAAACTGGCTTCCATTAAGCAGAACTTCATCCCTGAAAGTTAAAAAAAAAAAAAAAACACAACTACTAAGCACAGAGAGAGAGATCCTTTTTAGAGACTTGTTTGATGAAGCAAATAGTAACTACTGCTAGATAGTCTAGGTGGAGGAAATTCGCTCTGCACAGTCACAGAAGTAACAACAGTTCATCTGACCAGCAAAATCACTCACCCATTCAATGTCAGAGAACACTTTCTGTTCTTTGGATGAACTCCAAACACTGCCATGCACAGGATACAAAATGTCTATATAAAAAAAACCTAAAGTCTATATAACAATTTCTTCTGTGCTTCTTTACTCCCACCAGGAGTCCAGTCAGCTTCAATAAATAAAACACCAATATTTTAGCTAACTCATCATATAGAACAAGCCATTAACTACCAGCAGATATAAGAGTTGATGATCTTAAGTCCCAAATACCATTTCATCCACATGATGAGTACGAGATAGGACAGCAACAGGAGAAAAAAGAATGTACATGCACGGACATACACAAACTCACGTTTTCCACATTATTTAGAGCTCAAAAGGAGTGGAATAGGCCTGAAAAAAAAACCAAAACTGTGGTACACCCAAGATAGAATAATCATCGGGGAAATTGAAAATTCCCTTAGAAAGGGATGTTCTTTCTTTAAGTTTCTTATGTTTTAGTAAGATATGACAATCACAAAGAGCATCAAGAACACTTCAGGTTTCCATATATTCTAGAGTCACTACGCAGGAGACTGCATTTCCAAAGTAACAGGGTAACTTTATAAAATATATCACTGGAGTTCTTGCAAAACAGACAGCTTTTTTGTTTCTACAGTCTTTTCTGAAATGTCATAAAGGGAAGTCAGAACCCAGTAACACCAGTAACAGAAGAACTGGTAGGCTGTTGCAATGCTACACACGTGAAGGGTTGATCCCAGCTTGCATATGTTTGCTTCAATGAAATAACACTTCTTACCTGTTTAAAGTAGAAAATGCTGGATTTTTAAGTTTATAAACAATACAGGATAAGATTACACTTATCCCATTTTTGCTAAGGGATGGGATTAATTAAGGACATATTTATTGAACAGAAAGGTTTAGTCTTCTAGGTTGTGAGATTGAAGTCCTCCTAGAATGAGTGACACTGTCTAGAATCATTCCTCCCAATATCTTTTTAACTGCCATCACTGGAAGTTCACGTGCTCAAGAAGAAAGAATTAGCTATGAAAACCAAAAGAATGAGTCTCTAGTAAAAATTAAACACTAACAGCAGCCTGGAAGCTCTGGGAAGCAATCAAGTATGGTTACCGTCTTCTACCTGTGCTCCTAAATGCTCTCCTGCTAGCAGGGTCATTTAGGAGAAAACATATCCACAGGTTTTTTCAAAATGGTTCCAAAAAATCCTAACAGCGGAAGTGGAAAGAAGTTCTCTTCCGGCATGGCATAACACCCTTATGAAGAAGCTTAGCTGAAGTATACAACAGAAACAGCTACATATGTAAAGAAGAAGTATGAATAAGTTACCTGGTATAAAACATACCAGCACTTCCCAAATGAATATTTGAACAGTTACTCTAACATGCATTTCTCCTTAGGGCTGCAAGTCATGTTTGTGTTTAACGTCAAGCCACTTAAAAGCTGTTTATCATCATTTCCTTTATGTGTGGGAGAACACTTTAGGAATTACTATGCAAATATTTACAAAATGTTAAATTAAAGCCAGGTCACATGAATGCACAAGTGTGATGTAGGCAGAGAAGTACCATAAATTAGAAAAAGTGGTTTTGACATTCATGTTGTCACAGAATCCTAACTTAACTGTTGCCACCTACTGCAACACCTTCAGCGTTCAAATAGTCTAAGATAGGTTCAAGAATTCTTCTACGCATTTTCAAACACACATTCAAGTGAAAGACCAGTCTATAATTGAGACACTCCCATTTACTATTATTTATATACATCTATAGATACACATTTTTAATGTATCAAAAACTTGGCACACCATCTTGATTCCTTTTGTTCCAAACTCATATAGGAAGGTGTCAGCCTACTTTTCTGAAAACCAAAGCAACAAATTTGATAAACGTTGCAGTTCATATAGCATATTTCAGACTGTTAACGAGCAAGAGAATCCTAACAAGTTTAAATACATTTCAGCTGGCCCATCAATAAAATAAACACCACCACTTCATGATTTCACAATTATTTATTGTTTGTTGCTGTTATTTGTTCTGCTGTGCAGAATGCATAAAATTAATTGCAACCCCTATCCTAGAATTTCTAATTTAAAGGATGCACTGAAAAATTCAGAAGTAGGAATGACTTACCAAGACTCCTCCCACAACTACTTCTCAGGCTGATATTTTAGAAGCACCTCCACATTATTGCTTCACCAGAGCAAATAGCCTTCAATGAAATATAGCATGAAAAAGGATGCATTTTAAAAAAATACAAGTCACATTTGCCTGTTCCACATCCACAACAACAAAATAAATGCAAAGTCAAAGTTAGGGGGAAGGACTGGACTCTGGCTACATTGTTTTCTATCATTTAGACAATGTAAAATAAGATTTAAAAACCCACAATCACAACGTATTTCCTAATGAAGGGAATATTTTAAGTTAAAGTCAGTAAGAAAGTGATATTCTGCCATTTAATTATTCTTAGATTGCATATTGCAATGTGATCTATTACCTCCCAATACATAAGAAGTATTTAGTGATTTCTATAACCATTCTAAGGCTACATGATACATCATTAGCCACAGCCAATAGCACCAAATATTAGTTACTCTCAAACCACAGCTTGCAGAGTTGAGTACAAAAAGGGAGCTGGAGAAGAACAGATGGATGAGATTGGTCACAGCCTCAAACTTCATCTCTAAATACTTGTCAACATTTATGACCAAATTAGAACAGCATCTAGTGTTTTTTCTCTGTTTACCATAGCTACCTCCAAACAAGCCTGAAGTGGTATTTCTAATCAGATTGCATTTCAACTGCCAGCAACTGGGCAGCTGTAGTACAGGTGGGGCTCTGGTTTTATGGGAACATGAATACTGAGCTCCCAAAAAAATCAACAGCTGATCATGAAGCATATGTTTGCATACTACATATTTTCACTGCTGGTTGTTAAGTATTCCTCGGTCTCTGCAGAGAGACTTCTCAAGAACGATCTAGAGCTGAATGATTAGATCTCAGCAACACAAGGTACAGGCACTTGAACATCCTTATACAACCTAAAAGAAACCCTAATAAAAATGTATCACACCCCATCACCCTAGCAGGCAAAGAACTACCTTCATACATGTGAAGACACTTGAAGTAGTAGAACTGTATAATTTCTGAAACAATATTGTATGTTGCAGAGAAGATTTTTATGGAATAAAAGCAAACACAAGAAGCTTCTGTAAAAATCAAAGACAAACAGCTTTCTGCATAAGATATGTCTGTTCCAGACATTTACTGAATGTAGCAGAACTTAGCGCTGACCAAATCCAAATAAGCCTCCCTATGTGAAGGCCAGCTGAGTATAAATTATGTCTTCATTTCACAAACTTCAAAAAATAGAGAAAAGGCAACATCTAGGTTTCACTGCTCAGGAAGCTTCCAGAGTTCAGTTTGCATTACAGTACAGAGTAAATTACAAACCCACATTTCTAGGTCTCACTGTTGAAAATAAATCCTAACTTGGAATTAATTATGCAGTTGAACTGTACAGCTATACAGACAGTGCAAATTAAACAAGACATTTTTAATCATTTCTAACTGGAAGTTCAAGAGGAGCAGAAACCTTCAAGATAATACAAGGAATAGAAACATATTACATCACAGCGAGATAGTAAAGATTCCCCATTTATTTCATAGTATTGTTGTTCTTCGCCAAAACTCAGAATCTGCTTGCAGTAGAAGTTAAAATGCTTTAATATACTAGGGAGAAGATAAAACTTCTTTGTAGCCCTCTACCAGCTGAAGTGACACACATTCTCTCAAGTCAGTAATATTTAAGAAAAAGATCTATACTGATTGAGCTCAAAGACAGAAATTAAAGTTGAGGCGAGGGCAAAGGACAGAAGGTAGTCTGCTCAAAGAAACTGCTTTTAAGCATCCAGCAATAAAACTATGGAAAACACAGAAGACCATAAAGTAGAAATAGTCCTAGAAAGGTGACTGTAAAAGCTGCTTCCTAACCTACCTTCCAGATAAAACAAAGTCCTATAAAAATAAAGTCACCTGGGAAAGGATCTTAAAAGCGGAATTCTATCCTGACTGGGAGGTGATGGAGAACAAAAAGAAGTTACTCCCAAGCAGTCACATTTCTGAGTACATACAAGACAAAGTTCTTCACTTTTAACAGTAAATTTAGCAGGGCTGACTAACAAGCTTTAAACCTCTGCACCAAAACATAACTTTGCCTCCCTTTTCATAGTATTCGCAAATAGTGTGGGCTTTTTCATTTCAGCTGATACAGTTACAGGCCTGTAGCCCTGAAACTGTTCTTTACCATAAGCTATAAAGTGAAGCAAACAAGAAATTAAAAAAAAACCAAAACACAACAACCCCACAATATTGGCAGTGACACAATTCTCAGCAGAGTTTGCATCTGTCAGCTTCCCACTAGGAAAGCATTTGCCAATGAAGAAACCCACCTCATAGCTGTAACACTCATAACTCAGCAAGAGCTGCTCTCTCACATTTCCCTTTCTGCAAAAAGAGGTCCGATTAAACAAACTACTTGAGTAAATGCATTTTAAATTATAGGCTGTATCACATGACTGCAAGACATTTAAGTACATAGCTGAAGTAATCACAAGATCCTAAACATTTCATCAGGCTAAGACAGGACACCACTGCCTGCTGCATGAGGACCTCTTAAAATGAGTTTCCATCTAACAATAACTGAAGCAATCTTAGACCAATTACCTCAACAAAATTAAAAGACTACCAGATTACAACATAACTATTGAGCATGTTATCATCCTATAAACACTAGCAGCCAACTCCTATCTAAAATTTCTCCTTAGTAAACCCTCCCTTATTAATTCACATTCAACAGTTACAGTGTACTGAACTATCTCCAAGTTCAAGTCAGACTCTCAAAACAAACAAAAATTTCTAAGTATCTGCATGCATAAGGAACGTATAGGAAATAAAGTAACTGAAGAATCCTTAAATCAGTACATTTTTTTTAAAAAAGCAAAATGGTACCTGCAAATGAGCACTAAGGATCATCTTTTCATGAGGATTAAAAAATACATCAACCACAAAAAAAAATTAACCTCTTAAAAGATCAAAATATTAGTGGAGAAGGACACACTTAATCTGCTCATGCCTGGTTTGTGTCAGCTTATGTGTCCTGATTTCAATACTGTAAATAAAATGAGAAGTCACAGGGAGTAAATAATATATCCATGATGCTTTGTTTCTGGCCAAAGCACATATTTTGATTTTCAGAGACATTAAGAAGTTTTCTTCACACAGTAAGACAACAAAAATGAAATTTTACTCTTCCTAACAGGAATAAATTAAACATTTGAGTATGAGATGAACCAAAGACTTTTTTCAAAACAACACAATTTGCCCTACTGTTTAGAAGATCTGCTTTTAGACTATAGCAGAGGAAGCTATCCCATGTAAACAAGCAATTTTTTTAAAAAAATTTAAAATATTTTATGTATTTTACACACACACACTAAAATTTTGTGTAGATTCATTCACTGTATCTTTCAAGACTGGTTGCCTGTTATCCTTCCCCCAATTTTTTTTTTTCCTAAGTCATCACCGGATGTGATATAGGCAAATTACAGGCAATTACAAGTAGGAAACAAGCCCTGGGGAAAAAAAAAAAAATGTACATAAGGTCACTTTAAATAGCTGATTTTAAAAGTTTCTGTCTTTGAACGTGGTAAAAACCTGATGGCAAAACGAGGACCCTAATCAGATCAGGGCAGTACAGAAACAGATTTATCTTTGTCACTAAGGTTGGTTTTATCTCAGCACATCTGCAGTTTTTGTGAAGTCTGCTCACACTGTTTGCCTTGCTGGCCCTTAAGGATCAGAGTGGAAAGAGCAAAACAAACAAAGACAACCAAACGGTTCATGCGTAAGGCCTGCGGAGTACCACAGACTTGTGACAGAAAAACTGTTACCCATCTGGGAAAGGGCAGAAAAATCTTCCCCTGTTTTTCTTTGAAGTCAAGGGGACTACTGAGTGAAGGCAGACACAGCCAACAACCAGAAAGCAGTTTCATTTTAGTCTTTGGAATGAGACTAACACAATGTAAGCACAGCTCACTACCAGCTTTATATTTAATATGCTAAATGGTCAAAAAAATCACTAGTAAATACCAAAGGGCCTAAAAGATTTCTTGATCTTTAGTCGTCTTCAAATTACTATGCTCTGAGAAACTAATAGGACTAGGTACTACTATGACTAAGTCAAAACACACCAGCAAGGACTGATAACCACTTTTTTCCATCTCCTTCAGCTGCCATCTTCACAGCACCACACACCAATGAAACTCATCTTTTCCCATCCTCCTTCTTTCTCTTTCCTTTTCTGATTCATTTTCATGTACAATTAACACATTCTGTTCTTCTTGAGTAGATTGAAAACCAAACATTTACAAGTGATAATAGCCACCTCCCTACAGCAAGACCAGCTTGGACATCAGAGAACTTCCACCTCAGGTGGTCTCTCAAGGTGAAAATGCTTGCTACAAGCAACCTGACATACAGGTGATGTACACGTCACCATCATCTCAGTTTCATTTTTTAAAAATTCCCCAGTTCACATTTTAAGATAATGTTCCCACTCTGAGCTACTGGAAGACAAGCAATAGAACACAAACACAGTGAAAATTCTTCAGACAGGTCATAAAGTATGGCAAAGTGAGCACAGTGAATAGGTTTCCTTCACGCGCATCACTCAACACCTGCATATGGTAGACCACAGCAGACGGAGGGACAGTCAATCTCTTCTGCCCCCAGAGACAGTGTTTGCAAAAAGGGACTAGAATATTTCTTGTTCTTTAGTCATCTTTAAATGATTATGCTTTGAGAAATTAACAGGACTATGTACTAATAAACAGAAAGTGTTTGCATTTTTCACAAGGCAGGGAAGGTAGTTATTCATCTCCCCTAGTGAACACCGCTATAACTAGAGAACAGAAAGAAGAATAATTTGGTTTATCCCCACAGTTGAATATGTAGGGGTAAAAAAAATACCCATCTCCCACATTAGGTCTGAAGAGGAAACAGGAAAAACCGCAGAGATATCCCTGACATGGAATTCCCAACAGTTCAATAGTCAGAGCACAGATATATAAATCCAAAATGACCCAGAACATTGTAGATTACACTCAAACTTTGATCTGATTTGCAGCACTGGAACCCTTCAAAAATAACAGTGTTTTGATTTTATACCGAATCTGAATGTGAATGAGAACCACTCTCCGAATATTAGCTGAGTAAAATATGATGTAAAGAATACATCAGTAGAGGGATCACATAGCCCACCTTTACATTACCCTCCAACATTTGACATTTAGAAATATTTCAGTGAAGAATAAGTATGCAAAACCAGAACAGGCAAAGATAGTTGGAAACATGCATTTAAATAAAGAGGTCTGTCCACACAATGCACTTGCAGCTACAAAAAAACTCCCCTTAAAGCCTCAATTGAAACCAGAGTGCACAGTATGCCAGGCTCTGAATCTAAGATAACTATACAACTCCAAGAATGCAAGTAAATTGATCTTCAATTATAAACTAAGAATATCCTTTAGCTCATCATGCCTATTAGACTAGCTTGCTTCAACAATGTAGAAACACAAAAGACTCATCCCTACCTAAGTTAACACAACAGCTCCAAACAAAACAACTAAGTAAAACCACAACATTCTAAGCTTTAACTTCCATATCCCAAGTTGTGTGTCAAATATTAGCTACAACATTCAGAATAGTATTGTTATGCTAATAAGCAAACTGCTACACAGCTACAGGCACCCAGCAAATAAGTAATTAGCACTGAGTCTGGCTTTTTGTTTGATATCTGACAGTAACTCTGGGGGGGTTGAGGGACCACACTCATCATTTCTTAAAATCCAACTTAAAGTGAGCATTCAGAACTATAAAGCTACTCCTTCAAATTGCCACCCATCTTTCACACAGAAATAAAGGGGGGGGGGGGAAAAACCTTAAGAAAATAAGTTTTTGCCAACTAAAACTGAAGATACCTTAAACGCAAACCATTCAATACAACTACAGATTACAGCCAGCCTGGGTTTTTGTTAATTCACACAACTCAGTTTGCAACAAACTCAGCACTGAAAGTCTTGAACAAAATATGATAAATCTACAATAAGAGCAGACACCACTTCAGTCTTGCATCTAGAAACTATCTAAGATTATTTTATTTACAAATGTTTGGGCCTGCCTTTCATAAAGTGATTAATGTATTTGCAGCTGACACAGGACCGCTTACCAGAAGCGGATGGGAGTTTCAAACATGTGACTGAGTAACAGCAGACTCTGAACTCCTACAAAACAGAACACAAATGCTTGTAAGACAACGCAGATCAGGTATGCTGAAATCCTGCAAAGTCTTATAACATAACCTGAGCTTTAGACAAAGGTCAACTAAGAAAAAACAGTAGTAAATTACAGAAGTATACCCTTAATTCCACATAGAAAACCATTACATACTTTTGGAAGAAAAAAAAAATCCTCTCCCTCAATCATATCAAAGTATTTCACTTATTTCACAGAAAATACTAGGACTTTTTTGCTGTAGTGCCATCCTGTTTCCTGCATGGATCAACCATGGAGCAGAGGCCGGGGAGGAATTTTGCAAGAAGGTTGGCAGACTTGCACTGTCATTAAGGCCAGTCAGACCCCAGACCACCACTGTCCTCCCACACTTCCAAGGCTGGTGCACTGCAGCAATGGCACCAATTCCCACCAGTGCCACTTGCCATATCAAGCCTAATCAGTTCTCTCCACGCTCTCTGTCAACCCACCAGCAGTTACAGTTCATTGCTCTCTTTAAAGAGGCCTTAAGAGTAGATCTGGGATCTTTTTCCTCACTCAGAAGACAGAGAAAATACATGACCTTTCACAGTACATTTGGTCACTGTCCTCCAAAATAGAGCCATTAGGTACAGTTGCAGGCCCCAGTGCTAGAAAGATGCTGAGACAGCCATAGTAGTTATAAATATCCAAAGCATTAGAAGTATTTGAAGATGTAACCTGAGCCACTTTGAGGCAGAAATTCATTACAAGACAAAGAGGAAAAAAACCAACCAAACAAAAAAAAGGTGGTGGTGGAAATTAACAGATCAACTAGCAATTGGACATGTGGAGAAGAAAATAAAGGATTTTCAACCATACAGGTGTTGCAGCAAGGTCCGTAACAGATGAAGCTGTTACACACCACTTTGTTCTCACAGGAAATGCTAAATTAACCAGCTTCCATCCTCCCTTTACTTCTCAGTAGCAAAAATGACTGGGTCAAGAATGTTCTGAAGGCACAACTAACAGGCAAGCGCTACCTAATTCCATAAAGATTAGTCAGCTTCACTGGTTCTGGCTATTGTTTGAAAGAAAATGAGCAGGAAGTTTAAAAAGTAATAAAAACATTTACCAGCATTATATTACACCATGGGAATTTTAATATAATCTCTCTTACATTTTGTGTTATATTAATAAAATTCATATTATCACAGTACAATATTAATAAGTTCTAGTATTTAACTTCTGAGATATGGCAAATACACCTGGTGAACAGTCGAAACAACCTCTACCTCTAATCATATTGGCAAAGCTAAGTGACAGAACTGGATGAAACCCAAACAAGGACAATACTCTCACTCCCAAGATCAACCCCCACCTTCACCTGACTGAAAATACAGAACATGACAGAACTTACACATCATCAAAACTTTTTGCCATATGCCTAACCACATCTCATGAAGTGGACTTTGGCCAGATAGAAGACAAATAAAAGAATGAGGTTATTCACTCTTTCATTGAAATTCAATACCACTAGTGTGCAGAAGGGTTCCTCCTGCCCTGCCCCTTATCCCAAAGCTCAAAAAGAACTGCTTTCCCTGCTCCTTCAAACATCTTCAGGAGAATAGAATCAAAAAAGAGTTGGAATGAACAGCTTCAGAGATTTAAAGGAAAAGAGAACATGGCAAAGCAGAATGAAAGTCACTGCAAAACAGCTAACAGACAGGTTAAGTCCAGCATTCAGCTCAAATAGAGAGGTGGAAAATGACACCTGAGGCACACGTTTCAGTTACTGTTTTGTGGCAACTTTCTCAAACCCTCTGACCATGAATTTCTTTCCAGAACTTGCAGGAGGGCCACATGGAATCCTTCCTTACACAATTTTAATCCAGTCAGTCCAACCACACAAGAAACTTCAAATGAAAACCACAGCTGGTAAGCAAACTTGATTAAATGCTGAATTTGCATATATTTTGCAATAGTTCTGAGATGCCATTACAACCTTCCTTTTTCATTTGCAGTTTGATGCCATCCATCACTTATGCAGATGAGTTCCAATTTACTTTTCAGTCAGCTACCTCATTCATTCTCTTTGGGCTGCACAACTGTATCCACATACATTGGCTCCAAATATTATGCCATACTCAAGCACCTACAGAAGCACTATAAAATTAAACAAAGAGCTATTGGAAATGCCTACAGCAAATAGGACATAACATAGCCATTATTCACAAGAATGCTCAAGGCTAACCAGGTTACAGGAATGCTTTATTACAATGCACTGTCAATAGGACTTCCAGTGTAATGTTACCTTCTCATTAACAGAGATGATTATATCTCAGTTTCTCAACTCACATACACAAACATCAGTAGAGAGCCGGCTACTGACAAGTTCAGCCAGAAGATGCTGAAGGCTTTTCAGCAAAGTAATTGGATCTACTTTCACTAAATTTTATCACTACATGTGGTGCCTGAAAAAGGAAACCAGCACACCCAATGAAGCAGTTGATTCTCTTTTTTAAATGGCTTTAAGGAAACAGCCATTGTCAGTTAATAGAAAAAATGATAACATCAGAATTTGCTGGTATAATGGTCACATAAGGCAAGTGCTTTGGCCTTCTACTGAACCTGCAACAGCTTTGGCTGCGCTATTAGAGATATCTCTTACACAAACTAAGGAATTAGGCTCTAAACCAAAAAACAACAAGAAAAAAGCCTGAAAATTCATTAAGTGACCTTAAGCAAGATAACAACAGTATTAAATAGTTTGATCATTAAACGGTAGCCTGTATCTGTGAGTATTAACTCACATTTATCTAAAATCACCACGTAAAAAGTATCATTCACACTTATAGTTTAAAAACAAAATCCAGCTTTTTTCTTCCCAATTAAAAGAAACTCCGTCCTACAAAGCCTCTTCTATCAAACATTTTTCCTCCCAGATTGCAGAAAATATTTTTTTTCACTAACAAAAACCAGTAGTGTGAAATTTATCACACACAAGACATTTCAAAATTGAAATAACATTTTGCAGAATATTAACAGTTCACTACAACCTATTTCAAAACAATTACTGTCTGCAATGTGGTACATGGAGCTAAGACCTGCACTGTCAATCTGCTTATGAACACTAACATCCTGGATTTTACTATACCATCAAGTTGGGGGGTTTTTTTGCTCTAAAATTCCTATTGATAAGCCAAACAGTTAATCTCTAAACACACAATGCATAAAAGGGATCATTTCAAACCAGAAAAATGGAAGACACTTATAATCACCACAGCATTCACATTTGAATGACAGCTAAACATAAAGACACATCAAGCACTCAGCCATCTGGAAAGAAGCTGGTATTTTTTTCATATTGTCTATTCTCAAACCTTTAAGGCAAGAGTCAGAGGTTGACCAAGACTTCCATTTAGTGAGATGCTCATTTCATATCTACAGCCATTAATGAACTGCAGTATGAACAATAAGCCAGACTCCTCCACTTTCTCTGAATTCAAAAGACGGTTGTGTCATACCAAGATAAACAAATGTGTGTACGCTGCCAGATGTATGTTAGATTTGAAACATCTGAAGTTACCAAAAAAGACCTACCTAGTGTTGTCTTAGTGTCTTTGAATACAGCTTATTTAATAAAATTATGATAGCAATGAATATACATTTTGTTCTTCCAGACAAGAAAGAATACGATGGCAACATACATAACTGCAAAATTCATGATATATAAAAAAAATCACAATGAAAGTAGGTATTCAGCCTCTATTCCAAGTTAAATGGTAGTGAACATTGCTGCAGCAAAACAAACAAAAACACCACACTGCAACTACAGCTAACAGAGACCTGGGAGAGCGAGGAGAAGGATGACACAGTCCAACTTTAGCACTACATTTTTAATGCTACATGAAAGGTCTAATAAGAAAAAGCACTGCATGTAAAAAGCAAACCGTCTACTCCTTTCAGTTTCTGACTTGCTGCAACTACTCCCCCACAACACACAAAATCTAATTTAAATAGAAGATGGCCAAACCAACATTTTTCCAGACTCAAGGATTAAGGGGTCAACACTGGCATACTCCCATCTGATCCATCTTACTTCAAGTGGAAGTATGTGAAAAGGATAAGAGCTTAGAGCAATTTTGTTCTGTTGACAGTTTTGAAAAATAAGTGGATTGAATACAATAGTAATCATATGGAGGAAAAAACCAACCGAAGTAATATATCTAAAACACACAGGCCACGAGTATTGCTTCAAGCATTTCTGAGTTATGTTGGGTATTTCTTAATTTTGCTATCTGGAAAGCCAATGGAGTGATTTCTATGAGGTTTTTTCAGGTAAAGTTAGTATCTCCCATCAGTCAGCAGCTGCATAAGAGCTATCCAAATAACTGCTGCTGAAACATTAATACAGAAGACTTCTCTGGATTTTCAAGTGCTAATCTTCTTGCCTAACACAGAGAAGCCATCATTTATCATTGACAAGACAGACCCTAATGTTAGATTATAATGTTAGATTATAATGTTAGATTATATTTTTTCCTCCAGACACAAACACCTCCTTTTTTCCAAAAAAACCACCATTTATCTTCCTCTGCACAGCAGCCTAAATAATGCCTGCCTCATGACTACTACTACGTAAATGTTGGTCTTTCTCTATGCACGAAGTCAAAAAGTCAATGAACCTTCTTCTTTTTGTTGCTCAACACAACTATTTCAGGTTTCCAGGTCTTCAGGGAGTTTTCTTTTTGAAGCTTATAATGCCAGGAACTCCTGAAACATTTGTTCAGAATACATTCATTACAGCCAGCAGGGGAAAAATAATTGTGAATTGGCAGCAGCTAGGTCTTTCAAATAAGCCTAATTCTGTGGGAGCTGAGCACGTTAACTCTCTTCAATCCTTGAAAAACTTCAGCAAGTCTTTCTACCCCACACAAGACACGGAAGATTCAATTCAAGGAAGCAATCTCCTTTCCAATCTTCTATTCTTTGGACAGACAAAGAACAGGTTGAGGTGTCAGAAGCAGAAAATGACAGCCAAATTGCCAACATCAAATAAAAAAAAAAATATATGCCATATTTGTTAAAAAAGGCAACTGCTAGAAACACACTTCTGAAAAATATGCCAATAAAGTAAATTTTATATTAGTATATTGTTGTAAGCTATCCTACAGAAGGGGAAGGGGTGATAGCCCAGAGGAAAAGACAAAGACAATTTCTATAGAGAATCTCAGTAGGGTGAGTAACCTAAAGAATATACAATTGAAGTCCATAAGTCAAAGCAAAGTATACCACATTTTTGGCACACTAGAGCATAGCAGATATTTCCTCAAATTTAGAAGTCCCTACTCAGTATGAAATAAACCAGCTTGTAAAAATAATCCAAGAGATTGCTGACAACTCCTTACTGTAGGTAATGATTTTATTTATTAGAAAAAATGGTTATATGTTGACAAAAATCATTGTTATAGCCAACAACTTTTTAACTCTATGTCAGTAGAAGGAATGTAGTTTGGAAGCAAACTGCATTTTCGTAGCATTCCCGGTATATAGACATTTCATTGATGCAATAATGCATTTGCCTCTTTTTTTCCTGCAAGCTTAACAAATACTGTTTGGCTTTTTTCTACATGCAAGCCCTCTGGAATCTTTACTAAGCAAAAAAAACCCTTCCTCTATGACTTTTGGTTTTCATACAGGCTTTCATAAAGACTAACAGTTCAATAAAAAGCAAAATAATTAAGTTATTTTGCTAAAGAAATTCTTATTAAGTAGTCAATGGAAGACTTCAACATTATTTTAAAAGCAGAAGCTTGTTTCAGCTAAAAAAAAAAAATGTACAGATGAGATGCAGTACAATCATCCAATTTACTGATGAAAAGTAGCCTGTGATGACACAGGCTAGAAAATCAACAGAGGAAGTTACCCACTTGGATTTGTCCTGGAGAGACTGAGGAACATTTTCATTACACACCTGCATAGGCTTTACTACCCATGAAAGAGAAAAGCTATGATGACTAAGCCCTTCAAGGCTTAAAATGCTGCAAAATGGCAACCTCACCTTGCCATCTGATCTTGCCAAGATCAGATTTGTAGAACTCCTGATTTACTTCTATTTTTAGAATAGCTACAGACACGCTGTCACAAGTAGCGGTGTTTATTGCTGCCCCTACTTCTGCACTACTGTAGTTCTGTCCCACCTTTGTGGTGCTTAGCTTCTAGAGTAAATCCAACAAAAATTCTGAGATGAGAACCCTCCATCCAAACCCTTACTGAACTAGTTGAGAAAGCCTTATAAAAAAGGTTACAGCTGGCAGAATGAGAGCTTCAATAGCTGTCCAGCCAGGGATGCACCGGAACGGACCTCTAGACAGGAGCTGCAGGGTTAGACAGCACACGCAATTCTGACAAGCTATGGAGGAAGAAGCTAGTTACATAGCGTTCCAGGCCACATACTATCTTCCTTATTCATAAAACTCACTTACAAAAGGTCTATATCCAAATCAGCCTACAGCCAACACTTTCACTAACAACAGTCTTAAGCCTTAAGTTTGCAGTCTGGTTTCACTTTCTGGCTTGTGCTCAGAAATTAAAAAAGTTGGCAAGCAGAGAATGTTAGTGGAAAGCTTTGTAACACACAAAATACTATCCATCAATTTCATCACCAAGTGATTATCACAGGGGATTATTAAAAATATTATCATAGTCAGTTTAGGCAAAGGTCACAGCAGACAAACAGTGCCAGGAAGAACTCCATTTAACAAAAAACACCTGACCTACAGGAACTGAAGTGAATGGTACCTACATTCAGTAGTAGTTAAGACTCCTTAAAACATAGAAAAATGGTAGAATTATACTCCAAACCCTCTACATGAAATTCTGACCTTATCACTACTAATCACATCCAGCACTGCAAAACTAACAAAACAAAACAAAAAAAGAAAAAAGGCTAGGAAGGACTACATGCCCTCAGAACTTCTAGTTTGAGGAGAAGCATAAAAAAGGAGCTACCTCTATATGGACATCACTCAAATTTATACAGATACATTTAATTTAAGTCAGCTCCATAGACATACCAGCCAAGAGAACAGTTGCAGAGCAGGTACACGTACCTTGTGTAGCACTCCCCGTCTACTTACTGGAAGGGCAGAAGATTGTAATGGTAGCTTTCAGGGAAATGTGAAAACACGAACTAGTTTACCACCACCTTTCAGAGGTTGGAAGGCATAAATCCATGCCCAAATTAAAAGAAATAATCCTCAACTGTAGGGTGGTCTACAGGTGGGTGCTCAAGGTCCATTCCCGAGTTCAGTCACGGGACAAATCCACAACATACAGAGGATTAACCCATCAGGATTTATGACTTCTCTCTCCTTCAAAGGTCCAAATAGAGACATGCTGGATTCTAACCTCTTTGGAGCTGGAACTAGTCTTAATTGACCTGTACACTGACACCTAAATTAAAAGAAAGAGGAGATGATTAGATAAAGTAATTTTTTCTCCTCTCAGAAAATCTGTAACTTGGATATGCAGGTTTTCCAATAAGGGTCAGCTCAGCTGTTGATGGATTGATGAGAGAGTATCTTCTGTAACAATGTGAAGGTCTTCTAAGGTTTTAGGGAAGAGAGATGAACAGAGGAGCTAATTAGTCAAAAAAAAAAAGCCAGAGTTTTCCAGGAATGCAGGTCTCGGAACTTCTTTAGATTGTACCAAATTCTCCTTTAGTCTAAGCACTCCATTTTCTTCTATTGATTGAGAAATTACTGCATTTTTGTAAAGGGAAATGATAGGGAGGGTGCATGATAAGATTCACCAATAGCTAGTATTTTTTTGGGAATCTGGAAAACATTCTATCACATAAGCTGTACTGCAAAACCATTTGGCTCAATGGAGCCTCATCTTTGAGGTTGATTCCCTAGCCAGAAAAAGAGCGCCCAAACAGAGCCAGCTGTTAGTCTCTACCCATCAGACTGAATTCTGCAATTCCAAATACCAGTCTTTGTTAGACTACAATCATTCATCTTCCTCCCTATCTACCATTCATACAAATGGTATCCCTATTACCAGCTGTAAGAAGCATGTTCATTCAAGCATTCTGTAGTTTTCTTTTTCATACATGTAATAACCAATAAAGAAAAGCATTGAAGTAAGAGGTCTCGCTGTGGCAATAAATGCTGCCAGTGCATCCTAATGAAACCAATGAGCAACTTTTCTAAACCTCCCAATTCAGGAGCATTCCCAAGAGCAAATCTCGGCACTGGAGTAGTGCTGTGGCACCTGCCACAACAAAGCAAACCATCAGTTCTGAATGGATGTACTGGTGGCATAAAAATTACAGGTTTACATTGGAAAGTAAGATTTTGGTGACATTAAAACACTGCAACAGTTCACTTAACGGAGATGTCTATAGCACAATCAATAGGCATAAGAAAAAAACATTTACAGAATCAAGCCATACATATTTCTTCTTTAAAGTGAGGAAAACAGTCCAAAAAAAAGTCCTACCCACTGCAATCAGTAATCTCTTACAACACAAAGTTTTATTTACAAATAAGTTCTTGAAGTAATCCTATGTAAGAAATAAAGTACTGATTATAAGACTTACAGAATTACCACAACAACATATAACCTGAGGGGAACAAAAAATGCTTTTATTAAGGAAAATTCCACGCAAGTACTACATAGGCTTTTTTACCAAAAGGTCTTGAAACATGCTGATTTTCTAAATTTGTTCATATGACGCAGCTTCATCAGTTTATCAGCGTATCTAGGACACTATCTGGTATGGGGAATTTAGAAGTCCATTTCTATCAACAAGTAGTTCACATGAGCCCATCATTTCTGTTTAGTCAGGTCCCTGACATAAAATGGGTATATCTCTATGAATAAGCACGACTCAAGAACGAAATATAAAAATACAAAGCAGAATCTGTTTTCAACAATACTAATTGCTCAAGACCTTTAGCATTATCATATTCATTAAGGATGAAACACAGGCATCTTAATAGGGGGCTAGAGGGAGTTTTCAATAATGAAGCAATAGGTCTTCACGCCTAGAAAAGCTGCAGTTATGACATTAGCATCATTAGGAAAGCGTAAAGAATGTTCTGCTCAATGGGGGAGGAAACCTGCTGCTTCGGTAGCAGGATGCGAGACCGCACAGTATGGTGCGATTCAACTGACATATCATGCTGAACAAGTCAGGAGGAAAGTATAGTCACAGAACACGAACCATTAATCCCAAATAACTGTATCTGTTAAAAACAAAAACATTACATTTTTAAGAAAATACCAATAGAATACAACCCTCTATTTTCAAATACTTAGGAAAAAAAAAATTAAATCCACTTTTTATGCAGCAAGAAAAAGCACCTCCTGGTTCTATCCTATGCTAGAAGGTATTTTTTTTTAACATTTAGACTACCATACTACATGGTGCTTCCCCAGTTGGAAATAAATACACAAAAAATACCATTTGGGGTCTAAGTTCCTTCTTCACAAATTCATACAAGACTACTGAGATTTCATCTTCAACTGGGCAAAGAGCAATAGGAAGCAGTCACTACCGAGAACTCTGTACTGCTCTTCAATGGCTTCCTTCCAGGACTGTTTTAACATTAGGTTATTACAAAATCTTTGCTGTCTCTCAAATGATAACAACAGAACAGTACTCAGAACTTGATAAATATGATCTAGGACAAAAACGAAAACTATGTATTATCACATACACTGAAGTCTGACCTGCAGTTTTTCCAGGAAGATTTATTCTCATTTTGCCTACTCAATTTCCACCAGTTTTATCCAGCTGTACCCTTCAACCAAGCTCCCCTGAAACATATTGATCAAATAACTTAATATTCAGCCAAAAGTCCAAGTTACTGGCAGTAGCCTACTTCTTAAAAGAAGAAAGAGGTCCAAAAATTTCTTTTTCAGGTTACATAAGTACATAAAGTCCTATAAGACATTTTCTATGACAAGTCTGACTAAGACCAGTAGCAGATTTTCTGTTTGAATTATAAACACCTGTTAGAAACAGAAAAGGAGACTGGAAAACTACCAAAACCTCATTACATCAACACTAGTGGCTATGAGGTAGCACAGCAGCAGAAATTCTTTGCAAGTGATAAAAAGGCAGGCATGTTTTATCTCTCAATTTCTCAGGACCACTATAAAAGCGATCCTGAAAATTCTTTAAGATACCCAAAATTCTGCTACTTGAAAGCTATTTCCGGTCTTAATGAAATATCACTACCAGTATTAAGTCAATAATAGAGTTTACTTTATACAGAATTTTTTTAAATCATTTGTCTCCTTCCCTTTTCTTTACTTTCCCTACTTACACGGCCTGTCTTCCTATATATATGGGGCAGTTACCCATAAACTCATACAACAGTAATGAAAAGGCAGCGTATCAAGTTATGTTATCCTTTTTAGTATGATAACACAGTGGACAAATCTGAAGGCTGAATGCAGAAGTCATAATTAAGCTGTTTATTGAAATACATCTTTCCAAGACAATGCAAAAGCTCACTAACATACTGTAGCTGATTGAGCAATACTAAGACAAATATGGGAATTAACAGTTGAAACGTTTCCTAGCAAAGTAGTACTTAAAAATAAATCTTAGAATTGTTTTGGTAAAACAATGATTATAGATTAACCCCATCCCCCATAAAATAAAATAAACTTTCTAAGACAAACTGGGATAGAAAAAAAAACAAAACTAAAAACTAGAGACTGGGTTCAAGACAAAAGTGCCACAAATACAACTGTACTAGTCTGTCCTTATAGAGGACTAAATATTTACAGTTTGCCCAAAACCTAAAAACGTTCATAACAAGGGATTTCTTTCAAAACTTTCCACATATATCTTTTGAAGAAATCTGCTTTGTTTTTGCAAACATTTTTTGTAAGCATAGAGTTTGGAGTCAAAATAAATTGTCATTTTCCCTCCCCCCGACGTTTTAAAAGAAACTACAAGAACATTTAGTACTCCTGCTTGCTGGCTGATTTACAACAGCAACACACAATTCCAGAAAACTAATTGTCACATTGTGGGACAAGCATGAACAGAAGGAAAGGGGAAAGCATTTATTAGTAGGAATCAACAACTGATATAGACAGTCAACTTGCAGCATTAGCTCTTTAAATGCAGCTAATCTGGGGAAGATCACCAATACAACCCCCAATTTTCGCTCTAATCAAAAATGCACCATTCTTGAATCAACTTAGTCGCTGTATCATTGCATCCTACTCAGTTGGACTGCCAATTAAAATTACCATTACCATTCCAGAATCAACTGCTGGCTTCTGTACATTCACTGTAAATAGTGGAAACACAAACTCTAATACCTGTAACAACTGGACATCAAGTACCTGTAAGAGAGTTCAACTAATATTTGTTTCTCTGTGTTAGCATTCCCAAAGGGAAGCCCACAAAGACTGTGAAAGTGAGCCACTCAAGAATTTAGCTGTGCTTGAAATGAAAAATTTTAAACCAGTATTTAAATGACAAATTGTAGTGCTTTTTTTTTTTTTTACTACATGGCTGCCATGTCCCACCTATTCAACTGGCTTCTATGAACAAGACTTCAGACAATCAAAGCGGTCATTTCAAGCAAGTAAGAGCCATGCACACAAACATGAGCAAGTTGATACACAGATGATAAACATCACTTCCCAATCTCTGGCTCCTCAAGAGAGATAAAAAACACGTGGAGCAGCAAGATGTTTTCATGCATTTTTCCTGGGAGAAGTTTCACTTCAGCTTAAAGAAAAGTCACTGTGGACTTCACTTGCTAGTCTCATAGTCATTCTTTTCCCTGTACATCACTTTCCATACCAACAACATTAAAGGCCTTTGAGTTAGCAAACCAGCATCTCCAGCTGAACCAAGGGCTTCACTACAAATTAACTACAAAGCTGTTAATTCAAGTATTGCATCCTACTTGTGGGCAGCGGCATTTCAAAGTGGAGAAGTATAAGCACAATGGTGCGTTTAGCTTGAATGCATTTAGCCTTGGACGGACTGAGGAACTGCTTTCAATGGGACCCAGAAGACCCAGACAACAACACAAGAGCATATGAAACCTTTCAGTGCTGACCCAGAACCCCTCTTTCTCCATCTCTCATCCACATACTCGGGGGGGGGGGGACGACACACCAAAACAAAAAACACAAACAAACAAAAGGTTTCTCAATTCACTAAAAAACAGTCAATGAGGTACCTTGTCTTGCATCCAAAGACTATGCCTTGTAGCCACAGAGAATACAGTTAACAACAGGCACAGCAACTCAGAGTATTCTGCATCTGCTCTCACCCAAGCAAAGAATCCTAAATACAACAGATAACATGCAACTGCTCCCCAAAGGTACCAAAAATACCAAAGTTACCAGAAATACTAAGGGACTGGGCTGACAATAAAGAATCATTAATCCTACGGTATCTACACATCAGGAGGAAGCCTTAACACACTAATTACTGAACAGCAACAAAAGCAGATCCTGAATCACAAAAAAGTTCTAAGCAGCTTCATTTCACTAAAACACAAGCTACTTTCTGAGAGGACAGTCACTTTGCTGAAAATTTATTTACAATTCTCACAAAGCAGCTGATCAACAAAATGTTTTCTTAAACATATAAGACATCATGACACATCATGAAATCACAGAGCAGTGAAATCTTAGTTGATAATGTAATACAGACAATAGTTCCTAAGTCCAGACAGTTACTTGTTTCCTCCCATGAATCAGACAAAATCTGCCCACTCAAAACTGCAACAATACCTCTAAATCTCACTGCTAAGCTCAGCAGCATCAAAAAATAATCACTGTGATTTTTCAGCTGAAACAACCGGCCCAGTATTTTGGTTTAGTTAACAAAGCAATCGAGCCTTTACAACCAAACCTTGCCAATGCAGCCCAGCCAAGAAACCAAATCAAACCTGCTAAGAAAACACAGCAGGCTGCAATAAGCAACTGCCTGCAGAGTTCTCAGCTATTTACCAAACGTCTCACAGAAATGAGTCATTTACTGCATCAACTTTCCCTTCATTACAAGTATAAAGAAGCTCAGAGTAGTTCAAACCAATTAAAAGTTTTGCTATTTTTATATACAGAAATTCAAATATTTTACAATACACAAGAATTTATATTCTAATCTCCTATCTTCCCCTTTGCCAGACAAGTGACTGCAGTATAATCACAAAACTAGCTTCCAGAACAATCCGTAAAATACAGAGCCTCTCACACACATTTCTGTGGTATTTGACAGCACCATAACTAATAAAAATTTCCCCAAGCTTGTATCCTAGCCACCTTTTTCTTTTTCCATTCTGCAACTATGAAAGATATTCCTTGCATCCATTTTCCTCCCTTCTCCAAATACTTTAGACACTTTAACAATACCATTTTCCACTTTGTTCTTTTAAAACATTTTAACACTTTAAAAAAAAAAACAAACAGATAAAGAACACTTAACATGCCAACAGAAACAGCAGCATTCTGCCATAGGAAGTATTCCAAACATTCTAACTATTTTGAAAAGAAAAACAAATTTTCAGTTATCTTTAACATAAACCTGTTTACATGCCCACACCTCACAGCAGATTTTAGCTGATGATTATCTAGAGATAATCCTATTCTCTACAAGATTCTACATTTTTGTGAAGTAAGTTAATTTTAGAAAGAGCCAACAGAAGGAAAATGGCAAAACACCCAATCCGTCCATGTTAGAGTGGATAAAAACTCACCACAGGGTAATAAAATTACTTGTGACTTCTGTATGATGTATTTTACCAACCCCAAATTTTCCCTTAGGAAAGAACACTAACTCCGAATGACACTTGACAACGTAAGAGGAAATTTATCTATTTATCTTTTTGGCTAGTTCCACTGCAAATTATGTAGACTGAAAACTAACTTATCAAAGGATTTTAAGAGAACTGTTTAAATTGCCAGTGA
>KZ505661.1:628011-695873 GCA_002844005.1 Limosa lapponica baueri
CGGCCGGCGGCCTCCTTCCGCCGCGGCGGGCCGCTGTGCCCGCCCCTCCCCGCCCGGCTCTCCGGGGAGGCGCGGGCCGGGCCGGGCCGGGCCGGGCGGCCCTGTACGACGGGGCGGGGGTAAGCTGCGGGGCGGCTGGGGGCGGCGGCGCCACCGCTCACCCGGGGCACAGCAGAGCAGGGCAGGCCGGGCCGCGCCGGGCTTAAAGGGGCCGCGGCGCCCCGTGGGTCAGCCCGCCGTGGGGCACGCTGTCCCGCCTAGCCCGCGCTGTGCGAAGCGGGGCAACTCTGCATCCTCCCTGTGCAGCCCGTGGAGGGGTGCCGGCCGCACCCCTGGAGCTGTGCAGAGCAGGGCAGGCAGCTGCACCCACGCAGCAGCGCTCTGTCCAGTCCTCGCGTGAAACGCTGACTTGTGAGAGCCCGCTACAGGGGCATCACGCTGTAACGCGCGGCTCTGTGAGGGAACGACACTCCAGCGTGCCCTGGCAGGCCTAACAGCCCTCCCTGCCAGCGCAGCAGTGCGCCGGCACAGCGTGGGTTTGTCCTGCTGCGGGCACAGGGCACACACACGCACACACACAGAGCAGGCCCTTCGCCACACAAAATACAGGCCGGGAGAAGGAATGCACAGTAACTTGCACCGTGGTGGGATGACCATGGCCACAGCGTGACCCTCGCCCTGCCAATGGGTGAAGCATACACACGTGCACAGCCTGGCACCCTGACCCACCAAGGCAGTGACAAGCGACCTCCCACACACCTTGCCACAGCACACAGCAACTTGCGGGGCACTCCCAAGCACCGTATCTACTCTGCAGCACACACAGAAACACACAGAAAGCCCAATACAGCGGGAACACGTACCCTTCAACACAGGGTACGGCAAAGCCATACTACCTGCACGATTGGCCATCGGGCTCCGCAGCGCTCTCCAACCACCCACTACTCTGCAAAGCACGTTTTTCCCTACCACGTGAAAGCGAGTAGTACCCCCTGCATCTTACCTACCACCAGATCAGTTACAGCATAGTGCATGAGACAGCCCAATCCCATTACAATCATAACAGACCAGTCTACACACGGAGGCGTGTACAACAGAAAATCACCACAAAGCAAAGAAAGGCAATATAAAAATACCTCTAAACCACAGCATGACATCACACAGCACAAGGGGACTGCTGCTGCTGTAAAAATAAATGTCCCACCAACTCAGATTAGTATTCAAAAAGGCAGTCCACGCCCTGTGCTGTATAACATAACCGAATGATAGTACCAGAGAAGTTGCAGTGGAAGTGTGCCAAAACAAAGGATAAAGTGAATAGCGAAGTTTGGATATGAGGTGGAAATAGAGCCACGTGAACTCCAGCAAGTAGAAAGTTTATGCTGGCTCCTTAGGAGTGGGCACAGCTGGAGTGTGGGGCTGCTGCTGCAGTGGTAAGAATTCCTCCTTTCCAAATCCAGACGTGTCTGCTACCAGCCTGCAGCATTTCAGGGCAAATCACAGGGAAATAATCTATTAAACCATATATAGAACTGCCTTCCCCAGGTACGTACCTGTGTTTGCATATGCAAGTACACAAATGTGCATCCCATATGCTTTGCACCAGAAAAAATTGACTTTTTTTTTTCCTCCAGAGTAAAGAAGCAAAGCAAAGGAACAGGAATATTGTATTTCTTCAGGAAACACCATGGGTAAGGTAGCACAGGTAGCTGGCCAGAAACACCCCCAAGGCAGGTAGGGCAGTGCTGGATATGGTAGGGGCAGCTGAAAGGTTGCCTGGAGCCAGCCCATGTGGCCACCCCAGACTCACCGCTGGTTCCCTGCCGGCTCAGCCCCAGGCCAGCTCACCACTGGCTCCCAACAGCAGAGCAGAGCCCAACAGTTTCTCACGGGCCAGCACCACTGTAAAGCATTCATCATGCTAAATCATTATTCTTCCCAACTGCTGGAAAGACCAGCAGGTCAGCTAGGCTATAGAAACGATTCACATCATGAAAAATAATCAAGGAGGGCAAAAAGGGAAGACTTGGTATAACTCCTAGCGATTCTGTAAACCGTTTGTAAGGAGAAAGCTGCAGGGGAACTTGGGGCAGGGAGGCAACAGCTCCTTAAGCCTTTCTTTGCTCTTGAGAAATGCAGCAGCCCCAGAGCTCAGTCAGTGGGGGCAGGAGGAATTCAAGGCACTCCTCTATCTCAGCTGCTGAAGTGCCGGTGGGAAGCCTGAGTCCCTGTGCTTATATGGGTTTGGCCAGAGAGCACAGGGCGGGGGTTAGGTTAATAATTGACTGTGAAAATAAAGGCTTCTCTCTGGTTTTCTCTCCCTTTCCTCCCTCTGTTTATGACCAAAGTCTGACACATTCAGGAAAAAATGTGGGTTTTGTGGGTTTGTTGTGTTGGGTTTTTTTTTCTCAAGTTCTGAAAAGTGCAGGTGATATGCACTGTAACTGCAGCTGAATGGAGCTTGCTGACAGAGATAGCGTCTTGTGTTAGACCAACTGATAGGTCTGGAAAAAATTAAAACCATTTTGGCGCCAACTCCATACCTTAAGCATAAGCAGCAGTTTTCAAAGTGTCTACAGTTACACTATAAGGAACTATAAGTTATTTCAGAAAGGAAGAAAAGGTTTTCTTTAAATGTGTGTGCTAAGTATCCCACAGAAACTGAGATTGTATTTAATTATCACACATCAACAAGGGGGAGGGAGGAAAGTTTGCAAAGGAATCACCAGTGTGTTTACTGTCTGATAGTGTTTGTTTAAAAGTTATGCATGGTATTGCAAATGAGACATTATTGTGTTCTGGGTGCACTACATGTTTGTTTACACTGAAACAGTCTGAAAGTCTTTGAAGCCAGCTGGTAACAATTAACACCTACATATCAAGGTTTTACCTGTAACTATCTCTGGGACTTCAGTCTGCTCAAATTTCTGAAAAGAAACCCTTTGCTTTACCAGGGAGCTGGCCATATTTTTCTTCTTGGGGTAGGGAGCAAGAAGGACACAGCACTTTTTTCCAAAAGTAAGTTCCTCCAAGGCAGCTAACAGTGCAGCAAGAAAAGCTGTCACATTGGCACAGTTGAGAAGCCAAGTATGAGAGAACCAAGTGTGCTGAGCTGGAATTCCCATAAAACACTCCTTCTTAAGAAACTACAGCCTGAGTTGCAGTAGGGTGAAAGCGACCTGAAGGTAATTTTTACTGATCAGGTCTCTACATCATTTGCTCCTGCATGGGATCATCAGGAAGTATGACAAAAAAATACTTACCTGGAAAAAACACCTTTGAGAGCTGAAGGCTTCCAAACCCCAAAGCAGCTGCCAAGTCACATACACCTCTTCTTGTTGGGCACACAAAACTTCTAAGAACTGGGTCATCAATATCATCCTTACGCCCACTTTAAACTTACATAGAGTAAAATACAAAAACTTTTAAAAATTACTAATAATGAGGTCTTGTTTTTACTATACTGTTGTGCGTTGAAGAAGGGCTGCCTGCTTGGCTCTTTTACAGAAATCTAAACCATATTTCATTCTAAGGAGTTCATCATCCAACTAATGCTGTAAGCAGCGTAAACTGGCTTTGCCCCCCAGAGGAAGACTTCTGCTCCTTCCCTGCCCCAGCTGTTTGTTCCCATCCATTCCTTTTCGTGTGCCAGCATGCACAGTTGTGGATCTGTGCAATGAGATGCTGTGGAAATTAATTTTTTTGCCAGATTAGCTTGCAGCCAAATCAGTTTTGCGGAAACCATAAAATCAGGAGAAATCAGAACTCAGCTCCTTAATAGGGTTTAAAACCTGTGCCGGCCCAGGGGAGAGCATGGCACAGCAAGACAGCAGCCTTTTTCTTTTGGTTTCTACCAGCTCACAGTACTTGGCAGGCAGCCTAGTTATACGAGTTGCAGACACAAATACGTATGCACATCCATGAGATAATATTCGTAACATTCATGTATCAGTTTCATGAGAGGGGATGAGCAGATTTAACAACTCATTGTCACTGAAGGATACTACTGTTTTCTTCCTCCCCTCCCATTGCCCTTTCCCACCTGATGCTTCTTAGACATCTCCATGAGCCATTTCAGCTCATCAGTCTGGTAGAAAAGTAACAGAAAAAAAAGGAAAAGGTTGGGTTTTGCTTCATTGGCAAGCTAAGGCCACTCAGGGAAGGGTCTGACATATCCCAGAATGAGGGCAGGGCTGCGTGGCTGGGAGCAGGAAGGGGAATGGACAAGACCTCCGCTTTCATAAACCACAATAAGTTGTTTGCCCAAACAACTGCCTTAGGTAATCTATTGCACTGCTCATGTTGCTTTGTACTACAACTGACTTGGCTGGTGCCCCCTTTGTCTCCTCTCCACACAGGCTGTGGGTTGTTAGGACCATCCAC
Source organism: Limosa lapponica baueri (assembly GCA_002844005.1). NCBI lineage: Eukaryota > Metazoa > Chordata > Aves > Charadriiformes > Scolopacidae > Limosa > Limosa lapponica. Next base: position 632,395 of record KZ505661.1, read on the forward strand.
TCAGTTCTTGGGTTCCTCAGCACCAAGTGAGAAACTCTACAGCCACAACTCGAGGTGTTGACCAGGGACAAGCTCACTTTACACCATCACCATCACTTGTCCTAGACCAGCCCTCCACATAAAAGCCTAGGGCTTTCCCAGGACAGCAACGTGGTCACATCTCCGTGCCTTACCCAGGACACATTAGTACTGCTGGGAGTCTCCTGCTGTACAGATACTGTACCAGTACTGCAGCCCCACTAGCATCTTGCGCTCCCTCCTGGCCTTCCCACAGCAGCATTGCATTGGCACAGCGTGAGCCAGAGAACTAGCATTTAAGACTTCTGAATTCATATTTTTCTAAGTTGAATGGTTCTTACAATTTCTCTGTTATAACTGGAAATTGCAGTGAGGATAATCAGTACTTTGCTTTTATATCTATGAGGCTTTATCTAAAGATCCCCAAACAGTTAGCAAATGTCAGTGAAGATTCGCAAGTATTGTGCCAGCACACATGGATTGGTTAAGCAACTTGCCTAAAAACACACAGGAATTTTTCCTAGTTTTGCTGCTAACAAGACAACACAAGGTTTGACCTTTAACTTTTGGCTCTGAGCGGTGCCTCTTTCCTACGCTATCACCCATTAGGCATTTAACTATTTGACATCAGTAGCCAGGGCTGCCAAAGAAGATGCTCTTAGACTACTATTGGCTCAGCCTCTTTTCTACCATTAGTAAACCATGTAAAAGGAATACAGTCAATCTGAGTTCAGGTACATTCCGAAAGTCCTAAAAAAGCATTACGAGGTGGTTATTATTACAGGTATGTTTTGTTCCTGGGCTTCAGACTGGAATGGATTTGGGGATAAAGTTGAACCGGAGGAAAAGAAAAGAAAAAACTTTATCATTTAAATGAGTTTCATAATCCCTGGAGGTCTGGTTTGTGATTTTTCAAACTTTTCCTGTTAACACAGTAAAATATATTTGTTTGCTACTTACTGAATGTTGTTACCAGTAAACCCTTCAATTACTAAAGGCAAAAAAGGTCATAATTCCTGCTGTTTATATTTTGCATTTCTCCCAGCTTGGATAATGAAAATCAATAAAACCACTTTCACTGCCAAGTCTCAGTGGTACAATGTTGGTGAATAAAGGGAAAGCAAACTAACAAACATTCTTGAGAACTGCAGTAGAATTTTAAAAAATACAATAAAAAAAACCTGTTTACAATCTATATAAAATCAGATTCTTGCAAAAGTTTAATCTGAACCTAATTTAAAGTTGAAATAATAAAATAAAAGGAATTGTGAGATAGACTTGCAAAGCAAGATGATTCTCAGTTTCCATTCATGATGCCACTGTTAGTTCACCTTGGATCTTCTTTCTGCTCATATAACTATATTGATTTAGCACAACAAAGCATTTTTTTTAATATCTATGTTCTATAAGGATCTGAAAGAAGAGTGTGCTTGAATAGCCAGTACTATAGTCCCTGTACCATCAAAATAAAAGCGTGGAACCAGATGGGAGAAATGCAGTTTCAGTTAGTCTAGGTGGAATCACATCTCTCCTTCCCCCTTCAGGTGAGAAAGGGTCCCTTCTCCTGCTGTTCCAGGAATGGTAAGGGAGGGCTGGCAGAGCCCCCTTGTCAGCTGGGGCAGCCAGCCGAGCTGTAACAACTTCTGCACTAACAATCTATGCATCCTTCCAGGTTCTACTGGCATCATGTATACCTGTCAATGTATGCATGCCTATAAAAGAAAAGGTGGAGTGCACAAGAGCTGAACACTGAGGGCCAGACCCCACCCTGTAATGTTGTTTTGCTCACAATCCGATAATGAGTTGTTTACTGTTAATTAGGCATAAGAGCTATTGATAGCAAGCTCTGTTTACGGTGTGGGCAGGATGGCTCCATCTAAATAGGTCCAAAGGATATCAACCTCCTTAAAAGTTTGGCAGATGCAGAAGTTAGTCCCTTGGAAAAACCGCAGGTATGTTCAGAGAAATTCAGAGGGGAAGGGAAATCTAAATAGAGCCCTGGGGGAGATTTATGTATAAGAGTTACATGTTTAAAGATTCCTTTAAAATGGTCCTCAGCCACGAAGTTATGTAAACACCTTAGTGATACAATTGCTAGGACTTTACAGAAAGAGAGTGAAAGAGAAGCCTTTTGAAGCTAACTTAAAAGCATAGGTGGATACAATCTGAGATTTTTTATTTCTATTCACATATCTCAAAAAATCTTACTCACTGTGACTGCTTACATCTGCTTCACTCCAATCTAGCCGTCATTTTGTATGAAGGGTGATTTTGTGCTCCATCACCAACACTAATGTTCCATTTATCACTTCTCACTTTGTCAGAGTTTCATTCCTGTTCCACCTGTAGTGAACCTTGGCCAGCATCAACATCCATGCCAGGATGGTAGGATGTTTCCCCAGGACATCCAGGATGGGAACAAGATGTCCTTCTGCCCTGCAGCAGCATGGAAAGACACAGCAGTTTGTGGAAGAGATGTCTTGTGTTAGCGGATGTTATCCACAGAGATTCAGGTTAAGATTCAGGGATCTGTCCAATTAGTTCTGATACAGAGCACTGCGTGTTAACTATATTTTACAGCCTGTGTCCATGGGATGCTCTCATGCCACATGACAGCTTTGCAGTAGTGATTTGCTCTGCTGACCATGAGGCTGGACCCTGTCACCCTTCCTCAGGAGAGCACTGCTGTCTCCTGAAGATGGCCTGAAGCTGCTGCACAGCACAGCGCTACATTTGCTTACTGATCTGAGCAACTGGGATGTTACACTGACTCTCTGTTCTTCCCACCCTAAGGCTACTCCTGTAGCAATGCAATTTATTCATCTCTCCTTGCTCAAAGCTGTGCCTAAAGGCACAATATGGCCTTTGATTACCTGTGAGAAAAAAAGCAAGTTTTCAAGGGCCACCACTGGTTTCTATTTAATAGTATGTCATTTCCAGATTCTGTTTACTTCTAGCTTTTAGCACTGATTTCTTTTACTTTGGGGTTTCATTTGTTGTTCATTTGTTGTTCTGTTTGCAGCCTTTGTTTGTGGCTGCTAACAGCGACATCTATATTTGCTGTAATGTAGCCAATATATATAATTTTAATTAATATATGTGATTTTAAAATGTCTATTTTAGCATAAAATCCATTAAAAGACCATTTATATCACTGCTGAATGTGCAGGTTTTTACAAAGATTCTCACCAATTTTCAGTTTTCTGTTTACTTTCTTTTCCCTTCTCCCTTTCCTCCTTCCAGGCTATTTTATACCGTCCAGTAATATGAGCTACAGATGCTAAAAGCTTTTACCCATTCATTCCCCAAAGCTGGAGGATTTGCTCTAAACATGGAAAAGCTGTGAGCTCTGAGGCCACAGCAGCTGGGAGGGAACTCAAAGAGAGAGGAAATTTCGGTCCCTGAGATCACAAATCAATCTCTCTAGCAACACGGCAGGGAGGAGAGAGGACTCAGTGGAAAGAGATGCTGTGTGCATGCTTCCAGCTGCATTACCTTCAGCAGCTGAAGGAGGAGGGTGTATAAGTGGCTGTTCCCCTCTCTTGGCCACAAAGGATTTACTTAAAATGGATGCCAGAAGGAGGATTAGAGCAGAGCCCTCCCTCCTCTCCTTTGTTCAGGAAGAGGAAGGGAGCATAAACCCTCGGTTACTGCAGTCTGGGCTCACCTAGTAGTCCCAGTCTACTCCCATTTGCCTTCCCCTCATACTTTGCCATCACTATTGAAAAGGATTGCTTGATGTTCCAGGAATGCCATTGTGCTTTGCAGGAATAACATCGTCTCTAGACTGTTCCATGAATTGTATTCTGCTTATGTAGATGGTGCCTACAAAACTATCTGGGTCAGGCATGCTAAGCACCCCGCCTTTCCTTTAATGTTTTACCACGGACGCTCCCTCACATGATCCTTTTTCCAGATGGTCCCTAATCCTTGTACATATCCAAAATCCTCCAGCTATGATTTCTTGATCTCCTCAACAACAGATATTTTTCTTTAGTATATATAGTACATACTGTGCTTTCTGCTTCTACAACACTTCACAGTATTTCCCAACAGTATTTCAAAATCTTCATTCTTTTCCAGTGTATTCCAGCTTTCACACCTAAGGCAACAGCTGAGCGCCAGTGAGTCAAGCCAATGGCATATCAGACTGATTTGTGGTAACTGATATACACCTTTCTTTCCAAGGAGCAATTCATTTATGCAGATGCTTTCTCCAGATGTTTCTGGAATAATCCCAAATTAATTCGGGGGAAATCTAAATAACAGCAATGTTCTCACTGTCTACCATCATAATCAGTTTCTGCTGTCCCATTCGCCATTTTTCTTCCCACCTCCCTTTCTTTTCACCCCAGTGCAGAATTCCTACAGCCAATTCCACTCCCAATCCCTTCACTACCAGATATGGAAAGGGTGGCCTCCACGCATCAACAGGGATTTGAACTGCCTCTGAAGTGTGGGAACCTGCTTCCTCTGGCTCCAGCTGGGCCACGGTAACCAGCAGGGACTTGCCTTTCTGACTGCAGTGCGGTACTCTCTTCTGAGCTCCTCACCCTCAGCTGGGGCCCCAGTTGAGGTGGCAGCCTATTATCATTAGGATGAGTAATAAAACAAGTACTACTGAGATAGTTGGTGCTCTCAGGGCTGGTTTTGGATGGAACATGGCCAGTAGGCAGAAGAGGCCTCTTCCAGCCCTCAAATTCAATGTTTTGAATAACAGACTAACTTTCCTATTACATTTTTTGCCTGATTTTCTCTAGGGCTGGGATTTGGCTCTGAGCATGTGCAACTACTCAGCATTCTGGCTGCAAAGTGTATTTTGTTGCTATTTGTGTGGTATCCAATATCCTGTCTTTTGTATTCTCACCTCCTTCCTCTTTCTTTCCAAGATGCCCAATAATGTATTCTCCTAACAAGTGTATAATTATTTAGTTATTGCACTGTTTTATGATTGCATTGTTCATAATTGCTCAATATTGCAAGTGATTTATTAGTAATTGCAGAGTCTTTCAGATCTGTCTTCAGTAGGAGAACAAATAGCACCTTGCATCAATAGACATCAAAGTCTTCAAGAGGGATTTTTCTTTAATGATCTTTTTTTAACTATCTTTCCTACTGCAGCCCCGAGGGCCGGAGTTTCTTTCTGTCTTTAAAGAATAGCTCGAAGTTTCACTCCTGCCCTGCAGTGGAAAAATACATTACATCAGTCTTTGAATAGGGTTTTATTCCGTAGTCCAGCTATCACCTTCCTGTAGTTTCATCTGCCTCTAATGGGATTTTTCTCTGGTGATATATATTCAGGCTGCATAACTCCTCAACCACTGAAATTCTTCTTAGAGCTTTTTGACAATAACTAAACTGCAAGCAGTTTTCAGATATTCCTGTCATTTAGGCCTTCCCATACTGACTTCAGTAGGGATTCACAGGTAGAACAGACGAGAATTCAACTTCCCTCTCATTAATATATGCCTTCTGGTCACACCTTGCCAGCCTTTGTGTAAAACCCTCAGCCGTTTTATCACACCCTTCCTCCTAAGGGAGTTCTCAGCTTTCCACTAGCTACAGCAACAAACTGAGGCCGCCTAAGCTTGGCTCCATGGCAAACAGGAAAAGATTTTCCAGCTCCTCTCCAAGTGCTTGGCACTGTGCCCCGAGTTTCCTCTGCCTGCCACTTACTGCTGGGACTTCTACCTGCCACTAGTGCCTGCTGGGAACCCAGCTCTGACTTCTCCCGAGCTAGCAGGCAAGACAAACTTTCTCATCTGCTCAACAGTTTACACTCAGCCTCTCCTCCATTCCATCCACCCTAACCCCAGGTCCCCCTCTCCCAAGCCTTTCACTATGAGCTGGTGGATAGTACAGACAACGCTGAAGAGGCCACACAAGCCAGCCACATCCCTGGATAGCCATGTGTTTTATGGAAGCTGTGAGGAGCATAGGGACATCGTGTAGTGTCCCCATCATCAGAGGTTATGCCGTGCTTAACAGCCATGCAATGCCCAGGGCTTGATTTAAACTGGCAACGCAGACTCCTGGCCATGCTGGGAAGAATGCTATTTTTGAAGGTTCTGAGCCAGACAGAAGAAATTAACTCTTCACTAATGAGATGGCTGTGCAGCAGTACTATATTTCTCCTAATTAGTAAGTGTGGTTGGCTTCAGCAAAGCACATGAGCATAGAAGCAGACAAAAGAGGAGAAACCTCAGCCATATCTGGTAGGTACCCGAGGACTATTTGGGACCTAAATAAACAGTTCACTTTTCTGACCTATTGGGCACCAGTCCATAGCCTGACATCTATCTGTAGCTGCACGTTCAGCGCTTTCTTGAATTATTGCACCCGTAGGACGAGGAAGTACCTAATACACCAGCTACATAATCCCACATCTGTAAATAAATAGATCCAAGACATAAATACTTCTACTGACAGCTTTCCCCCTTGTTCCCGAAACTGATCTTTCCTTCACTAGGGAAGAAAATTGTTTCCTATTGAAGTCACTGGCTTCAAACGGGTACTGGGTTTGCCACGGACTCTTCTAAAACCTCCTTTGCAGAGGTTCCCACGCTGCTGACTCACCACGTGTCTGCGGAGACAAACCTGCCATAAGTCAGCTTCTGCAAGGCTGTAGGCAGCCAGCTCAAGCGCTGTCATACGACAAAGGAGGCAAGGGACCAAAACCAGACACTTGGGAAGAGAGGGGAAAAAAAAAAAAAAAGAAAGAAAACAGAATAACAATACTGCACGCAGCAAACCTACCGTCCATGTTATTAAATTACATTACATTTGAGGCAAACAAATTTTTACCTTTGCTATCATTTAATCAGGATGAGAAAGAGGAATCTATGGGTAAATTGCAAGTAATGTTCTTGTTAACTACATGTAAAGCCAAAGGGATTTTCAGAAAAAAATCCAAGATTGTATCTGTTTAGACAACATTAAGTATTTACCAAGTGCTGGATCTGTTTAAAAAACAGAAAAAACACTCCTTATGGTTCTAGTCAATGCAAAGCTAATGCCGGAGGCCATAATATTGATATTTAAAACAAGGCACACTGTTTAATAATAAATAATATTTTTCAGCTGTAATTATTTTGCCCCAACATGTTTACACACATTGCAGAGATCAATAAGGATCAAACATAAAATCTTACACATGATTTAGTTTTATTATATTCAAGCAGTAATTAAGGGACATGTCGATTTAAGCAAATTTTGTTTAGTGTTATCCATTAACACCATGCTCCTTAGTTTTAATTCTTTAGTCTTACATGGGAGGAGCCTGGTTTTCAGAAACCTCAAAGCCAGTTACCCTAGCCAAAGTTTGGGAAGCACCACTGCATATCTGCCACTTCCCCAAAGTAGCTAAATTTGTTTTTTCTTAAGGCTTGAAAATCTCAGTAATTTCTCCCTATGATGAGAACATTACCCCGTGACACTCAGCAGTTAAAACCTACACACGCTGTCCTTTGCTGTTATCTGTGCACATATTTACAAACATGGATGGGAAGTTTTCATGTTGGCATTAAGAACAGCTTCTCACCCCTCCAGAACTTGTATTAAATGGATGGCAAAATGCTCTTTCTGCCCTCTGCTAGGCTTTGGAAATGAAATACACCCACTAATTCCATAAGGAAAAAAGCAAACAAACAAACAAACACATGCTGATTTCTTTTGCTTGCTGTTTCAACAGCTCATTCGTATTTCTAAAAATAGATTATGATCTGGTCATACTAATTTTGTTTGTATTTGGATTCATCATTAAATAACTTTGAACACTGAATAATCATTATTAATACTACGAAATAATGTTATTGGTGGTTTTAGATGCTTTTAAATGAATGCAACAAAGCGTGAAATTTCTTATTTTTCCTGTAACTGGCCCATGAAATCTTTCACTTTTTCTCTGTGATTTCTATAGTATGGATTTTTCATTAGAAGGTTAACAGTTGGTTTTTCATCAGTTTCCACACAGTTTCCTGCAGCAGTTACAATTTTTGCTCTGAAATTAATTTTATGGTCACATGAAAGACTGTTCCTGCAAGATCTGGGTGCTTTTGGCAAGGGGCCAAACATCTCCCTGCTTAGCAGGAGGACTGGGGCTTTTACAAGGTACTGTGGAATCTAGGAATAATTTGGGGAGAAGTTCTATGGTGTTTTGCGGTGGCTGCAAGGGAAGGCATCCCACCGCTGCTGGTGGGCACAGGCTGGTAGGAGCCGACGGAGAAGGGTCTGCCCAAGAGTTGCCGCCGTCATTGCAATGCCCTGCTGCTACTCAAAGAGGCTCCGCACATCGAGTTTCGAATCAAACCTGCTTCTTCCAGCAGCCAAATTGCCTTCTTATCCCTCTGCCCACCCAGTGTGATTTTCTGATCCGTGAGGGCAAAGTGTGAGATGGGCCCTGGGCCACAGGCAGGCCAGGTCTGAGGTGATGCTACCTGTACCATCCCACCAACACCCTCTGCCTCCTCTCCTTGGCACGGCTAAAATCACGTAGCCTTCCAGCTCCCAGGCTGCCTCTGCAATGCTTGTAATTAGAAACATCTTTAGCTTCAAAACCAAATCCTGCAGGGTGGAGACCACTGGCAGAGACAGAGACAAACTCTCTGTTACCATTTCAAGAGTCAGGAATACCCTGGAGCCAAGAGCAAGCTTCTCTGGCAGCCTCCAGCCAGCTGCGGGGCTCAGGTAATGATTTACATTCATGTGAGCGTAGCAAGGGTGGGAGTTAAGGCAGCAGAGACACCAGTGGGGCTTTCTGCAGTTTCCCCACAGGACTTTAAAGAGGCTGACTTGGGTTTGTTTGAAGTTTCCAAGCTGACAGTGAGAGATCAGCTTGGGAGAGCCCCAAAGCATGGAAAATTCCAGCTCCGTTTGCAGATTTATTCAAGTTCAGGCTGTTTGGGAGCACAGGATTCGTTTTTCACTGAAAATTTTGCAACTTCAGTTACAACAGCTGTTACCAGGCAACCGACATAAATGAGAACAGTTTGAGCCAGTGAAGTAGACAGTTTATTTGAGTTGCTTGGTGTCCAAATACCATAATCATGAGAACAGCGTTAAATGGATAAATAAATAGTACAGGAGAAGCAAGAAGTCAGAGCGAGGAATGGGTAAAACAAAGCAAGCCTGACTGCAAGAGGTGATATGAGGTGGGAAACCTCAAATACTGTGTTCAGTTTTGAGCCCCTCACTACAAGAAAGACATTAAGGTGCTGGAGCACGTCCAAAGAAGTGCAACGAAGTTGGTGAAGGGTTTTGAGCACAAGTCTTACGAGGAGAGGCTGAGAGAACTGGGGTTGTTTAGCCTGGAGAAAAGGAGGCTGAGGGGAGACCTTATTGCTCTCTACAGCTACCTGAACGGAGATTGTAGCAAGGCGGATATCTGCCTATTCTCCCAAGTAACAAATGACAGACAGGACAAGAGGAAATGGCCTCAAGTTGCACCAGGGGAGGTTTAGATTGGATATTAGGAAAAAATTCTTCACTGAAAGGGTTGTGAAGCACTGGAACAGGCTGTCCAGGGAAATGGCTGAGGCATCATCCCTGGCGGTATTTAAAAGATGTGTAGATGTGGCATTTAGAGACATGTTTTCGTGGTGGACTTGGCAGTGCTAGGTTAACAGTTGAACTCCATGATCTTAAAGGTCTTTTCCAACCTAAACGATTCTACGATTCTACAATTCTAAAACCCAGAAGATCATGTATAGCATAGCAGGAACAGGAAGGGCAGGACACATGGAGGTCAGAAAGCAGAAAAAAAACTTGGCAAGGAATGAGAACCCAGAGGAGCTGCTAAGGCAAGCTGTGTATGGCACCCTGGGGCAATGGTCCTTTGTCCCAGCTTTCGCCTCTGCTTTTCTCCTGATTTTTTGAGACAGCAGCAGTGCAGATGTGTTCAACTCTGCTGTGAGAAATTTTATCTGAAGCATATGACAAGGAAAATGGATATTAGAGCTGAAGCCTTGCCCTGTTGTCACGACCAGTGTGGTACATATTGCCCATTACCTTATGTTGGAGCAGCTGCAACACTGCAGCCATGTTCCTCAGGACTGGGATCTCCTGTTGCCTCATGGCTGATGTCAGAATGATATGACGGGAGAAATGCTTAGTGTTACAGCTATGGGATGGACATACCAGAGACAGGTACAATTTAATATTTGAGAACACCATTACTTGAGCACTGTGTCATACTTGAACACACTTCAAAACGGCTGTTAAAAACTGCAGAGGCTTTAGAAGAGAGCCCAGAAGAACTTCTGCAATACAAAACCTGTGCTGTAGTCAGAGACCACCTGAACTCATTACACTGACTAGGCTGGACCATGGTGGTCTAGCACCTATGTGGCAAAGACATAGAAGAGACAGCTCTTTAATTGAGCTAGAAAACAGTGTAACAGGATCCAGTGGGCAGAAGTTTCATACCAAGTTACCCATGAAATTCCAATAAAATAAAATAATGATTTCTCCATTAAACTTCAGCTCTCCTAATGGAATACATTACAGTAAAGTCAGTTTTGTGCAAGAAACCCGTAGGTGTCGTATCAGGAGGTTTCTCATGCGGTGCATCACCATAGGGAGTACACTTCAGAGACTGATGACATTATTTAATTATGCCAATGTGTCACTGTGTTCTCTGAATTACCTGAACAGGGTATTAATGCTCTGTCTCCCTGCATAGGAAGTTATGCATGAGAAATGGCACAGTTCAGAGCACAAGGGCAACTGCAAACAAACACTTTTACCAGCGCTGTGTAGAAAAAGGGTGTTGATGAGGAGTGATTAAGCACACAAACAGTCAGAATGTAATGATTAGAGATTTGGAAGCAATACATAAAAAGAACAAAAAGAAACATTATATTTTGGGTGCTGTAAAATGTGAAAGATAAAGAATTATATTTTTTTCAGGTTTTTAATGTCTGCTGGAATAATTGAAACATGCTACGGAAGTGGTTTATGTTTTTCTAATTTATCTGACAATTTTCCAGGGAAAAATGTTTTTTTAGTCATTAAGATTTTTGAGGGAATCATGTAATAGCAGTCAGATAATTTATGGTGCTTTGAATTTTTTGTTGAAATTTGAATTGACTCAGCTGGATTTCTAATACAATATTTTGAATAATTTAAAACCATCCACTTGAAGATTTTAAATCAAGCTGCTCTCTTTTTATAAAGAATTTCCAGATTAATGGCTGATGCACTACAAGCTTTAACAGACTTCTTAGCACTTTTCCTCATAGGGTGCTCTCTTCTCGAGGGATCCTTGGGAAGAAGGGCTTAACCACAAGGTTGTCCTGACCTACATGGGTTGTGAACAATTTGGGACCTGAAGCCTAGAGAGTCTCTGAAAGAAAGGTACTACAACCAATTTGATATTTTTATTGAAGCTACTAAAGAAATCTGTGCCAGAAAAGTAGTACTGGTCAGCACTATGCAGTCTCAGGAGCTGTAACCTCATTGTTAAGTTTTGAAGGGAAATTTCTATTCCGATATGTCTATTTCCATAGCAGGGAGTTCAGTGCTGTAATCACCTGCCCCTTCTGCGCTCCCTTTGGATCCATTATAGCATTTAGAACCATGTGTTCTTTTATTACTTCTTGCATTTCTGGTAGAGGCAAAAGCTTATGAAACCACAGGGATAGCTTTGAAAATGAAGTATTCTTTTGCGATTGATGGTATATAGTATTCCTGATCCAGTGGGTATAATTGAAATTTTGTCAGGTTACTTTCTTTCCTTGAGTTAGCCACAGTTTTATGGTCCTAACCTCACAGCTAATGTAAACTCCTCCCTTGTTGGCTGGCAAGCTCAACTTAAGATAATACTGTGAGTGGGCAAAACTGATTCTCATGATGCTTAATACCATGCATAAAGCCCAGCAGATGGAGTCAACTTACACACAAACGTTTCAGTTTTTGTTAAAGAAACAAGCAAGCAAGTACTGCAAGTATTAGGGCTGGAGACTTCTTAAGCCACATGTTTTTGCTGTGCTGTGAAGGCTCAGAGTCCGAAAGAACGTATTTCCTTTTTCATAATTTGAATTTTAGGACATTTTAAATTTCTGAGGATCATCTTGCTCAACTTCAGATTTGTAGCATTCTTTTGCTTGGCCAGGGGCTTTCTGGCTTGCTTTTTTTTTTTTTTTTCCACTTCAGCTTTTGTGTCAAGAGACTCATCATTTCAAGAAAATCAGGCAAAATAATGAGCTACTATAGTAAGTGGAGTTTTATAAATAAACTGATTTATTTATGCATGCCTAGATGACAGTTGAAGGCTTTGCTGTGGAACGGCCTAATGGAACTCTACCAGCAGCACTGCACTTGTGTCTGCCTTCTCTCTGCCAATAGTTGGAATCAGTCTATGCCAAGCTACGTGGCCCTTCTTGCCCTTCTTCAGCTTTGGCCCTAGAGTAAAAGCCAATGAGAAACACTTCTCTTTCACTGTAATGTAAATAAGGCTCAATTTTGTCAGAAACGAAGCAAAACCTGTCACCTCCTCGCCACCGGCCCCGTGTAGAATGAGCAGCTCCCAGAAAGGACTGCGCCTATAAAGGACACCAGTCCTGTGGGCAAGGTCCCTTCCACCTCTGCTCTCCTGGCCTCGCTTAGCTGTCCTGCCTCAACTCTAAACAGCACAGGTCTTGGGCCCACTCTTCCTACAGGCTTTGCTCTAGCCCAATTCTCCTTAGCCTCAAGGAGGACATCAGGAACTGCTCCGCTGTAACAAAAAAAATCTGCAGCTTTGTTTCTTTCTTCTTGACTCCGAAGGGAATTGTTGCAACTTTGTTTCTCCTCCATAGCTCACTCCTGGTTAAAAGAAAGACAAGCAGGCTGCCTCAGGAAGCCATGCCTTGCTGACCTCGGCACTGCCTGTGCGGTCTCTCGGGCAGCGGCCCAACAGCACGCTGCAGCCGGGAGCGAGCCCTGGCCCACAGCATGAGGTGGTAGCCACCCCTGGTAAGGGTTGTGACTGAACTCTGCCTGCGCTCCTGGCTTGCCCGATGAACCACATTTGCACACCTTGTTTTCCTGTGTGTTTGCATACAAAGGAGAGCGTGGGCCCAGCACAATTAGCATTTGTACAAATCCAGCGCCTCTCTCTGCTCCTGTCTGTGGGGCGAGCTTCCAGGCTTCCTCTGAGCCAACAGAGGAAGCAGTCCATGAGTAAAAAAGATTGCTCACGTGCCCATGTGGGAACGGGATGCCTGTGCCCTAAGGTCACACTGAAACTTCTGAGGAACAGATAGGAATGTATCCCAGACCCAGCTGACACCCACAGGCTTAGCCAAAAGAAGAACTTCCTCTGGTGCACTGACGGATTTTCTGCTTTTTTGGAGAGCCCCTTGTGAGTGCAGTGATCCTTTTCCAAATTCAGTCTTGGTTCTGCACCTTGTGCACTGCGACACACTCACGCCACTCTGAAAGGCTGACAGCACTTGTCCTGCATTTCCCCAAAGATTAGAATGTCATCACTTGTGGTTAAGAGCTTCGGGGACATGTTGAATTACTTTTCTGATATTATCTTTACATTTTTTCAAGAGCTTAGCATATTCCAAACATTAATCTTCTGTGCTGTCTTGAGGCAACGTGACCAGAAAATGCTCTGTCAGCTAAGGTTGTGACCAAGATGCCAAATAAATAAATAAAAAGGGATCACCCCCTCTAAAATTCTTGTTTACCATATATGTTTGATGTACCTGTTAGCTCAGCCACAACACTTTGCAGTCTCCACAGATATCTAGCAGAAGCCATTGCCGTCTAAGCACCAGACCATTTGCAGAAGTGACTCATTCTCACTGAAAGAAGGCATCTATGGTCAATTTATGAAGATGGACATATGAAACACAGTTTCCAAAGAACAATCCTGTGCAGGATGCCCTATCTTGCAATATACAGGGGTTAGCTTTCAGGAGTGAGGAACATTCCAGAAGGACCGATGGCAGTGGTGGGTTCTCAGCACCTCTGAAATTCAGACCCCACTTTGCTGTTGCCTGCCCAACCTGGACTCTGCAGAGCACCTCTAAGACCAGTGCCAGGTCAGCACAACTGGACTGGCAAGGGGACCACCCCACACAGCAAAGGCAGGAGATGAAATGGTGAGCGTGTATTAATTGAAACCACCCTGCATCTCAGCTTGTGTTCGAGTGTGGAGCTGCAGCACTGGCAACAGAGGAGTAGGCACCCAGAAAGTTCCACAGTTTGTATTCCTGGGGCAATAGGCTCTTACAGGGGGGCAGCAGAAGGCAGGAACTTGTTAAATTACCCCAGTATAAATGCCAGACCTCAGCAGGAGTGACCCAAATGTGCATCTTGCTCCCACTGTGTTTAGTGCTTCATATATCAACAGAGATATTGACAGTTCCTAAATCCTTCACACTGGGGACAGCAAACATGAGGCATACGCTCAGCCAAGCAGAAAGAAACAATCCTGAAGATTAACAGCCAAATCTGGCAGTCCTTCAACACCCATACTCTATCAAAACTCCCATCAAAATCAATACAGTTTTTAAATGGGGACTCAATCATTCTGTTGCTCAGAGTAAGGGGGCAGCTTATTATCACAGTTCTGGAGCAGACTGGAGTTGCTGTAAAGGTCCTGATGCCTGCTATTATCTAGAGGTGCGAAGCTCAGACACGTCAAACTCTTGTGCATGCACACTCAGCCCTACACTGGCCTTCTTCTATTAGAGTAAAAGCTCGGTACCATAAGCCTATGTGCTTACAGGTTTGTCCTAAGGAGCTGAGTGCAGGAACCATCCCTTTTGCCTGTCTTGGGTGTAAGATGTAAGACTTTATTTGACGTAGCCGTACCAGTTGGGTTTGCCCATGCTCACAAACAAAAAGAAGATGTTGTAATGCTTGGGTGCAGCTTTTCCCACTGCGCTGCTACCCACAGTCCAGGAAAGTAATGCTCAAGACTGATGGACCTTTGTTCTTCCCAGTGCATCCATGCAAAACACCATGTGACCTAGTTGCAAGGAAGGAAATGGAGGATCAGGGCCCTACTCCCTTCCCTATGCTTCACAGGTCATTTTCCACATGTTTCCTCAGGTGAGATGGATTTCCTCTGAATGGCCTGTAACAAAATGTTACTTTCTCTATTCAGGGACTATGGTAATGCACATTGAATGTGAGTTACCTTCGTAGACAGTGATTGCCACAGACACGCTCACAAAAGCACCGTTTCAGTGGGAAAAGCAAAAGAGCCTTGCTGCAGAACAAGCCCAGGGAGATCAGTGCAGTCAGCACAGAAGATCCTAGAAGAACAGCTGCATCTAGTGAGAAGGGAAAAACTGCAGCATTTTTCCAGAGATGCACACCAGAATCTCGTATCTCCACTCCTCTAAATCGCCTGGGTAAGAAATGGTTAATTTAATATCCAAAGTTTTGAATTAGAATAATGTAATTCAGTGGAGAATAGATGGCTTGGGATAAAATCCCTTGAATGAAATGCAATTGCAGGGGACAATTTCCAATAAGAAAGTGATTTGTGCAATTTTGCTAATATCACTTTCAAACCTGAAGTAACCCAGACAATGTCAGGTGTTAAGCCAAACGCAGGAGTGTTTTCACTTAAACCTTGACTCTGAACACCTCCTGGAAAGAGAATGTAGCCAGAAAGGCAACCATCTGCTGAAGTGCACAGGTAGCTCTGAAAGTGAAATCGGTAGAAAAAGGTAGAGAGTAAACAGAGAAAACGTCAGAGAAGTGAGTAGCACAAGCAAGAGTGACACCCACCTCCCGAGAATGCATCTGTTCCCTCTCATGTGCAGGGTGTACATTCTTCTAGGAGGTTTGCAGTTCCCACATGCTGCTTTTATATGCTTTAATATTCTAGCAGCTAAGTGACCCCCCAGACATTTCTGCCAACAATTACAAAGCAAAACACTGGGCATCCCGTTCCTGCTAGGGACTTGGTGTGTCTAGGACACCTGCTATTCCCAAGCATAAGGTGGAATCACTTGGCAAATACCAGCTGTGGTATAAATTCGCCTTCATGTTTTCTTTAACATCCCCGAAATACACAGTGCAGGTTTCACATCAACAATACAGTAAAAGCATAGGCATTCAGCATGTATAATTTAGATGCTGAGGTTTTGGCCTCCAGGGCCTTGCTTAGCTGATGATAATCCACTTGACAGGCTGATTTTTTTCCTTAAATGATTCAGCATATCACATCCCTTTTGTCCTGCTTATTCAAGGAGAAAATACCTAACTGAAACGAATAGCTTGTGGGGCAAGCAAAGAACAACTGGGTTTGGTTCCCTCACAAAGTTAAGTGACCATGCACCGGGCACACAGCCCTGCAAGAAGGTTGTTCCCATCTGTGTTTACTTTACCCAGCATGGCAGCTCCCTGCCTTTCTTTCCGGCTGACCATGTGGCCAATTACAGTATTGCTGCCCTCTGCCTGGCGAGCAAAGGTTGAGATGTGCCCTCCCCAGCTCTGCTAGAGTGATTCCACTCATATGTGCATGGGGATGCAGCTAGAGCCACACAGATACACCCAGAGGCTTTCAATGAGGATGGTGCAGGGGAGAGGCTGTAAGCAGCACAGTAGTTCATACAACCTATCTCCTGCTATTTGGTTGTGTCTAGAGAAAAAAGAACACATAGCTGGCTCCAGGTGAGCTGCTTACAGTGTCCAAATTCAGCCCAGGAGCCTTGGATTTGTCGCTCGTGAGATGGTACATTTCTCACAGCGAGCCCTGTGCCTTGATGTTTGCACAGATTAAACCTTCTGCAAAACTAACATTTCAAGAAAAAACACATTCCCCTCCTTCCTGTCCCCTCCCAAAAGGCCAATGCAGAAATACTTGTGCTGAGCAGCTTGAAGTGTAGAGGTATGTGCCCCCAAGTGGCCTCGTGCAACACTAAGGAACTTAGCCATTTTGAAGCCTGAGGCTCCTGGGAGCCCAACTTTGGCACTCTATTTTTGTAAACACTGGTTTCTAGGCTGTGTTTAATAATTCCTGTTAGATGTATCTCCACAGGTGACCCAGATGCAGAAAGCCTCTTTGTTTCAAATTGTTATGCACATATTTAAAGACGGGCTTAATGGCTTTCTCAGATCAGGGCCACATCAAACAGTTTTGTTACTGAAGAAGGAACGATTGCCTGCATTTGAAGTAGTTGTGCACGTCACACAGGGCTTGTCAACAAGGTGCAAATTCATCTAGGGATTCTCTTGGTTGCTGCTTATCCACTTTTAAGTGGATACATTTTAATGTACATCTGACGTAGTCAGCATTTTTTTGTTGTTTTTTTTAAAAATCCCTGTTAGAGCAGGCTTGCAACATTGAAAGCTTCAGTCTGTCTCATGTGATTCCTCATCCCTCGACAGCAACAGGATAAAGGGACGGCCCAGCATCCTCTTCATGTGGCAGCTTGCTCCTCACAGCCACGAAGTCCCCAGCTTTGTCACATTTCCTACAGTTTTAGACAACTGTGCCAGACTGAAGAATCAACTACAAGAACTGGAGGAGGGTTAGCTATGTGCTGTTGCCTTACTATAAATGTAAAGTTGAATCTGGATATTTTGCATTCAGTGAGCTCTTTGAACTAAATGGATGGTTCTTCCTCTCACCTCATATTCCTTGTGACTATTTTCCACTGTTACACAATGGACTTGTTACATTGTGATACCACTGTGCTCCAAATTCTTTCCCTTCATATGATATTTCAATTAGACTTCTTACCTGGCCTTATGCCATTTCTTAACTGTTTCAAGGTGTGGGTAGGAGCCTTTACACGTTCCCTAAAACAGTACATGTGAAAATCTAAACAGCTAATATTCATGCCAAAATATTGCTATACCCATTGCTCATCTTTCCAAGGGTGCACTAAGATAGCTACCAGATACACACTAGTGTGACAACTGGCTGCCGGGTGTGTTTTGGCAAAAAGGGCTATCTGTTAGTCAAGTTGAGAAAGGAGCAGCAGAGACTATCAGAACAGAGTGTTTTTACAATTCTGCTAAAAAATTCTGAAGTAGCTGAAAGTGTAACTTCACCTTCAGAACCTCCATTTATTTTTAGTTTTGCAAATTAACATAAAGTGTGCCACAAATAATACCTACCACAAATAATACCTACCTAAATAATTCCTAGAAGAGGCAGAGAGGGGAAGTCAGGATGAAGAAAGGATGCGGTTTTGTTCTCCCTTTTTCAAAAGGATGCAAATGATGCAGAATGTATTCCCTTCTTTGCCAGAAAAGCTTGGATACCACAATGGCAGAATGAACTGCCATTGTAGGAGATCATTTGTCTGCATAGTCCTTTTTCCAGTGATATTTTTTATTATATTCGGTTGAACAAATACTCTCTGGGGCAAGCCGCAGGCACTTGCCCTAACCAAGAGCCTGTGGAATCATCCTCTACATGAAATACTTCAGCAGTCCCAAGTACAAAGTACAGCTGCAATCCCCTGAGAAAAGACTGAGTTCATGTTCCAATATATAACCTATATTAGAGCCTCATTAGAAAACTCACCTAAAAGAGGTTCCTGCGTAAAGTTTACCAGTTCTGAGCAGGATTTGAACCAGTCTCTTGACATTCAGAGAAGTGTTCTTAGACGCTGAGCTATTGAACAAGAGGAGAATAACACCACCACTGCACCCTCAGACAGTTTTCTAAATCTCAGTCTTTGTCTTCTCTTTTTACAGATTTTTTTTTTAATTGAACTAAGCAAAATTTAAGGGAAGAGAAAAGAAGTAATTTTGTTAAGCAGGACAATAAGTTTGATCTAAATCAATTTAAAAAAAAAAGGATGACAACATAAAAAAAATCAATTATTCATTTGGTCCTAATCATGAAGACATTTTTTGAACTCATCATTTTCTACAGTTATAGTGTTCCGATAAATTTACAGGTGCAAATTTAACTGTCTAAATCAGCATCCTGATTCTTTGTCATGGCTACAGAGTTGCTGACAATGCTGTAATTTCTTTGGAAAATTGGATTAGATACAGGGACTAAAATAAGTGAATGCAACTATATAACTAAGCCTGAAAATGTTAGCCTACAGGAATAAACATTGCATTTCTGTGCCTCTTTGCACATTTATTCAAAACAAAGTCATTTTTCCATGTGCATCTCTTGGCTAAATCAGAATATTCCACAGTCAGAAGCTGGGGGGAGATATGCGGAGAGAGAGGAATGATTCTGTTATGGCTGCCCCTATGAGTCTTGGGTTCAAAACCACAATCACTTACGCTTATGATGCCAAGAAGCTTACAAAAGCCATTTCAGATTGCAACAATTCACTGCAAAATTGAAAACATATTCATTTGACTCCACCCCACAATAAGATAATAAAAATAAAAACTTCAAATGCAAAAGCATTACAAAATGTGATACATAGCCCCTTGCCGTACGACGCATGAAATAATGCTATCCACCCCTGACCTACCCTCAAATATTTAACCCAGGCAAAACTCAGAATAACTGGGACATTTTGATGTATCTGCAGGCAGATCTTTTAAACTTAAGACTGCAAAGTGAGTCTGTAAAGTTGTTCCTAAATAAGCTATGGCATCGTATTGAGTTGAGCTGCGTGAGCATAAAGCTAGATGGACTCAGTATAGAATAATACCAACTGCCTCTTTAATAATTCTCTCCAAAAGTAAGGGAACAGTTTATACTAATCTACGGGTTTGGGATAATTTAATAATATTACTGATATTTCTGCTTCAAGGAGAGTGTAGATAATACAAAATAGTTTTATTTCGTTAAATCACAGTTGTTTTTCTGTAATTTACATTCACCTTCTCATTCTACAAAGGAATGTTAGTTAATATCATTCCCAAATTGCAACACATAAATCAGGACCTATTCCTGAGAGCAAGACCTAACACACTAATAAGTCTCTTTTGACCTAGAGGCATTCCTTCTCAGTTTTAATAACACAAAAAGGAATGACTACACAGCTACGGAGCAAGGAAGGAAATCTTATTGTACATATGAAAAACAGCCAAAAGATACTTTAAGGAAAAACTCGTTACAATGAAAATCTCATACTATTTTCTGCCATTTCACAAAACATGCCCTTAGCTGGACTATGGAATAAAATAAATATGAATCTTATTTCGTATTATTATACAAGCTTTCATCTCAGGAACTCATAAAGAAGTTCAGCAGTGACACAATGTCTCTGTGGCATTGGTAAGTATTACTGTCCCCAAGAGGCAGAGGGTCACCTTGGGAACCAACCTGGGGCAAAGCATCTCTCCTGTATTGAAATGGCCTTGTCCAGACACTCGGCTACAAAACTGCTTTCACATGTCTAGCAATTTTTCTCCAATTTATGGCAAAATGAGAACACTCAATAAGCCATACAAAAAATCCCAACAAATCTAATAATAATAATAGTTCCACCCTGAGGTAATCATAGTTTTCAATTGTTAGGTTATTTTTGCAAAAGTTTTGTTTAAACTTTTAACCATATAACTGTAATTTATTATCTTTCTAGCAATTTAAAGATATCCAATGATGACTTCTTTCCACTCTTAAAAATTCCAGTCTCAGTAATGGATATGGGCAGATCCAGGGCTAGGACAAACCCCTTTTGCCCCTGTAGCCTGTGGCAGCTGCTGGCTCTCAAGACCAGTCCCAGCCCCAGATGTGTGGACCCACAGCCAGGGGAAGGAGCTCCGCACTGGCGCATGCAGCTTTATAGGAACAACCCCCACACCTGGCGGGTGAGTGAGCCAAAATGAGGGTAACGCACAGGGAATGGCAAGTCCTTTGGAGATACACTGTTCCTTAATTTCATGCGTTGTCAGAGCTCTTAGAAGGGTTCCTCAATATCCACAAGAATTTTGCTTCAGGGACTACTAGAAAAGGTGGGAATTGACTCTAATTCAGCGCTGTGTTTTATTTTCAATGCTCTGAAGAGAAATTGTAGAGAGTCACACAATATAAGGCCAAGGAGACTTCAACAAATACCTAATCTGACCTCCTGCACAATCAAACAATTCCTGCTATGGGTACCTTCCCCCAGCAATACACGATCTGTGCAACTTTCATAACAAGAGCTATATAGTGCTTCTTTTCTTTCAAGTGAGCCTTAAGGCAGACAGATTATGGATGTAGGCCTCAGAAAACTCTACTAGGTAGTTCTTACTTAAGAAAAAGGTAAAGAAAAAAGGCCACCAGGCAGATCAGCACTTTGTCACTGTTCACTATAAAATGAGGAATGAGCAGGAAAGATCAAAATTGTCAAATCAGTCCCCTCCAAGTCCCACGCAGATGCTTTATAGCTTCCTTGCACTTTGGCAACCCTTGTATGCCTTGTTATGCTAATAGCTTTTAATTGAATTCTCTCAGTGGCGATGCGAGCGAAACTCTTACTGCATACAATTGAGTTACCATGCTCTGCAGGTCTTTCAGATGTGACCAGATATTGTATCTTTTCCTGTTGTTCCCGTCTGTAAACTTTAGGTTATCCATCAGTGCCAAAGCAGATAGGTCTTTAATGTAGTCTGTGTGGAATCAGATGTTTCTATTTCCTTCTAGCCTCGAAGTGACCCTGTGGCCAGTGGCAGGCAGGCTGCAGCTCACTCCAGAGAGCACTCTTGCATCTAATAACCCCCAACACACAAAATACCAAACTAAAATGTTGCTGATGTTCAGCCAACTGCTTTCCCATGTTACTGCAGAAACAGGTCAAATAATATCTCCCTGGATGTGCTAGTTCATTGCGTTTCTCTTCCCTCTGGCTGCAAACACTGTGTGGGCACAACATGCCCGAT
Source organism: Limosa lapponica baueri (assembly GCA_002844005.1). NCBI lineage: Eukaryota > Metazoa > Chordata > Aves > Charadriiformes > Scolopacidae > Limosa > Limosa lapponica. The sequence goes on from KZ505661.1 coordinate 654,157, forward strand.
GTAAAAGATCCTCTTCTGTTTGTGAGAGCATTCACTGACTAACCCACACTGCCTGCACCTCTCAGACTCGCACCTCAAGCTTGTTCCAGGCCAAATGTCAAACTTCTCAGGTGAGGAAATAGGGAGAACGTAAGTCATGCGTTACCTTGGCTCAGAGCATGGGCCAAAACTGTTTTTCACATAGTTTGAACAGCAGGGCATGGGAAGGGCTGGGCATGCTGCAGGCTTGTCCACCAGCTGAGGCTTGTTTTTCCTTGTGGGCACTGACAAACTATATATGAATTATTCTGGGTTCACTACAACAGAACATGTTCTAGCATCCAGCATATTTGAGTTTCTGTTGCAAACATCACCAGCTACATGTAATACACTAGCAGTTAAAACGTTAAAGTACCAGGAAGTCAGTGGGGGCTATTTTCTTAAGACAAGTTCACCTTTTTCAGATTTCAGCTTCAGGCCTGTTTTTGAAAAGCTTGGCTTTCATTTCCTCAAAACCTTAGAATGTTGCAGGGCAGAAACAAAACAAAATCCTATAAAAATAATGAAACTAGAGATAGGGGCATATTTTACTGCACATTGAACCATGAGCAAAAAGTGTAAATTAGGGAAAAATAAGAGACTACAGAGTGCTTATGCAGTCAAACCAATGTTTTCCTGGGATATGAAAAAAACCCACCCTAATAATAAATGACAACTCTCATCCCACAGCAAAGCAATAATTTAAAACTAAATTTACATTGTAATTAGCCTTTCAAAAATGCAAAGAAATTCAATATAGATGTCCATTAATAATCTCACTGCTGTCGGGAAGCCTGTTCCACCCACACATGCTACTTAATTAAACTCAGAGTTCCTCATTCATACAAACAGACGGTTATGAAGAACAGGTGGTTCCTAATTTGAAGATAATGGATAAGTGGATCTCAGTATAACTTCAGAGCCTTAGATTATCTCACTGAATGTTTTTCTTGTACCTTTGAAGATTTTATTTTAAGCTCAGTTTTGTTTTTCTCTTACAGCCATGATGTAGCGTATCTATAACAGAATACAGTGCATGTTTGTCTTTTAATAAAATAACACAGATCACTTTCAGAGCCATGAACACTGCTTAAAATGAGCTCACCAGTTAACTTGTAATGTGCTGCATTTTTGATGTGACCACAGGACTATTGTTCACTTACAGACATACAGTAGATAAGAGTTTGGACATTTGGAAAGTGTTAAACTTTTCCTCCTCTTCCTCTCCAGGCTTAAGAAACTTGAACTTCCAAAGACAAACTTGCTATAATCGCCTTCTCACACTACAACAAGCCTAAGAAATGTCTTTGAGGTGTATCTAAAGGAAAGACACAAAGACAGTTTCCTACCCTTATGTGGCCTGAAAAACCTCTCCCCACATGGACTGGCCATTTGCAAGACAACCTTCGTCAAAAGCCTCTGTGCTGCAGATGATAAGTGTAGTGATGGAAAGGCTGGTCTACAGCAAAGGTCTCTAAGGCTGCTTGCAGCTGGGAAGTCCCCTGCTGGTCTGCAGGATACTGACAGCATCCTCAAAAGAATTGGTAAAACTTCAGCTGGCTGGTGGGAGAGCTTTGTACTGTCAGAGGAGTAGGAGAGGGGAAGAGAGAGGGGTCTGGAAAGAACAGAGGTGGTCAATGAACAAAGAAGTCCATAGTCTTTGTGCTGGGCTGCCAGATCTACACTCAGCCAGCTCTGTAGGGATACCTGGGTGGTGGAAAAAACCACCAGATAGTGCACTCAGGATTGCTCCTGGTGTTTTGGTGGTTCCCTTGCATGTTGCCACAGTGTTGTGTGAAGGCAGGCAGCAAGCTCAGGCCTCAGGCTGCGCAAGTGCTGCTGAGCCAGGCTCCATCTGAGCTGGCTCTGGACAGAATCACTAAGGATGCCCCTTAATTAATTAGTATTCAGCCTAATTAATTAACCACATGCCAGGTTGTCTGTGGGTTGATAATGTTCACGGGCTGCACAATGTTTATAGGGAGTTCTTTGCCTGGCATTTTATGTCTAGAGAGAGCACAGAGACCTGGAGGAACAGACTAGATTAGAGGGAGTTTTTACCACAACCTGCAAATTTTAAAGCACTTTATGTGGGATTTCACCATCTTCAGCTGACAGTGCATGAAATACTGGAAGAAAGAAAGGCAAGGAAAAGCTGTGTTTGGGACTCAGGTCTCCTGACACCCTGTCTACCTGATAAAAATCGTTTCGCTTGAGCTGTGGCCTTTTGGTTGTGGAGAATTATTTCAGAATTTCTGGTGCTGCAGAAAGTCAAGTTGCATCTCTTTACAAGGGAATGGCAGTAATAACTTCTAAACTCATTGCATAGGATTTGGAGGTTCCCTTGGAAGGCCCAAAAGTGAAGAGGAAAAAGGTTGAGACGGCTCGCAGACTTCACCTAGAAAAGCATCATGTTTGGCATTTCAGCTGTGCAAACTGCAATGACTAATTCAAAACAATGAAGCATTTAAAGACCGAGACTATCTACAGTAGAAACAAATGGGTCTTTTATACCCAATTCTAACAGCCATTTAAAGAGAAAATATAATCACAGTATAATCAATGGAGTGAGTAATATTTACCGGTTGAGTGATGAATGGCTCTCTCTGGAAGAAAGGATATTTTTATGTATGACTTCTGACAGCTAAGGTAGCTGTAAGATGCAGCCTGAAATAAATAGCCATTTTATTTTAAGAAAGCTGGATGATTCAAATAGTGCAGGCAAAGACACAACAACTCACACCTCCACTAACAGTTTATTCACTAGCCTACTGTTTCTTTTCTTAAACTCTGTTCTACTTCCCACTGCTAGTGAGGCAACTTCTAGTTTTCAGTAAAACGTTATTATAAGGCGGCTTTTGAGTAGAAAGAACAAAGAGGTTAAACAGTGGTGTCAAAGATTACCACCTACCAGGTGTCAGTGTGCACCATGGTAGTTGGAACTGAAATGAGTAAACTACATTACATTGCTTTGCACAGCTTTGGCTAACCTACGATCCGTCAGCATGAGCAGGGACCATGCCTGCAGTTTAGCAACAGGTGAAGACGCCATTACTCAGCTGTGAGTCAAAGCCAACTTTACAAGAGTTGCTGATTTTTATATGATGAGATTGTCCCTTATTTGCATTTATTCAGCGAAATATTCAGGTACAATAATTTGTCATATTGAATATAAGGGTGCTCAATTAGGTACCTGCATTTTGATTAAGCGGAGAACAGATATACCATAGCAACCGCACACACACGTGTGTATGCGATATACCCTGATTGGGCCAGACTGGGACAAAAGGGGGTATTTTCTCTGACTGTGCTGTATCTGAATTAAATAAAAAGTTGTTAGAAGTTTTAAAGGCTGCTTTTTTTTTTTTTTCTGGGGAGGAAAGGCTGCACTCAGAGGTATTTTTCCTATGTATTTATTCTGTAAGTCCCTTGGAGCAGGCACTACCTGTTACATGTCAAGGATATTTCCACCAACATAGTCCTGTGTTGGGTCCATGGCCTACACTCTACTTCTGTATCATCCCTCTTTTTAAAAATCAAATAATCCTCATATTATACAGCAGTCAGAAGACAGATAAAAATATAAGACTTAGTGCTAGTATGGCAGATGTTGTGTATTAAAACTCCATCATCAAACTATAAGCGTATGGCAAAGGAATCAAGAGCAGATTGTCTCCTTTATCTTAAATTAGCTGTACGCCCATCAGGTGATCTCAGTTCTCTTCCCCTTTATTCCTACCCACACTATTCTCTTCCTTCTAATAGTCAGCCTTGTGTTTTTCTCCCGGTTTTAGTTCTCCTGTTTGTGTAGCTGTACAACACAATAAGGCTAGCTGGAAAGCTCCCATTCAATTAAGCAGAAATAAGCAAAATCAGATGAGAAACTTGGGTTTGCAAGATCTCTTAAACTTCTTTTGTTGTGGTTTGTGGATGAAGACATGTTTGCTGCTATCACTCCTCTCTTTCTAAACAGAACTTTGACATTCCTCCGGAGTGCAAAAGCCTCATGTGCAGGTCCATGCTTTACGACTACAGCTTTGGTGTAAGTAATAAGCCATTTATTTAAGGAAGTAAAGAGTTCAAAACCTGTGAGAGTGCAAAAGGTGTTAATTTGTTTTTATTTTTTGGTCAGGTCTCCAAACAGTGCTACTAAAGTCTTGAAGAAAAGTTCATGCACTCAGAAGTTCATCTGCCCCCTCCTTATCAGCATACTGATTTATTTAGTAGAAGACAGCACCTCTTCCTGCAAGTCTTCTCACTCAAATAACCAGTTTCTCCTGAACCTCTGGTATGACCAACCTCACACATTTCGTTACTTTGCTGACTTTGACCCTGTTGAACACAAGCTATGAGACCTCCTTGCTCTCCTGTACTTACATTTCTATTGATTCTTCTTTCTCATCATGTCTCCCTAAGGTCTATGTACCCCAGTCCAGCAAATGTCTGACTTCATGCCTAAACACTACCCTGAACAGAAATGCTTTCTTGAATAGGGGCCTCATTTTGGAACAGCCCCAACTTCTAGTCCAACAGGCTCTTTTCTCTCCTTCAGAGCCCTCTTTCATCTAAGTGCTCATTTCATACAGCTTTCTGCAATCAATTTCCTCCTCAATGTCATCTCCACTTCCCCCTTTATTTAAACTATTGCCCTCTTTTTTTGCTTCTGTCAGATTTAGAGTGTAAGCACTGTGACCAACTCTGCACGGCTTGATGGCACTAATAATGTATCATTATATATAATGATGTAATCAGAGAAAGTTCAAGAGGCAGTTCAAGCATGGGGAGGCTGGAACCAGCCCATCTTCAGATGTGTAGAGCCTGCCATACAATTTGAGATAACAGAAAAATATGTAAATAAACAGTTAAACTACTGGGTAAAAGGTAAGGGGAAAGCCATGATATTAGCTTTATATTAACACCGTATATATTGTGGGAATAGAGAAGAGAAAGTGAATCTTAAGTTTCCAATTTCTCCAAGTAGCACTATATCACTGAAGATTTTGCATGAGACTATTGCGTAATGGGAAAAGCTTGTGCTTGCAAGGCACATTCCAGCAGCAGCCGGGAAGAAAGGCACATTGTGTAGCTTTCACCTTCCCTTGCCAGATTCCCTGTTATTATTTTAGGAAGGCACAATTACAGGCTCACAATTTTCATAGATTTTTGAAAAATGCCCCATTGATTACATTTTACAAACTACCCAGAGAAGGAACTCCAGAATTAATGGCAGGCTGACACAGTCTATATTAGTTTGTTCTCAAAACCTCTTTGTAACTGTCAGCATGTGGACCCCATGGCTGTAGGATACACTGTCAGTTTCTTAGAAAGATGGAGGAACATCGCCAATTCATTTTTCTCTGTCAAACGTTTCATTTATTATTGAGTCTGTATGCAAGTTAACATCTCTCTCCTGTGCCAGCACTACTGCAATAATAACCATTTTTGTGTTTCACTTGCCAACTAAGTTTGCACTACCCTTGCTCTAGCATGAAGATGTGCACGGCAGCATGCACTTAATGAATGAGTATAATTAGCTAGAAGATGTCTCAGCAGGCTGGTGAGGTGGCAGCACACTAAATTGCTACATAAAACGTAAAGCTAAATGACTCCCACACCTGGAGCTGGTGATAAATAAGCTTGACACAATACAGTTGCTGGTCTCTTATCGTGCCAGTTTGAGTTCTCCGTTCAGCTGGCAGAAGCCATATAGATGCCCTACATCCTGCATCCCTGGGCTCCAACTCATGTGCCTGTGGGCAAGAGTCTTCTAAGCAATGGCAGGAGCCTGTAAGGATGTCAGTGACCCCCAAATCTTTGATACAAGGAGCTCCCTGTAGCGGATTCAGGAGAGTGGAGCAGACACCAGGTCTTCAGCAATTCCAGATTACAGTTTGGAAACTGAGAACAAACGTCCTTTTGCTGATGATTGAAGGTAAGAGGCCGCAGGGAGCAGTGGCAGCCTAGGGACCACTTCGCAGTGCTAAACTTGCCACATAGGCAGTGACCTCTGGGAGGGACAGACGACTCGGGGAATAATCATCTTGACCTCTGGAGCCAGATGTACCCAGAGTTCCTGTGGTGATGATGATACTGGAAAATGAAGGTGTAAAAAGAAAGAAGACAACTAAGACCAAGAGAGGTACACCTCTGCTAGCATAAATCTTGCTAGCAAAGGGAAGGCACTATTTTCTGGACTTGTGAGCATTTCTGGGCTGCTGCACCATGCTGTGCTACTGCCTGCACTGTGGTTGTGCCTCCAGCACCTATGACTGCAGCTTTGCTTTGCTGAGTAAAGCTGAGCGACAGGAGATTGGTATAAGTGAAAAAAGTCAAAATGAAAAGCTGGGCAGGTACTCGGAAACATGAGAACTGGCAAAACAGACACTGGGATTTCTTCATTCTAACCAGACAAACCAGAGATGAACTGAAACTAAAGCCTGGGCATCTGTCTTTTGATGAAGATCTGTATTTTGCAGGGTCAGTCCACAGCAGAGTCATTGCAGGTTATTCAGCACGTGAAGGGATGTTCACATGACTTTAGTGCTGTCCAACCTGGACAGTTTATTCTGGGCTAGGAAGTCCACATAAAGGAGTTACACCAACACACTTACAAAAGAATAGCACAGGGGGGGATGTTGGCTCACAGCTGTGACAGACCATTTCCCTGTGTTACTGTGCCCCCAGCTATGCCATGGGGGAACGAGCTGGATTGTACTTTGCATCTTGCAGAGTCAATCACATCCACATTCCTTGGTCTTTGTTACGAATGATGTTGTAATAAGCATAAAGAATGCAGCTTGCAGTTTGAGATCCCAGGATGAATTTGCAGTGCTGACAGCTAGAGAAATCATCTCTTGATTTATAATCAGAGGAAATTTGATACAGGAGTCACTGAGAGAGGATAAATGCGTCATTTTTAGAGTCGCTTTGACTATAACCCCACTTTAATTGCAGAAATACAAAATAAGTGCCAAATGGAAGTATGAGAAGCAATTTTTTCTGTTCATTACTGACACAAAATAAGCCATGAGCTTATCCTTTCAGACTCTGTAAATTCAAAACACCCTCTATGTTTTAAGCCCTATTTCCCTAGAATGAGAAGTAAAATGTATCCGCATATTTTTACAGTTATAAAGCTGTAGAAAAAAATCTTTCTTTTCCATAAGTAAGATTGATAGGCATTTTCCACTAAAACTTAATTTCAAATGAGAATATAAATTATAATTCTTTATGTCTGCCATGCAGTAGGATCTTGAATATTTTTAATCAGTATGGACATATTTCACATTTTTCAGGGGAGAAAAAAGAAGACCACAGCGTCTAACAATAGTCTCGCTAAATAGCAGTCCTTCCAACTATATTTTAGCAAGCAACTACAGCTTGCAGAAATCAAGTAACCATAGTGTCTAGTCATCTTTACATCCTCTGAGATCAAATGCAGTCTAAATAACTACAGTTAAAACAACTTCCTTTGGAAAAATAGTACAATTCAGGGGAACATACCTTTCTTCCTTTTTTTTTTTTTCCTTGACAGAAAGCTGCTGCTTGTTACCTCTGCAAAGGAATATAAACTACAGAAATGGTATCTTTGGTAATAAACTTAAAGATACTATCTTGACTACTCAAGTTCTAAACTTGTTTGGATTGAGAAAATTGGAAGCGTATGGATCAATTAAGAATGAATTAATGCAAGATTCCAGCATGAAAGAGAATCTTGGAAACCAATTGCAAAATAATCAGTTTAAAATGTCACAAAAGTTTAAAATGGCTCATAAAAGTACCAGTGGTGCAACCTGGCCATCAATGAAGTCAAAGAGATCTTTAAAACCAACTTCAGCTAGGGCCAGGTTTTCAACCCTAAATATTTTGACTTCATAGTACATTTGCTGCAGCTTGAACAGCAGACCTCCAGGGAAAGCAGAATCCTGGAGCTACTGATGCTTCAGCATGGTGCTAAAGGGTATAATTCATCTTTACAGTGGAAACTTTTAAAGGAAACTATGAGTAAGTGAATATGTGACTGTAGATCTCCACTCACCTCTACCTCATTTTGGCTGAGACACCAGAGTTTTGCCTTCCACCCTGCTGCCCTTCTACCTCTTCCCTTGGAACAGGATTCATGAACCATGGGACTGCTGCCTCTTTAACAGCAAACTTTTTTTCACGTGACTTGGAACCCTTGAAATTATAGGAAACCTACACTTCATATATACATGTTTGTTCTCCAACATCCTCTGACCATCCCATTCCTCCGCATTTTAACTTATCTTTTACAAGCTTGTTTTCGAGGAAGCTCTGACCCTGAAAATATACACACAGTTGCACCTTAAGCATTGCAGATAGTCTCAGTAAGGCCAAAACCAGAAGTTAACCATACATGCTCTTCCCTCCTCCCAACCCACCTCTCCCCTCTTGTCTCTACTCTGCTTTTTTCCTGACACTCTAATTGGGGGCTTTAAACTGTTAAGTCTTCAGGATATAAATTATATCATCTTGCCTGTTTATACATTGCCAAGCACAAGAATAGTAACTGCTCGCCTTTGCTGGCAATCCTATGACACCTTTTGTAAGAGGGTGGAAGCTCTGGAGGTCTAATTAAATTTCAGTGTGGGTGATCACATTCTGCTTTTCTAAATTCCTCCTGCTTATCTAAATTCCTCCTGTAGTTACGACCCGATACAATATTTCTCTTCACTTCCCACTCCAGCATGCTGTGTAGTGTGACTGTGTGCTTTTAAACAGCTGCTGCAGTCCTTCCCAGAGCTCCATTTCATTAGTGGCTAACGCATCTTCTGTCTGTATAGTTTGCAATGCGAAACACACATCTCTGCGTGGCTGAGTATATGTGTGTAAGGAGAGATGGAGTATTTTATTAATATGTATTTCTTTAAAACATGGAATAAAACACAGATTCTTAAACTACGCTCCACGGAGCACTTGTGGATGGCCCATTACGAGCTGGTATGTCACATGGTGCTCATTTGCTCCTTGTTTCCAGCTGCTAAATTGCACTGTGACACTGTTAAATATACGTTAAATACTTTCCTAATGTTACTTAAGCAAGTAAATTGCTTCCATTGCCTGAAGGAAATTCTGCAATTGCAAGCATGGGAGGAAAGGAAGGGAAAGGACGGATCAACAAGAATCTCTGTAGTTAATGTAATCCCTCCGGTTAATGTGATCTACGCCATAGCAGATTCCTGCTCTCAGACACAAAAATTACCCTGCTTTAGCAACATTTTAGGTGCTATTCAGGGCCAAGTCCCGCTAGCCAAGCTGTGTTTTGGGCCAGACCTCTTGAAAATGGCCAGTTCTTTTCTTTGCTTTTTATCTGACATCCAAAGCTTTTCAGGATGCTTGGCACATAATCATAATTAGGGCTCTTCAGGGGAGGGGATCAAGATCGTTAGCCAGAGATTGAAGTACACAAAGGGATGTACCTGGAAACCTCGGGGCAGGGTGGAGGGTTAGAGCAGCCTGTGGAGCTGAAACCAGAGGCTGTGCCCAGTGCCCAGAAAGTGAAGTATGATATTGCAGCCTCTTGTATCACAATACTCAAGAATACGTGTCTGTTTATTTAATGAATATGAGCATTTCCAAGAACTGCTGCCACAGTGCCACAGTCCATATGCCATTTCTTTTCTTGTTCTCTTTTTTTTTTTTTTAAAGCAAATCAACAGAAAATAAAATTAGACTTGTAATTCATGCTCTGCTTAGCTTGCTGTGACCCTAAGGATAACATGGAAAATGCCGACTAAAAATATAGTAGGTGAAAGCACTTTCTATACATACGTACCTTCTTCCTCTCCATTTATGTAAGTACTAGTCAGAGTCAGAAAATAAGGGACTTGTGTCTACCATCCAGCTTAGCTTTGTCCCCAGCCAACTCCCAGTGTCTACAGGGAGTTTCTACCATTGTGGACATAAGCCTATGCAAACAGCACGTTTGTTATACAACTGTACAAACACACATGCAGCTACACAGTTCAGCATGGACATTCCATGGCAACCAGACCGTGTGGGTCTGGGCAGCATGAAGCAGATCTGGGTGCCTTTGGCAGGCTTCTGCCGCTCTGCCTACATTAGCATCAGAACATGTAAAAGGCTGTTCAGAGTAGCTCTGGAAGTTGTTGGTTTTAGATTTCTATTTCTAAGTGAGCAGTTGGGGTTTGCGTCCTGTTACAGAACAAGGACCACAGATCAGTAGCACGAATATTTGAAGCTTGTACACTTCCACTCTCATTATGGTGTTTGTCACAAAGATGAATTAATGTTGTGCCATTTTCAGTTCTCATTACAATCTTTGTCATGAGATGAAATATTAGACTCTTAAAGTCTCTATGAATCATAGCAGCATGCTCTACTTTGTTGACCTTTTCAATATTCTGTGTTTGGACTGGCTGGCATTTCTTTTCCTCTTCCTCTGTGATAGCGACACTAAACTCGTGGGCAGGCTGCACTGGGCTTACCAATGAAAATGCAGAATACTGATTAAGTCAGCATTGCATAGGCATGTCTGTATTTTGAGCAATTCACTACAGAATTTGAATTCTAGTTACCATGCACAAGGGAAGGACTGAAAAAATGGGCCCATGGAAAGCCTTATTTGCTGCTTCTGTAAAACACTCATACACGTGCTCAGTGAAAAGAAAGTAACTCCTGAATGTAATGAAAAACAAGCCCCCATCTATCAGCCATTGTTTGAAAAAAAGAAAAAATAGGTCACAAATCTGTTGTTAAATGACCTGAAAGTTGTTGTCCAACTTCTTCCTTTATTTTCCTGTGCAGGGTGTGGAATTTCCTGCTTTCCTTACACTGATGATATCAACACCACACAACCAAAAGCTGGACTGGGGCATTGCAGAATGGCTCTCCAGTGTTCTCTAATAGCTCCTAGTTGAAATCAGTTTATATCAGACTGTTTGTATGATACCCAGGATCTTTTAGGATAATGCTGGAAATTATTCCCTCTCTCAGTTGTCACAGAGGAGGGCCAAGAGTTCAGATGACAACAAATATAATAGCTGAAGACACACTGCTAAAATGTCCATTTACACCCCCATTTTCATTGCAAATGTGTGTTTCACCCCAGCTGTCAAGTGACAAGACGAGTATGTGACTAAGGACCCCAAGCAGTCCTACGTCCTTCGTAATTTTGTGCATGCTAAAGGGCATTCTAACCCAGGCGGACTGGTGAGGGCCTACGGACCAGTGCACTGCTTGGACAAACCCAACCTGAGTGCAGGAATGTGACTAGCTCTGGGAGATGCTGTGCTGTGCACCCCCGGGGTCACAGGTTGCAATATGTAGATAAGAGCCCTCCCAGAGAGGCTGAGGTGCTCTGGCCACACAGAGACGGAGTGGGGCTGCATCATTTCTGGTGCAGGGTTTAGCAGCGATTTTGGGCCCATCCTCATGTAAGAGGCAGGGGATAGCCACTGTCCCAAGGCAGGGAGAGGAAGACCAGATGTGACCCAGCTTAAGGAACTTTAGGATCTTAACTCTGTCTTAAAACACATCTACAGTGTGCTACTCCTGTAGTTAAACATCATGCCTGCTATGGATCTGACACCCCTCTTAACTGCCTACAGTTTCTGGTCCATTTGTCATGTTTACAGAGATCAAAAGCCTTTAAAAAATAGGAAGATTTATTTATTGAACTTAAAATCTGTGAGCTTGCCAAAAAACTACTACTTTAAAACATTCTGTGAAGTAAGAAGTTAAATGGGTTGGAAAATGTGTTTTAGTCCTTGTGAAGAATCATAACAGTGAAGAGGAAAGGGCCACATTGCATCTCTGAGAGCATGAAGCACGGGCTGGGGAGGACAGCTGACCTGAGTGCTGTCTAACCTATAAACACCTCGGGCAGCCCACTGCCAGACCACTATCTTGCATTTGCCCTCCTAGGAGGCCTTCTCCACTGTGAGCCTGTCAGAACCACATTTTTCTAGAGCTGAAATAAACTTCACACAACTTCCAGTAACAGGGACATCTCCCTCTACATAGGGTGGCCTGAATCAGATCGAGAAGAACAAACTCTTCTTAGATTAATTGAAACCAGAGTTCAGAGTCTTCCCAGAAAGGCCACAAATCTGAAACAGAGACTGAGATGTCACCAAGGAGCTAAGTTAAAGGCCATACATGCTTTCAGAACAAAACCTTAGGATAAATATTTTGGTTTAATGCAATACCTTTGATGTGAAAGCTCATGAGCCCGCTCATAAGCCCACTCATTGCCAATGAGAGCACGCTGTTTAGGACAGGTAAGTAGGTGATGCACTCCATTACACTTTGCATCCTTGGAGTGAAACTCATCTCTTTCCCTCCTCCTCTCGGAGTTACTACAGAGTGTGCAGAAGAGCAGTTTCATGGTAGACACCTTAGCACGCAATAACAAACAGGCTGCCCTCTCCTTAAACTGGGAAGTACTCTCCTGCTGGAAGACATACATATAAACCCACCCCTTCCCCTGAGGAAGGTCAAACCCTGCAAGCCACAGCTCCTTTTATGTGGATAACATAAAAATTGTGTGGGTAATGGCTGCCTGCAACTGTCTTCACACTCCTGCAAGCCTCCCACCCCAGCTGAGGGCAAAGAGCGGGAGATTGCTCCTTCCTGCAGGCTGTCACCCTCCCTCTGGGGTACATTCAGCAAATGCAATCTCACCTTAGGACCCAGTGCTCATGGGATGGAAACTTTAAACTTATTTTCCTGACCTCAATGGAAAACTGTCATTGAAGTCTTTCCTCCAGCTGGGATGCAGGGCTCTGAGAAGAAGCTCTGGAACATCTGGAAGGGAGCTCCAGTCTCTGCCTTACTATTTCATGTCTTGGTCCAGCAGTGTCACAGAGCCTGGTGTGTGACACTGGTCGTTGGACAGCACATATTCCCTTCTGCCACCCCTACTGTGAACTGATGTGGCCCAATAAGAATCAATTGGAAGGTGATAACCTCTTAAACCAGCTGACCAATGTGAGTCACAGCATTTACTTCTTCCAGCTGAGATCTGCACACTGGTAGCAGAATGCAGAAACTGAATTAAACTGCAAAGCAGCAGTACCAAAGCAATGTTGTCAGATACCTACGCAGAAGATGGGACTGCTGTTTCTAGGTGCAAGCCCATACAGTCTAAGAGCTTTCAGGCTGGTTGCTCTCTGTGAACTATCTATGTCAATATAACCCCTCTTATGGATGAATTAATACAATTCAGAGGTATGTTTCATGGGCAGTATATTCCCCTTTCTCCTTAGGAAAGTGTTCCTGTGGAATAGGTACATTGATATACCCATATAGCCCCCAGCCAGATTCCTTACCCTACATATCTAATTCAGAAGTATTGACTGGATTTTGAGAACATAGGCATTTCTTGTGCTGCTCTCTGTGACCACTTACTTCTGCTTCCCAAAGAGATCACTGGCTGGACACGTTAGCAGTCATTTTTATTCACAGGGCTGGGCTGAGAAGCTGGAGGGACAGTTTTCTAAAATGATACATTGACACACAAAGTTAAATGCTTAAACAATACATCAACAGTACATATAGGAAAGCTGTCCCAGCCTCCAGCTGTCAAAGCAAAGCCAAGCACTGCTCCCTGGTAGCAGAGATTGGTTTACAGAAGTTCCCTTATCTACCCACACACAGAGATACAACAAAAGCTGAGATCCTCCTCCACCTGTAAGACTGGCAATGCTACCAAAGGGCTAACACAAGGCCCCTCCAGCTCCACAGCAATGTTTTTTATTCAAAATCCAAACACGCAGCTCAGTGCAGCGCTAGCTGTGAAATAATTTCCCCCCCCTTAAGCAAGCTCCGTCAGTGTTTTCCCTGTTTTGTGGTAACAGACCTGAACATATAAACAACCTCATGGCACACTCGGGGTTAGTCAGCGCCAGTCAGTAAGAGCCCCCCTCCGAGAAGACACTACAGAAAGGAATACTTCTAATTTAAAATCCTTGTAAGTGGTAGAGACATTTAAAGCATTAATCAGCAATTAATACAAATAAGAAACTCAATCTCTCACATCATTAATACTAATTATGCTTTATAGTTGCATTTTCTGAGCAAGATGACAGGCAACATGCATATGGAGAAGGCTGCCTGACAGAGGTGCAGAAATGGGAGGCAGCTAAATTGAAGGAGAAAGCAGAGCGTCAGACATGTCTTAAAAGGCCCCTGGCTTCCTTGAGCAGGGGAAGGCATTTCTAAAACAGCTCAAATTGGGCCCACAGAAAGTTCAGGAGCTCAGGTAGGAGTGCCACTCAGTGTGGGTGTCTCAGGTGCTAGGCAGCTGCTCCTGACACGCAGTGGCTGGCGTTTGCTGTGCAACAGATCCTGTGGCTGTGGGTGTTTGTCACCTGTGGGACTCAGACCCAGGGAGCCTCCAGTTGGATATCAAGCTCTGGTGTAATTTTGGGAAAAGCTGAGTTCAGCTTTTGTGGCTAGGAATGTGACACTGGTGACTGTGAAGACATCAGTGATGACGCTGAGAACAACTGAACTGAAACCGAGCCAGTATTTTCACACCCTGCCTCTTTAGCAATGGATTTCCTGTCCTGCATGGTGAACTGCACCATATACCACAAGTCCCTGTAGAAAGAGCTGCTGCTTTTCACTGGAAACATAGGGATTTTATCTCTCAGTATGTTTATATGTGAAATGATGAGTAGGACAAGGACTGCTGGAAAAATCAATCTGGCATTAATATGCTTGCTAACAAGTTTGCTGTAGCCAGAGATTCAGGAGGCAATTTCTACCTAAAGCAAACAAAACATACAGTAAAGATTGCATTTACCCCATTTTCTTAAACTAGGACTATCACTAAGCACATACTGTCACACCTTAATGTTGGTATCTGCTCTCACTTTGCACCTTGTACATGTACATGTACATTACATGTTCCATTAAATACTCCTGCACTGTTCTGGTGTACCACTTGACATGCAACTTCTAAGCAAGTAAAAGGAGGTCCAGGGCTTAAAGTAATTATGAGATACATAATGTCAATGGCAATCTGAACTATGCTTATGACAAATGTCTGGATTCCCCGTTGCTTCCTTGGCCTGGCTCCAGCTGCTTGTCCGATCAGAAGCAAACTTCATTCAGGAAAGCCAGCAAAAACTGGAGAAGTCATTAGATAGGTTGTTTCTGTCCTGCCCAGCATTATGCTGAATTATACTTGTGAGGCTACAGAGGCATTTGGCTTTATTTATTTCACTCCAACAGGGAAGCCAGTTCTGACCTGGATTAACAGTGGCAGAGCATCTTAACTAAGCTCTTGAAAGATGGTCCTATACAAACATATTTCAAGTTTGCATGTGGTCTCTGGCTTCCCTGTGCAAAGGAAAGATACTCCTTTCATCATGAATAAGTGCTAAAGAGAAGCACAACAAGAAATACTTTTTGCCAATCAATAAAACGCAGCTAGCCCAGATAAGGGGGAAGGAGAAAGGGAGCTAATCACATCTCACTGTTGGCAAATACTGTACTTAGTAGTGATGACTTGGAGACCATTTCTTGTGGACACAGACTCTGTCCGGCACCAGGACTGTGCTTACCTCTCCGTGTTACGATGGGGCTGCCAGACCAGCGAAGAGACAGTGCCAGGGCAGCTGCACAAACTCACATTGCACTCCCTGTGCTCAAGCCCCGCAAAGACCATGCACAGAGCTCCCTTGCAGAAAGTAAAAGCCATCGTTTCGCAGCACAGCTGCACTCTGCTGCTGGCAGTGGCCCTGCAGAAGACTGTGAGCATTTCAGCCTCAGAGAAATTCTGCACATAGCTTTAGGCAATGGACATCATGCTGGCAAGAAGTAGCAAGGCTTCTTATTCTTGGCTCTGTCACTGACCTGCTGTGTGACCTCAGGCAAATCACTTCACTTCTGTGTGCCTCTTCTACTTCCCATCTTTCATCTGTCTTGTCTGTTTGACTGCAAGCTTTGGGAGGGGATCGTCTCTTACGATGAGTATGCAGCACCAACCACAGGAGAGCTTTAATCTCTGTTGGGACTCTGAGGCACAGTACAAAACCTACAGCTATTCTGTAGTCCATACTGTCTACATTACCACTTTGCACAAAAGTGTTGCAGAGTGGTCAAAATGGGCTGCTACTCCAAGATTTTCCACGTCAGCACTTCTTAGATCATCCAGCATCTACCCTAGCACTCTGTCTACAAAGTAGGCAAGACATGCTGCCTAGCAGACCTTCTATATTTTGATTTTGATTGTTGACTGTATATATAAAGTGAGATTATGAATGGGGCTGCTTTGCCCTGAAGATATGCTTTGAATATGCTTTTCTACAAGGGAACAGACATGCTATAAGAGGGCTTCTTCCTCTACATATGACGATGCAAAGTGACAAAGAAAATGAACTTTCATGACCGTATTTCTTGAAAATGACTATTAAGAAATGGATGAGAAACAGTGTTATTACTGTTAATGTGATGAAAATACCCCACATTTACAAGGTACAGTACAGATACATAGGCCAAGGAAAGACCTGACTAGGAGATATCCTAATGGGACAGGGTTTCTTTGGCTGTAGAAAATGCACACTCACCCCAAGTACAGTTGTGACCATAAATATGAGTGAATGGATGTCTCTGTGTGCATGTCTGTATATAGACAGAGAAAAAACAAAAGGGAGAACAAGACTGAAGACAATGTGCTAAAAAAGGAGTCAAAATGAGGGATCCTACAGGCAGAAGAATCCAGTTGCTACCTGGAGCTGTTGCTTCCCAGACTTTTTAAAATACAACATTCCTTGCAGAACTATTGTTAAAATCCCATAATGTTTAAAGATTCATCTACACTTAGCCTTTCTTACAGTTTTCTAGAAAAAAGAAATGAGGTACGTCTCCTGAAAATACTCCTTTATGATCTGGAGCTGACTGAAAGATCAAGCTATCCTCAGGCAGCTTGTATCAGTCCCATGACACCTATAACACCCCCCTGAAGAAACTCCCAGCAAGGCATAACTTTCTCCTCTGTTACTGCATGCTTTGTGGAATTTCCATACAAAGTACTCTTGTTCAAACTATAAAGCAGCTTTGGGCTTTGGTAGAACCTGTAAAGAACAGTTGTCAGCAAAGACAGCAGCTCATGTTATCACACAGCACAATGCTCTGCACCGTTATCGTTTTGCAAGATGCGCTGCTTCCCGTTGTCCCATTTGTGAAGGTTCTTTCTGGCTTTCTCTCCCTCTGTTGTGACAGCTTTTGTCTTTGCACCACCGGTGCAAAACCAAAGAGATCTCTGAACAAGGGAGCAGTTTTGTTCTCCTGCAACAGAGAGATACGCCAGGCTTTTCAGATGAAAAATAAAATATAGACATGTTTTTGAATCCCCTTTTGTTTTTCCTAAGTTTTACAACCTTACTTATCTGTAAATAAAATCATCATATATATTTTTTTTTCATAGCACACTGCATAAATACAACTTCATGCATCTGGGAAGCTGACAGCTGCCCTATGAGATAGAGTGTGACAGTTTAAAATCAAGGAATCAATCACTGAGATATAGCGGCTGGATGCTGTTTCCACCAGGATGTATTGCAGGATCCAGGAGCTCGCTATTTGAGATATGCCATCATAACTCTGATAGATTAAAGCACCACATCCAGGAAACAATTGTGCAAGAAAAAAACGGTGTCATAGATCTGCCAGGTTACAGCACAGACTCCAGGAGCCAACCAGGGGAAGGCAGGGCTGTATCTCGGCTCCCAGAAGCTGCCAGAGCAGCCTGATGACAGTTCTGTTCTCAAACAGCCCCATTATGACCTAATTAGCATACATGAATTGCAGATTTAAAGCATTAAAGTGATGTACAAATCATTAATTTTTGTCAAATCCGTGTCAGCCTTGTGTATGCCTTCCTATTTTAATGTTGCATGACAGTGAAAAGAAGTCTAATCCTCTGTATATAAAGAGGAGAGATTTGGTGTAGCTGATATAATGAGATCTATTTAAACACTGGATGTTTTGCAGCTTTGAGTCTATCTGCTCAGAGAAGAAAAAAAATGCCACATTTGTCTCATTAGGGTTAATTGTGAAAGCATGTAAACATATTGAAAGCCCCAAGGGCAGTTCTACATGTTGTCTGTATGAAAGAGAAGATATAAAACTTGTTTTCCATCAAAACTTCTTTTTAGTTCTGCGACAAATAAAAAGAACCACATGCTCACATGTGATGGACCTGATTTTCAGAAGATACGAGTGGCCACATCTCCTCTTGAAGTCAACAAGAGTTCTGAGCACTCAGAAAAATCAAGCCCTCACTTTAAAAATCAAGCCTGAGCCATATTCTCAGGAATGGTATAAAAAAACCCAATCAAACAGATATCAAAATCAAGCCCACATTGACTCCAATGGATGCAGAGGATTATTGCAAAAAGGGAGGATGACTACTTTAAAGTGGGACTTCCTAAACAATTTGTGCTTTATGGTGTCACTGGGAACCTTCGATATCAGCTGCAGGCTGTGTTTGGCTGCCTCCTTGAGCCACTACAAACTGCTGTTTCTTGTTTCAGGATTGTTCTCCATCCGTTCTGGCCTCACGGGTTGGCTACTTGCTTACTATCCCATTTCATATCCTCCCCTTCCTTTCGCTCCTTAGCTTTAAAAGAGCTCTTGCATCTTACGCTCTGAACAGATGATACAGTCTTCTGAGCTGAGACCAGTATTTGACACTGTGGGGCAAACCGTCCTGCCACCCAATTAAAGTGTCATCCAATTCCCCTTTCAATGAGCCAATTATTCCTCCACAAGATGTGGCATTTCACAGGCATGGCCAAACAGCACATTTCCACCAAATGGGCTTGCATATTAGACTGATTGAAATCCAGACACATGAACAGAGAGGTCTTCTTTGACTGCTCCTCCATCCCTCACACAGCCTGGCCTAGGGACTGATTGGAGTTGCAGAGGAGGCAGGTAAGAGGAATGGACTTGGCAGCTATGTTCAAGTATCTTATGCATCAAAAGAGAAGTATATTGGTGGCATAATTTTGACAAAGCACAGAACTCCAGTTGCTGGCTGGGATTTTCATAAAAGATAATATAATTAGGCACCCAGTTCCAATGTATTTTCCATGAGTACTGGAACTCTCACCCCTACACCCCACTGAAATCGCCTACAATCACCATTCGAAACCAGCAGGTTTGGTCAAGGTGTGTGTGTGCGCCTTTGTTTTAGATCTGTGTGTTTCTGCAGTCGACAGCACTCCTGGGCAGATGATTTTTCTTACAGTTCACTAGAATGACTTTCCCAGCAGCAAATAATCAGCAGTGTAGCTCATCTTTTCTGACAGGAGTTGAGCACAGAGATGGCTCTCCTCAGGCTAGCAAAAAATGGATATAGGGGAATGAAAGTGCCATTGAGAAATCCGCTGAACTGAGGAGCAGCCTGTGTCAGCTCCACACCTGGACAAATGCTCAGCACTTACCTCTTGAGTGTTATTTCAGTAGCTCAGATGTCTGTCCACTGGTCCACTATTCCTGCCTGACTTGTGTAGACAGCATCAGTCTAGTTTCATTGTCCTTGTGTTCTGGAAAAATAAAGAAACAAATGCATAATTTAAATATACCATTATTTTTCTGCATGGAAATGCTGGACATTTGCAAAATAGATGAGAATGGCTTCTTAGGGAACATCCCCATATTCACCTACATGGCAATAGCCCAAATCAGCTGAGTTCAGAGCCAGATCACTTTCTGACCACCATGGCAGGAGCCAAAGGAGATGTATGAGGATACAGGAAGCTGGTGTAGGTTAAAGATAGCTTTGGGATTAACATGCTGGACTGGTATTAAGAAACAGAGGCAGCAGACAATTTCATTAATTATTTTTGTCAGTATTTTGGGAATCTCAAAGAGAACAGGTCCTCTGTGGATTTGGGAAGAGCCTTGATGTATTGATAAGGAATCAGCCATCAGCATGTGGGGATCCCTCGCTTTATTTATTTTTTTCTGATCTCTTAAAGTATGTGGTGTGTGTGTTACAGTGAGACGTGGGCACT
The DNA here is from genome assembly GCA_002844005.1 of Limosa lapponica baueri. NCBI lineage: Eukaryota > Metazoa > Chordata > Aves > Charadriiformes > Scolopacidae > Limosa > Limosa lapponica. The sequence goes on from KZ505661.1 coordinate 674,190, forward strand.
CTCTTTCAGCATAAGGGTATTAGCAGCTTTGGGGTAAGGAGGAAGACAGCAGGTGAAAAGCTACACTAGGAATCAGGAATGGGGAGGAAACCTTCCAATTTAATTTTCCCTTCAAATCTTGCCTGAATTTGGAGAGCCCCTGAATACAGTGCAGCTTCCCAACATCTTTCCATGTTTTCCGTGCAAGAATGGTTGTTAGAGAAATGGCTGGTAAAATAGGGAGCATTTTGGTAAGGCATGTGTTTTGCAGAACAATGTTTAGAGCTTATTCAAAGTGATTTTATTTTGTATAGGAACACTCTCTGCCTGTGACATTGATGTGTTCTGGTTCATTTGCAGTCTGCACACTGGTATGGTGCTTTAAAGTGAAAGGAGAAAATGGAAATTGCACAAATTCAGAGACTGTAGGAAGAGCAGAGGCCATCCCTGAGCAGAGCCAGCACTCAGCAGTAGGCATAACTCCAAGAGCTGAAACTAAAGAAGTCTCAAGGTCCTCATGAAATTAATCCCTGTGTGACGGGCCAGGGCAACCAGGCAAATGCTTTTGCAAGAGCCTTCCTGCAGCCCTCAAGGGACTCTGGGAGCATGTAGGGCTTGTTCTGGCCTTCTTTCACAACCTGGAGTCCAGGGGAATACAGTTGCAGAATGGTCTCCCTGAAGAGGCAACAGCTTTAAAGCGGATTGGCAGAATGCAAATGAACTTCCAAGCTATGCAGCCCCAGCTTTGGCCTTACTCCTGCTGCTAAGGACAAGATGCTTGGCCTCTACTCAGCAGTGGTTTCGTTGCCGCTTGATGAATTCCCTGCCCTGCTCATCATTGTCTTCTCTGCACTTGCACACACAGAGCACTGTACAGGATTCAGCCATGCAACTTGACAAAGCAACTGCAAAGCCTTTCAGCTGCTTGGATTTCAGGCCTGAGCTGCACCTACTCCAAAATCTCTGTGCTAAAATGGCTCCTCGGCTGATAGCTCCTTAGTTCAAGATCTCATGGAGCACAATATGAACTAAAGGTCCACTAATGAAGCAGCAAAATCAGACAGCTCCAGGGACTTGTTTAATTTCATTAACTTGATAGTTGATGCAATACCTCCTGCAGTAATTGGCATGTTGATCTTGTCCCTGTGCTCCTGTATGAAAGAGGGGAGCGTAAGATCTCCATTTCATCCTAAAGCTCAGACGAGCTAGCCCTGCGCTGCACTCTGTTAGTGATCTTCAAAAGGCATTATTTATAAAAGTAGCTTTCTGGGACGCTGTTCAATCCATGCCCATTATCCATGCAAATTCCTCAAGCTGTATCGGGTTAGATAGCTGCTGGTATCATAGCTGGAAAACCAACAAACCTGCAGAAATCTTTTCTTAGTTCTCTATTGAGCAACATGAGGTCAGGATTAGTCAGTCATGGCATTGGATTAGCACTATTGGTAGCCATGGCAATTTCCGTTTGTGTGACAATCCATGTCACCTTTCCCATCAATATTCATCTTAAAATACCTATGGGAATCCTACAGTCCTCTGAATCCCAGGAATATCACATGGCATCATTCAAGACAGAATAAATCCAAACACATCCGAAGCCTTATTCAAATAAGCAGAAACCACAGTAAGGCCAATTAAAGAAGAAAAGCATTAAAAGCCCAAGAATCAGGCTGTGTGCTTTCTAAGTCTGATCTGGGTCTTGCCTTGATTCATTACATTTCTAGGTCTTACAGTTTCTTTAAACAAATAAGGGAACTGTTTCCTCCGATTCCTGTTCACCCAGTAGTTAAGCCTGGAAGACCAAGCTTTCACCTGAACGGAGGTGAAAATTTCTGGCGAGGTGACCTGTTGAGGAACCAAAGGCTTGCTGTACAAGGCCATACCACTGACCCTGGCAACCCAGCTTGCTCATATCCGATTCTGAGTTCCACATTCAATTTTTCAGATTTAAATCGGGATTTTCTTCACCGGAAGCCTGTCGAGTTTTAGATCATTTTGCACAGTCACCAACCAATTATTATAACCATGCTGCCAAAATTACTGTCATGGTAGTGGAATTTAGACAAACTGAGCTTGCTGACTCTTAATGGCTTAAGTATGGAACTGGAAGAGGAGATGACGTCCTTCTGCCCAGCCTCCAGTTCTCCGCTCCCTGCTTGCTGACCTCCAGCTGAAGGGCAGTAACAAGCAGCGGGAACATACTTACATCTTGAACTGCCGCAGCTGTTTGCAGCTGACCCTGCGTGTCTGCATGCTTTTACAGTCAATGCCAGCTAGAGAAAAAAATTATGAATTCTTGCTCCCGTGCTGCCCATTGGGATTTTACTGCCTTAACTCAGTGTGAAAGGCCTCCGCTTCTGAGCCCTGCCCGACCGAAAGCTCTCTATTTTGAAATGCATCGAGTACCTCCTGCTAAAGCTCTGCACATGGTTGCTTCATTAGAAAATTGGAAGCAAACTAATAGGATTGGCTTGATCAAAGTGTGTAATAAGCAAACATGGCAACGGGCATTTTTATTCCATTATTTTTTGTGTTGTAATATCCTGGTTTTCTACACTGGGCCTCTCTTAAGGAAGCAAGTGTTCAGCATGGCAATTCTTTCTGTGTGGAGGCGTAGCCATTAAAATCTAAAGGGTATACACTTATTATCTACCCCTGAGTACATCTTAGGTCAGCAGAGAGGAAGCCCTGAAAACGGAACTTTGCATACGGTTCCCTCCCCTTTCTGAAACACTTTTTGTTCAGAAGATGTTGGATTATAGTGTTTAGAAATGCAGTACATCCATAATAAATAAAATAAAATAAAATAAAATAAAATAAAATAAAATAAAATAAAATAAAACCTGGCATTAAAAGATATCTGTGCACATAAGTACTGAAATTAATTCATCCTTGAGCTGGCTACTCCTTTTTCCATGGCAAGGAAATAAAAGTTGCTGAGGATCTGCAAACACTTCTGTGGCCACTCAGCCCTTCAGAAAACCACCTCACTTTTGCCTGGGCACCTGAGGGCCAGGAGCACCCCCAGCACCTCAGCCTGAAGCAAGTCAGAATGTCCCACTTCGAAAAAGCTGCAAGTGCTCCATGCCATTCCTAGAAACTGTGGCAGATTTACTCCTAGATGTGAAATCACCAATAAATTTGTCAGGTTTTCAGAGGTGTCTATTTGAACCCACACCCTTCGCACTTCTCATGCACAGCGGTCACCTCTCACACTGCAATTTGCTCTTGGTTTATGCCTTGAACTTCACTTTGCCACCACTGTGTCAATAGTCAGCCTTCACTTCTATGATCTGGAAGTTTTGTCATGTTGTGCCATTGCACATAAAACCCTTCTCCTCTGGATCTTGTGCTCAGATGATTTTTGTAGTTCCATTGCTAGAAAAGTCTTGCGCTCAACTATAAGCTAAATAAAACAATTTTCTTGCCATCAAATATTTAAGCCCACTGTGCTGGCATGGACTCAAAGGGAGGGAGTGAAATATGGCTAAGAAAAAATGGGGAAACCAAAAATCTTTATCCTACAGATGCTTCCATCAATAACTTAAATTATGCAGCTGTCTTCAAATAGATCAGGCTCACAAACAGCGCAGCTCTCAGATGCAGAGAGAACCTGAGAAAAATACATTCATTTGAAAATATAATTTCTTTGTATATTCCCAGATATTTTCTGAAGCCCAGGACTGTCTGAACCCCTGTGAGAGGTTACAGAGCTCTGAATGGCTTTTCTTAAATTGCATGTGAGGTAGTGGGGAAGTTGATATGTTATGTACTCAAATGAAAGGCTTTTTTGAAACTGAGCTCAAGTGAACTGCAAATTCAGATCAGCAGGGTGCCAGTGCCCTCTGTGCTTGCTATCTGTGTCTTTAAGAACACAGAGTCAAAGACTTCCAGCAGAGATATAGGAACATCATCTTCTCACTGCCTCCTGCGCTAGCAAGGGGTGGTGCCTAGTTGCAAAATCTGTCCCTGACTTCGCAGGATGCCAGGACCCTCTCCAGGCACCTCACCTCCCTCCTCCGATGAAGCTGCAGCTTCCGACCATGGCCCTGGTGCACAGGGCTGTTAGCACCCAGCAGGCAGAGGGGCTGCACTGCGGTTCTGCAGCTAAACGTAGTTTCCAGGGAGTTTAGGGGCAGCTCCCACTTGAGGTGAGGCCACGATGTGCTGGGTTTCCTGAACCCCTGGTCTAGAAGAAGCCAGCCAGCAACCATTGCTGGGCCAGCAAAGAATGGAGAGGTACATGAAGGAGTAGTGGGACTTGTCCCCTTCCTTGGGCCCCATACTGAGAATCTTCCTGCTCTTTAAGGACAAGGGGTAGGTCTAGTGGCTCTTGACCACAGGAAAATTCTGACAGGTGGCGTGCAGGCTCATCTCTGTCCTCAAAGGGCTTTTTGGCTATGTTTTAAAGGTTGTGAGCACAGTAGAGACCACACCAGGTGTGTCTACATAGTTAAAGGCAGATTAATGAGGCCTACCTATGTCAGTTCAGAAGCCACTGGGACACATTAGCTCAAGTTCTCAAGCTGTTCAACAACCATGATGCCCGAGGGCTTTTCTCTGCAGTGTGCCAACCAAGGGACAAAAAGAAAGAGCACCAAATATCATAAGTCTTCAAAAACAACTGCAAAGGCTGAGAATACAATGGGGGAATACAGATGCAACTCACAGAGACAGAGGTGAGAGGATGAAAGAAAACTCATGGTTTGCCTTCCAGTGTTTTGTCAGAGAAATTAATGTTGGACATACAAAACTGCACACTGCTTTTGAGTTTAGCCGTATGATTTGGTAGCTTTTTTTAGTGATGCCATATGTACAGTCTGAAAAAGAAAGGCTGGCAAAGCTACAGGAACAGCGCTTATTTTTCTTGCAGGGGGAGGGAGGAGCATCCCTAGATATTTTTATTTGACGTAGGTAAATTATGCTATTGTGCACTGAATATGGAGAGGAGATTGTATGCATGGTCTTAATTTGAAATATCTGTTGAGGCTTTGTATTTGCAAAAAGCTTTAGTTACTTCTTTAAGGAAAAATTAGTCTGTTTAAAAGATCTTACCTATCACCATTCACAGACTGAACGTGTCCAGAGCCAGCCTCACTGGCAAACGCATTTTGGCTATTACACCCCTACTTTGGTGACACAAAACAGATACAAGAGTTCATGGCTGCTTTGTGTCACTGGACAGTACAAGGGTCCTGCGCACAGGCCAGTGCACAGGCCAGTACATCTGGCGTTGAGTGCATACAAAATAATGGTTGGAAAATAATTTGATAAATATATTTATTTATTTACCAATAAAATGATAAACTATGCAAAACTCTCTTCTTCCTGGAGTTATTAATATCTGTGTAGTTATCAGACTGCAAATAAGTTTGAATCAAATACAGCAGCACTTTATGAAAATAGAGTGTATATATCAATGTACATTGTGTATAATTGGTGCCATTTGAAATGATGAAGTGCTACTAACTGATCTTCATAAAATAATACTTTGCATTTATATAGTGCCTTCCATCTGAGATCTCAGAGCACTTTGCAAACATTACTGAATTAACTCTCTCTGAGCCCTCTGAGTTAGCTGTTGCTCTCCTTAGTCTACAGATGTGGAAAGCAAAGGCAAAGGAAGATGAAGACTCTATGAGGAAACTGGGGCTCTAAGGGCAGGCACTTCCTGCTCTGGAAAAAACCCCACAACCTTTCTTTTTTGAACAGAAGCTGTAAGCTTTCAGCACCTCTGAAAATCAAGCTACTTTAGTTGCTCTTTTGGATGCAAATGCCCAATTTAGCTTAAATGATTCCTTCAAAATCCTCCAGGAAATGTGTAGGAGAACTGACAAAAAGGATCCAGAAAGCTTGGCTCAGGGCCCTGTGCTTTGGCTGAGAGACTATTCTCTGCATACCGCCTGACCACTGTGACCACAGCTTGTGAAACCTTGCTTTGTCTTCTCATGCTTTCCCTCTCCCCACAGTTTCCAGAAAAAAAAAAAAAAAGCAAAAGACATCTGCAGCTTGCCAAAGCAGAGCTGGAATCTACTTCAAGGGCACAGGAACCCGGGACCTATAGCAATAAGGCAAGGTAGATAGTCCCAACCTCAGCAGATTTCTGAGGAACTTCTGAAATCAGATCAAGTCAAATTAATTAATCTAGTCAAAGTAATTAATCTGGCTAAAAAATCTCTCTGAAGAAACAATCATGCTAATCTGGGATGGTCTGACTGAACAAGGCCAGACACCTGCTTGGCGAGTATGAGGATGGGTACAGGACGAGCAGCTGGAGGAGAGCTGGAGTGGCACCAAGCCCTTAATCTGGGTAAAATGCAGCCAAGGCAGTACATTGAGCTTCACAAAGAAATTGGGACTTTGCCTTCAGCGCTGCATTTAGACCGATGTCAATGTCCCAACTTGATGCCTCCTACCCCCTACCATACAGTGCCTGACTCAGATCATTGGAGGCTTTTGAGAGCTGTCTCATCCTCTCATCAAATTGGGTCAAGGACATAAAGCAATGCTCATACACCAGAATATAGTTCTGAGACTTTGAGGAGACCCGTGGCTGGATTCTCCCCTCTTCCGTGGCACTGATGTTGCTGTGACTGCAGAGAGCTGAGTCACCCCATGGTCTGCAAGAGAAGAGCTCTGTGCTCAGACTTTGCACTCTCTGGCCAGGCCTTGAAGGCAGGCAGAGAGGTGAGTAAGCAGAGGGATGCTGATCAGGCCCCCAAAGGAAAGTGCCAGGCGCATCAGTTAGTGAATGGCAGTTACTTCTAATTTGCAGTGCTGCACTGGCACGTCGGCCTCAGCAAGGAATGATCCCCTCCTCACCAGGGTAAACATAAATGGTGCCAATCCAGAGAGAGCATGTATGCTCACATGGGGAATGAGGGAATAAAAGCCAAAAAAATAAAGTGAATTATAAAAAATAGTAGAGTAGTATTACTTGTTGCATTCCTTTCTACCCTGTACTAGGTACAGAGCCTACCACTCCATTTTTTCATGGGACCTAATGCATTGACCTGTATCTAGTCTCTGATGAGTGATTTTGGCCTATGTTTTTTCTCTATCTATCTCCCCTCTAGTGGCTTTAAAAAAAAAAAAAAAGACAATGCATTCTTTCCCTTATTTCTCAATTTATTGTTTGAAAGAAATATTTACTAAGCAAATGTGAAATGCATCATAATGCTTTGCAGAGCTTCCAAGAGGTCAAAGGTCTTGAATAAAAATGATGTTGAAACAATAATTAGTTAGCTGACATTCTCTTAGAAAATTTGCTTTGGGAAAAGCTATGGTAAATCAAGACAACAGACAAAGTGACAGAAAAATGAGTAATGAGGGAAAGAGGGATACGAAGAAAGAAAATCTGTATGGGTAGATTTATTCACTTTTGAAAATGATCTGATCTTTCTCAGCCATTGTCCTGGCCCCCAAACAAGAATCTTCTCCAATAAATAATTTCAAGCTGTTTTCAGTGACTAAGCCACAAAACGTTCCATCCTGAATAAATTCTATTTACTGCATGCAAAACCAATTAACATACTTCCAATGCATTTATAGGACTTCTGGTCTGCAGAGGCCATCTGTTTAGGGGAATTTCTGGAATATCAGTGTCATCTCTACAGTAGGACTACCAAGAGGTCTGAATTCTCCACCATACTCTATACACAGCTGTACAGATGATTCAGGAGCTGCTTGGGCAAAAAAGAATTTGTGCGACTCACTGGGCAAATATGTCCTCTCTGCCTACATAGGGAACCTTCCTAAACCTTTTGTCCTAAATCACCTGTTAGTTTATAATATGTTACCAAACCCTGTCTGGAAACAGCATGTCCTGAAGCTTTTGAGAATGCATTTGCCTTCCATGCTGCTTTCCTTGGAAATCTGCCTTACCCATCTTCATACCCTGCGCACCCCTACTAGGACAGGCTGGCAGGTTCTTGTGATCTGTAAACGTACTGGGGGAAAAAAGAGAGAAATTGTGTTTGTCTTTTAGCTGTTCACTGAATTGGGATGAATTTGCCATGAAATCCCTGCAGACAGACCATGGATACAGAGGCTGTACTCCTCAAGGCAGAAAAATGTCCAGACCTACTAAGTTTCCTGCCTCAGACATCTGTCCAGATCTGTATGGTTTACATGGTGATCAACCAGGACGTAAGAGCATCAGAGGGAAGGGAAGGAAAGGATAGGACCAGCAGTCCAAGTGCTGATCCCAGGATATTTTGAAAGTCCCTAACTGCGTATCCTCCACAACAGCACACTATTCATCGCCCAGCCTGAAACTGGAGAGGAATGGGAGAAGAGTACAGCAGTCTTTTGATGGCAGTACCCTCTTCCATTGCTACTGCCCCAAGGCTGAACTACAAACCACTGACTGGTAGCAACAGGCTGGCAGCAGCCAGCAGTAGAGGATAAGTTTCCTAGTACTGGTGGATGCATGCTTGTCTGTGCCTAGGAAACTATTCAAGGTCATGTTTTCCCCCTGCCAAAGAAAGCAGAGGAGTCCCATGAATGGTCTGGCTCCAGCCTATCCAAATCCCCCAGCTTTCCCTGGAAGTGGAAAGCTCAGCAGCTGTTTAAGAGACCCTGAGTATGTCTGACCAACATGCTTATTTATAAACTTCCTCCTATGCTTTGTGACAGCAAATAGATGTAATAAAGACTGTTCTGTGGAAGAAAAGCAAGAATAGATACACTTGGACAACGCTCTGCATGGATATACAAAAACCTGCTGTGATTTGGAAGCTTAGATGTGCCCTAACATACTGCAATTATTAAGCCCCAGGTATTAGGGAAATCACATCTGTCTGTGTTGCACAGCTGAATTAGCTAGGCTGGTCTCATTATCCAATAAATAGGCAGCTTTCATGTACTTCTCAGATTTATATGTGTGGTGATACTTAGAAGCAAGTTGTCAAAAGTGCTTTTTTTCAAAGGTGGTGTTTAGAGCTAATACAAAGTACACAGGGGAAAAAATAATCCAGATTTTGTAGGTCTAAAGGATGAGATTTGCAAAGCTGCCTCGGGACTTTGTGACATCCTGTTCCTGTTGAGGATGAATGTATGAATTGGAAAATGCAGCGAGGGCTTGAACTTCTTTAGATTAGGGGGATGATCCCCCATCTTAGCTCAAAGATGATTCCTGCAGAAGGCAAGGCGAGTTCTGTACGGATTAGGGGTGCAGAACCGGTGCCTGACAGGTTGGTTGCATACAAGTGTTTTTAGGTTTTGGTATCCTCCTTATGGCAACTGCAGCTCTTCTGTCTTTCTCCCCATTAGGATTCCCTAAAGAAGCCTATTTTCACCTGAGTAAATATTCTGCTCCTGTCTTCATTTTAACATATGAGCATTCCACTTTGTGCTAGAAGCACGCTACGGTAGCAGTACTCTGGGGATGCCGCTCTAATAGATTCACAAGGTTGACTTGTTTAAGTGGGATTTCATTGTATTACACAGAGGATTTTTTCCTAAGGATGTGATTATTCCAGGACTGATCCTACTGCTGTGATATGACCACTTTTGGCACTGTGCATGCATGGCATGGGATTAGTCTTCTGGCACCGTATGAAATGACTTAGACATGTTGTCTTACTTATTAGCATGTGGTATTGCAGATCATTTTACAAAGGCAACAGCTGCAACCATTACTCCTACAGTTATGTCATAATTTGGAATGTCAAACACCTCTATATAGTGCAGGCAAGAGGAACATCTATTCGTCTCACTTGTCAATACATTTATTTCCATCTTATGCTTTTCATTTTTGCAACAGTAAAACAATCCCCTCTCCATACAGCTAGTTTTCCTAAGAGCTGATGAGACGATGCAAAAGGAAAGGTACTCAGGAGCTGTGCATTTTGCAAGACCCTATACAGAATGGATTCACACAAATTAACATTATGAGCACTATTTCTATCACCGCAGTGACAAATCAGTCAGCTATTCTGTGTACAGCACAATCATTTACCACTGCCACATTTACCGCAATCATTTGCCACTGACTTCAGCTTCAGGGAGCTAGGATCTCTGAGTATCTGGCTCTGTGCAGAGGATGGGAAAGGACTCAGCAGAGGCTGCGTGCTCAGTCCCTCGGGGGTACCTTTGCTTGCCGCTGGGCTCCCCAACCAGCTAGCTCTGAACCGCGGCACATCACACCAAGGAAAAGAGTGCACCAGCTCCAGCATATGCAAACCTTGACTTGCTCCAGGCAGGATGGCTGCCATTCAAATAGGAATAGTGTATTCAGACAAAAGGTGGGCCTCTGGTTCATAGGTGCCTCTTTGAGACTCGCAGTGGGTGAGTGCAGGGACACAAGTTAGTCACTTCTGGCATCTATACCCTGCCTTTAGCCTTTTTCACAACACCTTCTGCCTCACAGCACAAACTAACCAGAACACAGGTTTGCTGAGTGAAGGATAACCAGCTGGTAAAAGAAGCCTGAGATAATAATTTGTTCAGTTTCTCTTCAAGTAATAAAATAGCATGTAGAGTCACAGGTTCAGTGTGGCCCAGCTGGCCAGTGGGGCTAATACAAGATGATCTTGAGAAATGGGAGGTGGATATAAACTTTCCTCTGCCCTTCTATAAACCCAGATTCCTGCAGGAGGTTGGAGCCAACCTCTCTGGGTGAGTTCATGCTGCCTCATCCCTCTGCAACAGGATGGCTCCACCTCAGTCCCAGCTCTTCATGGCTCTCTCCTTGTTGACAATGACCGCACAAGATGACTCAGCCAGATGAGCTTTCTGTGTGAGCATACCTTAGTCTACATTGGGAAAATGAGTTGTTCCCAGTGTAGTACATGTTAAAGACTTCACCAAGGCAGCCCATTTTGGACTAAATGGGCAAGGAGAATTCACAGAAGATACCCACCAGCAGATCCAAGGATATGAACGGTGTCAGAGCAGTCGTGAGGAGCAGCTGAGGTTGGCCCCAAGGTGGTTGCCACTAAAAGAGACGGTGTTTTTAAGTCATCCCTCCTGGGGAAAAAGCTGCCCCAAAGTCACATCTAGTGAACCGCTGCAAGAGACAAACAGACTGTGACTTTGGAGCTGCTGTTGAGAGAAGAATTCTGCCTTGAGCCCTCTCACAGTTAGCCCAGCATAAATCAGTACAAGCTGGCATTTTGCAGCAGTTCTGTCCCTTCAACCCCCCTTCCCAACATGACATCTATTTGCTTTGAAAGAAGGAAGAAGAAGGAAGGGACCTGGGGGTGGCGGAAGGGGATCCAGACTGCAACCTGCAGCAGCTGACATTTTTATTGTCATTTAATTAAACAAGCCTCAGACACAAGGGCACATGCATATTCCCCTGTGTGCCCTCCTACTCCTCCTCTTCCTCTCAAAAACTCATTAAGGAAGAGGACCACAATCAAACCAGGAATGCAGGGTTGCCTCTCCTACCTTCAGGCTGTGTCTGCATATCTTTGCCTGGACAAAAGGTCACTGCAGAACAATGCAAGATGGCTACACTGCCTTTCCTCCTGTTGTCAAAAGGGAAAAACAGAAATCCAGTATGAGTCTCCCGTTCCTCTACAGTCAATATGCAAGTGTGTGTGTATGAGTGAAGTGTGCAAGTGGGGGGAAGTAGTTTGTGCTTTCAGACATTCCACTTTCTTCTCCTGTTTGATAAGACCCTAAAGTATCTCTGATCCCACAGATCCACTGGGAGCTGCACCCGAAATAAGAGGGACTGCATTTGTTTTGCAGCGTCCTCTGATGAATAGCAATGCCCAGTGGGGCAGCAAGTACAGAAGCTGATGCCCACCTCACTTATCTTTTCTAGACTGGATCTGGCCATAAATGGGATCCTGGCTGCAAGAAGCATCTTACTCCAATGCTTCATGGGCTACTGTTTGCTTCAAGGCGTTTTCCTTGTAGGTTCAAGGACCTCTAAGTGTCTAAAGGCCAACCCTTGCTCTACACACAAGTAAATGGGATCCCTAAAATCCACCTCTGCAAAAAGAGGACAGCTTCATCTGTACAGAGCCTGTAGAGGGCAGCTGGTAGTTACCTTCCCTTTGGAGGTAAGTTAGAGCAGTAGTTATGTTAAAATCAGCCCTTAGCTGATTTTGTGGTGAACATACACAAACACACATGAGTGCATGTTTGTGGTGCCCTTTATGCATCTTGGCCACTGTGACACATCTGGCTTGTAATCTTATCCATGCTTTTGTCTCATGGAGGCTCCTGAGGGGCTGGGCCAAAATATTAACTTCATTCAGTCCTCTCTGTAGGCAGTCACTATCAAGGCTGCTCTCTTTCAGCAGGTGTTGCCCTTGCACAAGGGGAAATCCCTCTCAGGAGAAGAACAGCCAAAGGTAGAGCAGAAGGATGCTAGCACTGACCTCCAAGGAGGCCTGGCACAGTTGAGAGAGAGTCCTTGAAATGATCTGTCAGCATTTTTCCATTCCCACCAGGGATCTCTGGGGAGAAGGCATGGGGTCGCTGCCTTGGCTCTGAGAGACGCTCTCCTGCTCACCCTCCGGAAGCACTTGAGGGCCAGGCGAATTTATTTGCTATTGCATCGTTTTCCCTTGCAGATCTGACAGCTCATAATACCTCTGGTGCCTGACAGCCCCACTCTTCTCCAATTGATAAATAATCTCTTTCTGATTTGAGCAACCAAGGAACATCTTGAGCTTGTCACAGTGGAGAAGATCCATCAGTTTCTAGTGCCACAAGTGAGGTGCTGAAAAATGCTGTTTGTGCAACCATTCTGGGGTATTAATTCCTGGCATCCCACTTGTATTTTGATTGTTTCTCAAAGAACAACAACATATTTTAACTCTTTGCAAATGAAGCAGCGTTCTGTTGTTATGGTAACTCAAGTTCTAAAAATAATGTAAAGAAAAGACCACCTTTAATTGATATCACAAGAAGTTGTTATGGTAACTGGAATTTTAAAAGTAACTAGGTTAAACTCAATTCCTTTTTATCCAGAGCTTTGCATAAACAAATTCTGATTAAAATATCAGGTTTAATTTAATCAGTTAATTAATGTCACTAAATGTCATTTATCTTATAACTCTCATTTATATTCAGTGCAAAATTACCTAACTTGCTGAGTTCTAGCCATTCAGCCATCAATCTGGTATTCTCGAATAGGATGACTGTACAATTTATTTTTGGTCATGGAGTGGTTAAACTTGAATGCACTGCTTTTATACCATGTGAGGGCCCTAGTTTTTTCCTCAGTAGCACTGGTGTCATGCCAGCAGGTAATCCTGCTATGAAAGTCAAGTGTGTGCTATATGAATGAAGGCACATACTCTGCTGACTTCTGTACCTCTCCAAAGCAAGCATCTTTCAAACCCTTCTCTACTATCCATCTCACTTCTCCTCTGCAGTGTCCAGACTTCCTGTCTCTGCACTCTCTCCCCCCAGGCTGTATCACCTTTCTGCCCAGATCACTCTCTCCTCCCTCCTCTGTCAGAACTGGCAAATCATTTCCACCCTAACCCCCTAAATTGGCAGTGACATTTCCTCCACTGTGGGTGTATTTTCCTTTTTCAAGAGCTGCCTGTCTCTCCATTGCACAGTCTCTGCCATTTGCAACAGTTATACCTCCCTTGCTTTTCCCTGTACGTCCCAGATTGTCCTACAAGTGCTTTCAGTGCACCCCAAGTTACTGCAGCCAAGCCCAGCTCTCTGCACATTTCGCTGGCAGGTTCCTCTGTAACTTCCATTTACCTTTTCCACCACATTTAATATCCTTGTCCTTGTTATCCACAATCTGAACTGTGTAGCTCCCGGTTACCTCTCAATTCTCTGCTCATTTTTTCACAGATTAATAGAGTGAAAGGCCAGGAAAGGTTCATTATGACCATTTAGCCTAACAGGCCACAGAATTTCATCCAGGAATTTCTGTGTTGAACCTATAACTTCTGTTTGAACGATTAGTGTGTCATATACAAAGGCACCTAGTCTTGATTAAAAGACTGCAACTAATGGAGAACTCACTACATCCCTAGATAGCTTGACCTAAAGATTTAACCCTCCCTGTTAAAAATAAATGCATCATATCTTTCATCCAAATGTGGCTAGCCTCAGCTGACAGCCCTTGGACCTCTCTATGGACTTTAACACTTGAACAGTTCACCTCAAGGGAAGAATTTACTGTGGGTCAGCTTCCCTGTGGTAATCGCCCCTATTCATGCTCATACCTACAGCAAACTACAATAACGGTGAGCTGATTTATTAGGGGAACCTGTCTCCCAGGGTAAGAGGGGTAAATGTACACTTGCAGAGAGGGGACAAACAGCTTCTGCAGAGCAGTTGGTATAAGGTAATATATTTTTCCTGATACCTTGTCTGTATGTCTTCCTTTCTGCTGCACTTTCTTTCTCGGATGGAAGATTAGCACCAGAATTTTCTCATGATATTGATGTTTATACATCTCAGTCAAATTACTTCTTAACCCTCTTTTTGGATAAGCTAGGCTAGTAAGAGCTTTTTTAAGTCTCTCATTGCAAGGCAGAATTTCCAGGGCCGGGAATCATTCCTTTGGTTGTTTTTGTACTGCTTTTCCATTTTTCTGCATCCTTTCCGGCTGTCTGAGCATGAGTACTGGACACAGAGTTCAGCAGAGCCCTCAGCACTCCCATATCAAGACGTGACACCATTCCCTCCTGAGCCTTACTAAATCCCTTTGTTTACTTGCCCAAGGATTGCATCAGCCCCTGTAGCACCACCTTCACACTGGGAATTTATTCATTTGTTCATCCAAAATAGCCCCTACGTCCTTTCCAGAATTTCTGCTTTCTAGTTCTTAGTCTGAAACTGAAAATATAACCTGCATTCTTAGTTTGTGTGTATGTGACCTTCCCAGTGGCTCAATGTATACGCCAGCTTTCTAAAAGAATCCAGCTTACGAAGCAATCCAGATCTTGCCGCAGGAATGCTCTGTCCTTATTAGCATCATTTATCATGCCAAAGATGTTTATTTAATCTGCAAAGTTTACCAGCAGTGCCACCTTCTTCCACCTCAGTTGTAACTTCTTTTGCATTTGCCTCCAAGCTTTCAACCTTGCCTCCTTCTCTGCTCTTAAATACCTAGCTTTCTAAACCATAACTCCGAAGCAACAATTTCCTGAAAGCACTGAGCCTGCCTCCAGAGCAGTGCAAGCAAATCGTAAGATTGAAGAATCCCCATTGAAAAAGAAATCCCAGAAATTACCATTTAAGGGAAACACATGGAAAACTGCCCTTCTCAGCCACAGCACATCCCAGTGTACTGCATCCACTCTTTAATTGGTGCCTGGCTATTCTCTAAACTGTTTGAGCCAGGTCCCTGAGTTGCAAAGCTTCTTGCATACAGTTAATACTATCAGCATGTTATTATAAATCAAACTAACAGCAAATGCACATGCAGTATATGGCTTGTAAGCACAAGCATGCAAAGAGCTATGAATCAATCTATTTGCCTTTTTGATGTACTGTAATCAATCCATAAGCCAGTTGTGGAAAGGACTGTGTTTTGTTCTTATGAAATGGAAAATTCTCCAAGTGCAAGTGGTTTTATATCAATTGCTTCTCCAAAAATTAAGCTTTTAATTTAATCAGTGTGGGTTTAAAAAAAAATAAATCTTTCTCCCTCACAGCTGTCAGCTAGAGAGAAACAGATTTTACTTTACATCTTAAAAAAAAAAAACCCAGAAAAGCTACCTTCCTTTCCCTTTAAATATTTGATCGCCATTCATGACACAATTTGCTGTAACTGTCCTGCTTAGCTCCCTCGTTAAAATGGACATTTCTAAAATTTTGGCAACATCTCTGTTTCCAGCTAATGTTGGTTCTGGTATTTTACTTTCCCTGCATGTATGATCTTCAGCTGATGTTACCTGCTTATACTCAGAGTAGAATGCGATAACTGATGACATTCATTGAATAGCTGAGACGAGGATGTTAATTGAAGTCCTACAATTTTACACACCAAGCATTATTTATTGTTATTGTGGAGTTTATGGAGAAACCGCATATCTTGTGCCACTTTTAAAAACTGACCTCAAGTCTTCAATCCCTGGCTTTACGGGGAGGAGATTTCTTGTGTGAAATGACAGGAAAAGAGTCACTAAATACTATTGGTTAATGCCAATGAGTAAACAGATTTGGAAAAATCACAGATCACCATATTTACACAGAGCTGCAGCTAAAGTCCCGTACCTTCTACCACACATCCAGACAGCTTATTAATAGAGAATCCCTAGGAGTTTAGAAAATGCAGATGATTTTTGATATTTTGTGTTTGAGGTGTACACAGCAAAGCAACTGATCAGAACACGCAATCCATTTTCTAAACAGTAATTAGGTTAACAGAACATATTCATCATTTAATATAGTCATTAGAGATGACTAGAATTAATCTTTTTCCTGCAGAAGCTTTTAAGAACATTCCCCTTTATCTTTTTCAAAGAAGTTTCAAGTTTTTGGCAAAAAAATCAACCCCTGAGTATTTGCAGTCTAAAATACCTCTCTGGCGTTTATGGTTTAATATCTCCCACTCCTCTCGTCTCTGTCATTTTAGCACCATGGCTATATCCCAAGTCCCATCGTGTTCTGTCACCACCTTTCTTGCTGATCCTGCCGCGGGGACATGGCTCTGCTGCTGTTACAAGCACGATCCCAGCCCAAGGCGAGCTAGAGAATAGCAGGTTTGGTGTGGGGCATCACATCACAATTTCAGAATCGAGACAGTTGGGACTTGCTCATATACTTCTTTTTGACAAATAACAGGAAATTTCTGTTGAAAGCAGATACCTTTCAGATTTGTTTGAATGTAATTTTATTTCATAAAGGCATTTTTAGGGCAGATTCATGGAGGAGTTCTGGTAGTCATCACAAAAAAAAGTTGATTAATGCTGTTAGAGCATAAAGTCTCTCTTCCTGGGGAAGCCAAGCCATGGAAGTATGTGATGAGGTATATAAGAACCTGACACGCGGGACTCTGGTACCCACAGAAGCAGTTTGCTGACCCAGCATCCTGACTGAAATTTTTAACTTACAGGTATTAACTGTGTGTTCGTAGCAGAGTGCAGAAATAGTTACTATACATTTTTCCCAGTCCACACAGGGAGAGGTTCAAAGCTGTGGCCCAGCCAGCAATTGTTATATCAGAAAAATATTTGGAAGCAGAGATGCAACTGAATGAAACTGCAGCCGGACTAAGCTTGTGTACAGCCACTGAAGTTACTAGGGGCACAACAGCTGGAGGACAGGCAGCGGAAGCCAGAAACTGCTCAGCTGAATCCTCTCCAGACCATGTTTGACACGTTATTTATCTTCTTCTTTTACAGGTCTCTCTTGCCAAGGAAGTGGGGGAGAGAAGTATAGCTCAAAGAGCTGTTTACTTTCCTGTTGAATGAACAATTTTGAATGAGCAAGATCAGTCTGCAAGGATGAAAACGCAATCCTGTCTTGCTAAAAGAAATAAAAAGATAAGAAATTAGCTTAGCTCTTCAAAAGTTTTTCTACCTCCAGGAGAAGCAATGGGTGTTAATTCCATCTGTCACTCACTCCCCTCTCAGGAGCAGACCTTCTATCAGCCACCACACCAAGAATCTCCACATCAGACAAAGCCAATGTCTTCAGAAGTGACATGCATAGATGTCTGTGCAGCGTACACAGGCAACCCACAGCCTCTGAGCAATTTTCAAATCAGTTGGATGATGGCACAAAATCCCTTCTTCCCTGTGCCATCATCTGCAGTGCATTAGTGGCCACGTGGGATACGGACTAGCCAAGACTGCCTGTCATCCATTCCCTCTGCAAGGCCAAACCCACTCTGCAACCCCAACACCTGAGGCAGTGCCAGGCCTGCCTCTGGGACATCGGCGCTGGGAGAAGCCAGTGGGTACACTGGGAACGTAACTTAAGCTGGAACTCCAAAAGGTATCTAGAAAGTGCATACTATACTAGATATTGTAGTACTTAATAATAATGAACTTTGTGAATATTTTGCAACCAGGTATTCCAGATCACTCTTTCCCAAAATATCAAGGTTAAAATGATTCAATTCTGCTGTAACTGGGCTTCCAGATTCCCAGGGAACCAGCCAGTCCTCACCGAAGATTGCAGCTCTACCCAGGACGTTCTGCCCAGTAACAGATTTTGAATTTGGTTATATTCTGTTGTGAAAAGGTTCACAAAGTTCAAGGCAGACCAAGTGCAGCTCCTGGGTGTACACTAGAAGCATATGTGCTGTCTTCCCCAGGCCCAAAGGAACCCTAGAACAAACATCCACGCAAAAATTGACTTCAGATTCCTTCCGGATTTGAGTTAAGCCAATCTGTCCCCTCCTTTGCTACGCTGGCAATTTCCAGCCACCTCCCAACCCAATTGCATATGTCTGAAGAAAAGCAACTTGTATTTACAGGGAGTACTGAAAGCAAGAGAAGCGTGAAGTTACATAAAGGATTTTCACTCCTTCAGAAATGAATAATGAGCAAGATGAGCTGCCCAACAGAAAAAATTGCCCTTGATTCAGTGGATTAATTTGCTCGATAGCATGAAATAAGACAATTTAAGGGAAATTAGAATTAATATAAAACATTTGTCTTCAGACACGGTTAAACAATAACATGGAAGGGTAGGATAGTCAATAGGGTGTACAGAGAGGTTTAGATGGTAATACTGCAGCCATCTTAAAAAAAGGGTTTGATGCCAAATATTGTGTATGTATTTTTTCTTATCACAACACAGTTGATATTGCTAGTGCATAACTATACAACCTTGTTATAGAGAGACAGGCTGACAAACACACTTGCTTCTGTTTACTATTTTACCTAGCCTATTAGTAGCATTTGCTTTAGAGTAGCACCCAGGAAGACAGGTCATAGGGTGGCTCACTATTTTGCAAGGTGCTACACAAACACAGACTACAAAGGCTGCCCTTGCCTTCAGAGAGTTTACACTCTGATGTCTCTTCTTGCTCTGCCACAGAGCGCTACATTTGATGGGGAATGTCCACAGAGCCTTTTCATTTTTTCTCAGCATGTTTCTTTGAAAATCCTGCTGCTGCTTTTTTCATTGTTGTATTATGAGGGACCAATCTCTGTGAGTCACAGGTCTCCTCTCCTTTTCTAAGTTACTTTTCTTTGCTTTGCACCTTTTCTGCCATGTGGTCAGAGGATGACACTCTCTGACTGACCTGCATACACAGTGTGGTGGAAATAAAGCTTAGGATTCTCCAGTGATGTTCACGTTCACATTCCCACGTGTGGATAGGTGATCTGAATCCATAACTAACCATGACAGCAATGGGTGACAGATTGCCTTGAGTGCAATTTTACCACGGTACACAGTGCTACCAACACTGTAAGCTGCTCTTCGGCAGTGAGCATGGCAGAACTGCCAGCATGGCCTCGTGCTGTGGAGATTAAGTCAGAGGATAAATCACCATGGGTGGGCTTTAATACACTGCCTACATTTTTAAAGTCCTGCTGCCTAGCAAGTGGTTGTCCCCAGGCATATCACCAGCAATATTTATGGATAGATGGACATGCTCCCCATAAATATTATTGTTCATGGTTAAGTGGGTAAATGTTAGAAATAATAATAAAGAAATCTATATGAAAGGATGACTCAACCTAATCACATTCCTGATGTTCGGGACTCAGCATCTCAGCAAAATGGCTCTGTGATGGCTCATAGACTAAGAAAGAACAAGAAAGAAAATATACTGCGCTCTTCCTAGCCATAACTCATATCCAGCGTTTCAGCAACATGCAAGTTCCCGGCCATGCACTGCGCCAAGGGCTGGGTTCAAGAAGGACTTATACCATGCCCAGAAGAGCTAGCCTAGACAGTCCAGATAACTGTGGGAGTCAATGAATCAGGCCTTGAATGGGAAGAGATATCATTTATGGCTCCTATGATGAACACCTTGTTTGAACGCAGCTACAGAGAAAGCAGGGGGTGGATCTGCCTGCAGTCCACATCTCCTGTATTACCCATGGTGGCCCGGGGAAGCTGCTCAGAGGAGCGCTGCAGGCTTGGCTCTTTCTGTTCCCCAAGCACTCCATGACTGCCATGACAGCACGTGTTACATGGCCATTGAGAGCTACCAGGGGGAACATCCTGCTTGGGAGCAGTCAGTCCTTCACAGCAGCCTGGACTGTGACTCTAGGTGGCAGGGATTTAGCCTCAATCACGTGGCCCTCTACATGCTAAATACCTAGCGCCCTGGGGCTTACATCTCAGCTCATCACTGTGGAAATGGGGCAAGCCTCTCCTTCTGGGACTTAGAAAGGGGCAGGGGTGTAAGCATACACCCCTCCCTCCAATGCTAAATGAAACCAGTCCCCAGCTCCATCCTAGTAAGACAGGGAAGCAGCAGAGGGATGCCATCCAGGCTTGGAGAGGGTTAAGAACAACTGACCTATGGCTGCTACTGGCTGTGCTTTGCTCTCCCAGCTGGAGGAATGCAGTCAGCAAAGAGATTTTTAAACTTCATTTTGCCTGTCTACAGGTGCCTGTCTTCCAGTATTAGTCTAGGGAACTGCACACCAATTACCTCATATATTCACTGAAAGTGCAGTACAATACAACTTATTGTTATATAGTGTCCTTGATAGAAAGCCCCATGAAATGCTTGACAGTACTATTGGGTCCATAAAAGTGTGCGTGGTCATGAATACATGTGAGGGTTCAGTCCCTTGCTCTTGATTCCTGTTCTCTGCTGGAAACCACTCTGTTACAATTCTCTCAATTTCAACACTGAGAGGAGGTGGAGGAAGGGAATATCACAGCTCTCTGTCACTGTCTGAAAATGTATGAGGACACAGAAGGGCCATCCTGCTAGACGTGAGAGAAATGGACCCAAGGGACACACACAGACATGCAAATACAGACGCATGAACACTGACCCACAGCTGACCACTGGTGACCGGCCTGACCCTCGGCACCATTAGGGTGAGGAGTTGTGCACTCGTTGCTGCAGCAGAAGGGACTGGATTTTCCTTGGCAGAGCTTCGGCTCAGCCACACGTTCTGTACACAAGCAGCCTAATCTAATCTTTCAGCACTCAGCAAATGAAGACCATAATGTCATATCATGAATCACCTGTTTTCTCCAGCACTGAGCCCACAGAAAAAAAGGGACTTCGCTTTCCAAAGTTCAAATTATTTGTAACCATTTGGCTAAACCCATTTCTAAAAAACACAGTATGATGCCAGTGTTGTGTTTCTATCGTGAGGCAGCTGGGGCTGGATTCTAACAGCCAGCTGTGAGGCTGAAGACAAACTTAGCTGCCTAACGCAGCACCTATGCTCAAAAAAATCTGTGAGAGATTCATGGTGTGCCTGACTTCCAGGGCGGCTGGTTTTGGAGTCTCTGTACAGTCAGTAGAGAGGGACAGAAAAATAACAGGCCATCGGAGGAGCCTGGGGTGCATGGAGGACCACTCACAGAATCACAGAATGATATGGGGTTGGAAGGGACCTCTGGAGATCATCATCATCCAACTCCTCTCCCAGAGCAGGTCCACCTAGAGCAGGTTGCACAGGAACATGTCCAGGCGGGTTTTGAATGTCTCCAGAGACATTCTCCACTTCTCTGGGCAGCCTGTTCTAGTGCTCTGCTACCCTCAAAGTAAGGAAGTTCCTCCTCATGTTTAGGTGGAACTTCCTATGTTCAGGTTTGTGCCCATTTCCTCTTGTCCTGTCACTGAGCCCTCTCCAGCAGTTCCCTGTCCTTCTGGAACTGGGAGCCCAGAAC